>OU744722.1:62447381-62822136 GCA_916613615.1 Steromphala cineraria | reverse complement strand
AAAAAAAAAGCTCTCGCGTTTGCTTAAATTTGATTTATTTGCTCATTTTAAAGGGGCAAATTTCAAGGTCACTTCAATTTTCAAAGTAACTTTTTTTAGGGTTGTGATACATAAAATTGTTCCCAGAAGCTTTGCGAAGTAGTTTTATATATTTCTGAAGCAAAAAAAAAGTCTCGCTTAGCTTAATTTTTATTAAATTGCCCTTTTACAAGGGGGATAATTCATGGTCACTTCAATTTTCAAAGTAATTTAAATAGGGTTGTGATACATAAAATTGGTCCCAGAAGCTTTGCGAAACACTTCTATATGAAACAAAAAAAGCTCTCGCGTTTGCTTAAATTTGATTTATTTGCTCATTTTAAAGCGGCAAATTTCAAGGTCACTTCAATTTTCAAAGTAACTTTTTTAGGGTTGTGATACATAAAATTGGTCCCAGAAGCTTTGCGAAACATTTTTTATATATTTCTGAAACAAAAAAAAGTCTCGCGTTTGCTTAATTTTTATTAAATTGCCCTTTTACAAGGGGGATAATTCATGGTCACTTCAATTTTCAAAGTAATTTAAATTGGGTTGTGATACATAAAAATTGCTCCCAGAAGCTTTGCGAAACACTTTTATATATTTCTGAAACAAACAAAAAATCTCGCGTTTGCTTAAATTTGATTTATTTGCTCATTTTAAAGGGGCAAATTTTCAAGGTCACTTCAATTTTCAAAGTAACTTTTTTAGGGTTGTGATACATAAATTTTTTCCTAGAAGCTTTGCGAAGTAGTTTTATATATTTCTGAAGCAAAAAAAAAGTCTCGCGTTTGCTTAATTTTTATTCAATTGCCATTTTACAAGGGGGATAATTCAAGGTCACTTCAATTTTCAAAGTCACTTTTTTAGGGTTGTGATACATAAAATTGTTCCCAGAAGCTTTGTGAAACACTTTTATATATTTCTGAACAAAAAAAAGCTCTCGCGTTTGCTAAAATTTGATTTATTTGCTCATTTTAAAGGGGCAAATTTCAAGGTCACTTCAATTTTCAAAGTAACTTTTTTAGGGTTGTGATACATAAAATTGTTCCCAGAAGCTTTGCGAAGTAGTTTTATATATTTCTGAAGCAAAAAAAAGTCTCGCTTAGCTTAATTTTTATTAAATTGCCCTTTTACAAGGGGGATAATTCATGGTCACTTCAATTTTCAAAGTAATTTAAATAGGGTTGTGATACATAAAATTTGTCCCAGAAGCTTTGCGAAACACTTTTATATATTTCTGAAACAAAAAATCTCGCGTTTGCTTAAATTTGATTTATTTGCTCATTTTAAAAGGGCAAATTTCAAGGTCACTTCAATTTTCAAAGTAACTTTTTTAGGGTTGTGATACATAAAATTGTTCCTAGAAGCTTTGCGAAGTAGTTTTATATATTTCTGAAGCAAAAAAAAAGTCTCGCGTTTGCTTAATTTTTATTAAATTGCCCTTTTACAAGGGGGATAATTCAAGGTCACTTCAATTTTCAAAGTAACTTTTTTAGGGTTGTGATACATAAAATTGTTCCCAGAAGCTTTGTGAAACACTTTTATATATTTCTGAACAAAAAAAAGGTCTCGCGTTTGCTTAAATTTGATTTATTTGCTCATTTTAAAGGGGCAAATTTCAAGGTCACTTCAATTTTCAAAGTAACTTTTTTAGGGTTGTGATACATAAAATTGTTCCCAGAAGCTTTGCGAAGTAGTTTTATATATTTCTGAAGCAAAAAAAAGTCTCGCTTAGCTTAATTTTTATTAAATTGCCCTTTTACAAGGGGGATAATTCATGGTCACTTCAATTTTCAAAGTAATTTAAATAGGGTTGTGATACATAAAATTGGTCCCAGAAGCTTTGCGAAACACTTTTATATATTTCTGAAACAAAAAAAGCTCTAGCGTTTGCTTAAATTTGATTTATTTGCTCATTTTAAAGCGGCAAATTTCAAGGTCACTTCAATTTTCAAAGTAACTTTTTTAGGGTTGTGATACATAAAATTGTTCCCAGAAGCTTTGCGAAGTAGTTTTATATAATTCTGAATCAAAAAAAGTCTCGCGTTTGCTTAATTTTTATTAAATTGCCCTTTTACAAGGGGGATAATTCATGGTCACTTCAATTTTCAAAGTAATTTAAATTGGGTTGTGATACATAAAATTGCTCCCAGAAGGTTTGCGAAACACTTTTATATATTTCTGAAGCAAAAAAAAGTCTCGTGTTTGCTTAAATTTGATTTATTTGCTCATTTTAACGGGGCAAATTTCAAGGTCACTTCAATTTTCAAAGTAACTTTTTTAGGGTTGTGATACATAAAATTGTTCTCAGAAGCTTTGCGAAGTAGTTTTATATATTTCTGAAGCAAAAAAAAGGCTCGCGTTTGCTTAATTTTTATTAAATTGCCCTTTTACAAGGGGGATAATTCATGGTCACTTCAATTTTCAAAGTAATTTAAATTTGGTTGTGATACATAAAATTGCTCCCAGAAGCTTTGCAAAACACTTTTATATATTTCTGAAACAAACAAAAATCTCGCGTTTGCTTAAATTTGATTTATTTGCTCATTTTAAAGGGGCAAATTTCAAGGTCACTTTAATTTTCAAAGTAACTTTTTTAGGGTTGTGATACATAAAATTATTCCTAGAAGCTTTGCGAAGTAGTTTTATATATTTCTGAAGCAAAAAAAAAGTCTCGCGTTTGCTTAATTTTTATTCAATTGCCATTTTACAAGGGGGATAATTCATGGTCACTTCAATTTTCAAAGTAATTAAAATAGGGTTGTGATATATAAAATTGTTCCTAGAAGCTTTGTGAAACACTTTTATATATTTCTGAACAAAAAAAAGCTCTCGCGTTTGCTTAAATTTGATTTATTTGCTCATTTTAAAGGGGCAAATTTCAAGGTCACTTCAATTTTCAAAGTAACTTTTTTAGGGTTGTGATACATAAAATTGTTCCCAGAAGCCTTGCGAAGTAGTTTAATATATTTCTGAAACAAAAAAAAGTCTCGCGTTTGCTTAATTTTTATTAATTTGCCCTTTTACAAGGGGGATAATTCATGGTCACTTCAATTTTCAAAGTAATTTAAATTGGGTTGTGATACATAAAATTGGTCCCAGAAGCTTTGCGAAACACTTTTATATATTTCTGAAGCAAAAAAAGGTCTCGCGTTTGCTTAAATTTGATTTATTTGCTAATTTTAAAGGGGCAAATTTCAAGGTCACTTCAATTTTCAAAGTAACTTTTTTAGGGTTGTCATACATAAAATTGTTCCCAGAAGCTTTGCGAAGTAGTTTTATATAATTCTGAATCAAAAAAAGTCTCGCGTTTGCTTAATTTTTATTAAATTGCCCTTTTACAAGGGGGATAATTCATGGTCACTTCAATTTTCAAAGTAATTTAAATTGGGTTGTGATACATAAAATTGCTCCCAGAAGCTTTGCGAAACACTTTTATATATTTCTGAAGCAAAAAAAAGTCTCGTGTTTGCTTAAATTTGATTTATTTGCTCATTTTAAAGGGGCAAATTTCAAGGTCACTTCAATTTTCAAAGTAACTTTTTTAGGGTTGTGATACATAAAATTGTTCCCAGAAGCTTTGCGAAGTAGTTTTATATATTTCTGAAGCAAAAAAAAGTCTCGCTTAGCTTAATTTTTATTAAATTGCCCTTTTACAAGGGGGATAATTCATGGTCACTTCAATTTTCAAAGTAATTTAAATAGGGTTGTGATACATAAAATTGGTCCCAGAAGCTTTGCGAAACACTTTTATATATTTCTGAAACAAAAAAAGCTCTCGCGTTTGCTTAAATTTGATTTATTTGCTCATTTTAAAGGGGCAAATTTCAAGGTCACTTCAATTTTCAAAGTAACTTTTTTAGGGTTGTGATACATAAATTTTTTCCTAGAAGCTTTGCGAAGTAGTTTTATATATTTCTGAAGCAAAAAAAAAGTCTCGCGTTTGCTTAATTTTTATTCAATTGCCATTTTACAAGGGGGATAATTCAAGGTCACTTCAATTTTCAAAGTCACTTTTTTAGGGTTGTGATACATAAAATTGTTCCCAGAAGCTTTGTGAAACACTTTTATATATTTCTGAACAAAAAAAAGCTCTCGCGTTTGCTAAAATTTGATTTATTTGCTCATTTTAAAGGGGCAAATTTCAAGGTCACTTCAATTTTCAAAGTAACTTTTTTAGGGTTGTGATACATAAAATTGTTCCCAGAAGCTTTGCGAAGTAGTTTTATATATTTCTGAAGCAAAAAAAAGTCTCGCTTAGCTTAATTTTTATTAAATTGCCCTTTTACAAGGGGGATAATTCATGGTCACTTCAATTTTCAAAGTAATTTAAATAGGGTTGTGATACATAAAATTTGTCCCAGAAGCTTTGCGAAACACTTTTATATATTTCTGAAACAAAAAATCTCGCGTTTGCTTAAATTTGATTTATTTGCTCATTTTAAAAGGGCAAATTTCAAGGTCACTTCAATTTTCAAAGTAACTTTTTTAGGGTTGTGATACATAAAATTGTTCCTAGAAGCTTTGCGAAGTAGTTTTATATATTTCTGAAGCAAAAAAAAAGTCTCGCGTTTGCTTAATTTTTATTAAATTGCCCTTTTACAAGGGGGATAATTCAAGGTCACTTCAATTTTCAAAGTAACTTTTTTAGGGTTGTGATACATAAAATTGTTCCCAGAAGCTTTGCGAAACACTTTTATATATTTCTGAACAAAAAAAAGCTCTCGCGTTTGCTTAAATTTGATTTATTTGCTCATTTTAAAGGGGCAAATTTCAAGGTCACTTCAATTTTCAAAGTAACTTTTTTAGGGTTGTGATACATAAAATTGTTCCCAGAAGCTTTGCGAAGTAGTTTTATATATTTCTGAAGCAAAAAAAAGTCTCGCTTAGCTTAATTTTTATTAAATTGCCCTTTTACAAGGGGGATAATTCATGGTCACTTCAATTTTCAAAGTAATTTAAATAGGGTTGTGATACATAAAATTGGTCCCAGAAGCTTTGCGAAACACTTTTATATATTTCTGAAACAAAAAAAGCTCTAGCGTTTGCTTAAATTTGATTTATTTGCTCATTTTAAAGCGGCAAATTTCAAGGTCACTTCAATTTTCAAAGTAACTTTTTTAGGGTTGTGATACATAAAATTGTTCCCAGAAGCTTTGCGAAGTAGTTTTATATAATTCTGAATCAAAAAAAGTCTCGCGTTTGCTTAATTTTTATTAAATTGCCCTTTTACAAGGGGGATAATTCATGGTCACTTCAATTTTCAAAGTAATTTAAATTGGGTTGTGATACATAAAATTGCTCCCAGAAGCTTTGCGAAACACTTTTATATATTTCTGAAGCAAAAAAAAGTCTCGTGTTTGCTTAAATTTGATTTATTTGCTCATTTTAACGGGGCAAATTTCAAGGTCACTTCAATTTTCAAAGTAACTTTTTTAGGGTTGTGATACATAAAATTGTTCTCAGAAGCTTTGCGAAGTAGTTTTATATATTTCTGAAGCAAAAAAAAGGCTCGCGTTTGCTTAATTTTTATTAAATTGCCCTTTTACAAGGGGGATAATTCATGGTCACTTCAATTTTCAAAGTAATTTAAATTTGGTTGTGATACATAAAATTGCTCCCAGAAGCTTTGCAAAACACTTTTATATATTTCTGAAACAAACAAAAATCTCGCGTTTGCTTAAATTTGATTTATTTGCTCATTTTAAAGGGGCAAATTTCAAGGTCACTTTAATTTTCAAAGTAACTTTTTTAGGGTTGTGATACATAAAATTATTCCTAGAAGCTTTGCGAAGTAGTTTTATATATTTCTGAAGCAAAAAAAAAGTCTCGCGTTTGCTTAATTTTTATTCAATTGCCATTTTACAAGGGGGATAATTCATGGTCACTTCAATTTTCAAAGTAATTAAAATAGGGTTGTGATATATAAAATTGTTCCTAGAAGCTTTGTGAAACACTTTTATATATTTCTGAACAAAAAAAAGCTCTCGCGTTTGCTTAAATTTGATTTATTTGCTCATTTTAAAGGGGCAAATTTCAAGGTCACTTCAATTTTCAAAGTAACTTTTTTAGGGTTGTGATACATAAAATTGTTCCCAGAAGCCTTGCGAAGTAGTTTAATATATTTCTGAAACAAAAAAAAGTCTCGCGTTTGCTTAATTTTTATTAATTTGCCCTTTTACAAGGGGGATAATTCATGGTCACTTCAATTTTCAAAGTAATTTAAATTGGGTTGTGATACATAAAATTGGTCCCAGAAGCTTTGCGAAACACTTTTATATATTTCTGAAACAAAAAAAGCTCTCGCGTTTGCTTAAATTTGATTTATTTGCTCATTTTAAAGGGGCAAATTTCAAGGTCACTTCAATTTTCAAAGTAACTTTTTTAGGGTTGTGATACATAAATTTTTTCCTAGAAGCTTTGCGAAGTAGTTTTATATATTTCTGAAGCAAAAAAAAAGTCTCGCGTTTGCTTAATTTTTATTAAATTGCCCTTTTACAAGGGGGATAATTCAAGGTCACTTCAATTTTCAAAGTCACTTTTTTAGGGTTGTGATACATAAAATTGTTCCCAGAAGCTTTGTGAAACACTTTTATATATTTCTGAACAAAAAAAAGCTCTCGCGTTTGCTAAAATTTGATTTATTTGCTCATTTTAAAGGGGCAAATTTCAAGGTCACTTCAATTTTCAAAGTAACTTTTTTAGGGTTGTGATACATAAAATTGTTCCCAGAAGCTTTGCGAAGTAGTTTTATATATTTCTGAAGCAAAAAAAAGTCTCGCTTAGCTTAATTTTTATTAAATTGCCCTTTTACAAGGGGGATAATTCATGGTCACTTCAATTTTCAAAGTAATTTAAATAGGGTTGTGATACATAAAATTTGTCCCAGAAGCTTTGCGAAACACTTTTATATATTTCTGAAACAAAAAATCTCGCGTTTGCTTAAATTTGATTTATTTGCTCATTTTAAAAGGGCAAATTTCAAGGTCACTTCAATTTTCAAAGTAACTTTTTTAGGGTTGTGATACATAAAATTGTTCCTAGAAGCTTTGCGAAGTAGTTTTATATATTTCTGAAGCAAAAAAAAAGTCTCGCGTTTGCTTAATTTTTATTAAATTACCCTTTTACAAGGGGGATAATTCAAGGTCACTTCAATTTTCAAAGTAACTTTTTTAGGGTTGTGATACATAAAATTGTTCCCAGAAGCTTTGCGAAGTAGTTTTATATATTTCTGAACAAAAAAAAACTCTCGCGTTTGCTTAAATTTGATTTATTTGCTCATTTTAAAGGGGCAAATTTCAAGGTCACTTCAATTTTCAAAGTAACTTTTTTAGGGTTGTGATACATAAAATTGTTCCCAGAAGCTTTGCGAAGTAGTTTTATATATTTCTGAAGCAAAAAAAAGTCTCGCTTAGCTTAATTTTTATTAAATTGCCCTTTTACAAGGGGGATAATTCATGGTCACTTCAATTTTCAAAGTAATTTAAATAGGGTTGTGATACATAAAATTGGTCCCAGAAGCTTTGCGAAACACTTTTATATATTTCTGAAACAAAAAAAGCTCTAGCGTTTGCTTAAATTTGATTTATTTGCTCATTTTAAAGCGGCAAATTTCAAGGTCACTTCAATTTTCAAAGTAACTTTTTTAGGGTTGTGATACATAAAATTGTTCCCAGAAGCTTTGCGAAGTAGTTTTATATAATTCTGAATCAAAAAAAGTCTCGCGTTTGCTTAATTTTTATTAAATTGCCCTTTTACAAGGGGGATAATTCATGGTCACTTCAATTTTCAAAGTAATTTAAATTGGGTTGTGATACATAAAATTGCTCCCAGAAGGTTTGCGAAACACTTTTATATATTTCTGAAGCAAAAAAAAGTCTCGTGTTTGCTTAAATTTGATTTATTTGCTCATTTTAACGGGGCAAATTTCAAGGTCACTTCAATTTTCAAAGTAACTTTTTTAGGGTTGTGATACATAAAATTGTTCTCAGAAGCTTTGCGAAGTAGTTTTATATATTTCTGAAGCAAAAAAAAGTCTCGCGTTTGCTTAATTTTTATTAAATTGCCCTTTTACAAGGGGGATAATTCATGGTCACTTCAATTTTCAAAGTAATTTAAATTTGGTTGTGATACATAAAATTGCTCCCAGAAGCTTTGCAAAACACTTTTATATATTTCTGAAACAAACAAAAATCTCGCGTTTGCTTAAATTTGATTTATTTGCTCATTTTAAAGGGGCAAATTTCAAGGTCACTTTAATTTTCAAAGTAACTTTTTTAGGGTTGTGATACATAAAATTATTCCTAGAAGCTTTGCGAAGTAGTTTTATATATTTCTGAAGCAAAAAAAAAGTCTCGCGTTTGCTTAATTTTTATTCAATTGCCATTTTACAAGGGGGATAATTCATGGTCACTTCAATTTTCAAAGTAATTAAAATAGGGTTGTGATATATAAAATTGTTCCTAGAAGCTTTGTGAAACACTTTTATATATTTCTGAACAAAAAAAAGCTCTCGCGTTTGCTTAAATTTGATTTATTTGCTCATTTTAAAGGGGCAAATTTCAAGGTCACTTCAATTTTCAAAGTAACTTTTTTAGGGTTGTGATACATAAAATTGTTCCCAGAAGCCTTGCGAAGTAGTTTAATATATTTCTGAAACAAAAAAAAGTCTCGCGTTTGCTTAATTTTTATTAATTTGCCCTTTTACAAGGGGGATAATTCATGGTCACTTCAATTTTCAAAGTAATTTAAATTGGGTTGTGATACATAAAATTGGTCCCAGAAGCTTTGCGAAACACTTTTATATATTTCTGAAGCAAAAAAAGGTCTCGCGTTTGCTTAAATTTGATTTATTTGCTAATTTTAAAGGGGCAAATTTCAAGGTCACTTCAATTTTCAAAGTAACTTTTTTAGGGTTGTCATACATAAAATTGTTCCCAGAAGCTTTGCGAAGTAGTTTTATATAATTCTGAATCAAAAAAAGTCTCGCGTTTGCTTAATTTTTATTAAATTGCCCTTTTACAAGGGGGATAATTCATGGTCACTTCAATTTTCAAAGTAATTTAAATTGGGTTGTGATACATAAAATTGCTCCCAGAAGCTTTGCGAAACACTTTTATATATTTCTGAAGCAAAAAAAAGTCTCGTGTTTGCTTAAATTTGATTTATTTGCTCATTTTAAAGGGGCAAATTTCAAGGTCACTTCAATTTTCAAAGTAACTTTTTTAGGGTTGTGATACATAAAATTGTTCCCAGAAGCTTTGCGAAGTAGTTTTATATATTTCTGAAGCAAAAAAAAGTCTCGCTTAGCTTAATTTTTATTAAATTGCCCTTTTACAAGGGGGATAATTCATGGTCACTTCAATTTTCAAAGTAATTTAAATAGGGTTGTGATACATAAAATTGGTCCCAGAAGCTTTGCGAAACACTTTTATATATTTCTGAAACAAAAAAAGCTCTCGCGTTTGCTTAAATTTGATTTATTTGCTCATTTTAAAGCGGCAAATTTCAAGGTCACTTCAATTTTCAAAGTTACTTTTTTAGGGTTGTGATACATAAAATTGTTCCCAGAAGCTTTGCGAAGTAGTTTTATATAATTCTGAATCAAAAAAAGTCTCGCGTTTGCTTAATTTTTATCAAATTGCCCTTTTACAAGGGGGATAATTCATGGTCACTTCAATTTTCAAAGTAATTTAAATTGGGTTGTGATACATAAAATTGCTCCCAGAAGCTTTGCGAAACACTTTTATATATTTCTGAAGCAAAAAAAAGTCTCGTGTTTGCTTAAATTTGATTTATTTGCTCATTTTAACGGGGCAAATTTCAAGGTCACTTTAATTTTCAAAGTAACTTTTTTAGGGTTGTGATACATAAAATTGTTCTCAGAAGCTTTGCGAAGTAGTTTTATATATTTCTGAAGCAAAAAAAAGGCTCGCGTTTGCTTAATTTTTATTAAATTGCCCTTTTACAAGGGGGATAATTCATGGTCACTTCAATTTTCAAAGTAATTTAAATTGGGTTGTGATACATAAAATTGCTCCCAGAAGCTTTGCAAAACACTTTTATATATTTCTGAAACAAACAAAAAATCTCGCGTTTGCTTAAATTTGATTTATTTGCTCATTTTAAAGGGGCAAATTTCAAGGTCACTTTAATTTTCAAAGTAACTTTTTTAGGGTTGTGATACATAAAATTATTCCTAGAAGCTTTGCGAAGTAGTTTTATATATTTCTGAAGCAAAAAAAAAGTCTCGCGTTTGCTTAATTTTTATTCAATTGCCATTTTACAAGGGGGATAATTCATGGTCACTTCAATTTTCAAAGTAATTAAAATAGGGTTGTGATATATAAAATTGTTCCCAGAAGCTTTGTGAAACACTTTTATATATTTCTGAACAAAAAAAAGCTCTCGCGTTTGCTTAAATTTGATTTATTTGCTCATTTTAAAGGGGCAAATTTCAAGGTCACTTCAATTTTCAAAGTAACTTTTTTAGGGTTGTGATACATAAAATTGTTCCCAGAAGCCTTGCGAAGTAGTTTAATATATTTCTGAAACAAAAAAAAGTCTCGCGTTTGCTTAATTTTTATTAAATTGCCCTTTTACAAGGGGGATAATTCATGGTCACTTCAATTTTCAAAGTAATTTAAATTGGGTTGTGATACATAAAATTGCTCCCAGAAGCTTTGCGAAACACTTTTATATATTTCTGAAGCAAAAAAAGGTCTCGCGTTTGCTTAAATTTGATTTATTTGCTAATTTTAAAGGGGCAAATTTCAAGGTCACTTCAATTTTCAAAGTAACTTTTTTAGGGTTGTCATACATAAAATTGTTCCCAGAAGCTTTGCGAAGTAGTTTTATATATTTCTGAAGCAAAAAAAAGTCTCGCGTTTGCTCAATTTCTATTAAATTGCCCTTTAACAAGGGGGATAATTCATGGTCACTTCAATTTTCAAAGTAATTTAAATTGGGTTGTGATACATAAAATTGGTCCCAGAAGCTTTGCGAAACACTTTTATATATTTCTGAAGCAAAAAAAGGTCTCGTGTTTGCTTAAATTTGATTTATTTGCTCATTTTAAAGGGGCAAATTTCAAGGTCACTTCAATTTTCAAAGTAACTTTTTTAGGGTTGTGATACATAAAATTGCTCCCAGAAGCTTTGCGAAACACTTTTTTTATATTTCTGAAACAAAAAAAGCTCTCGCGTTTGCTTAAATTTGATTTATTTGCTCATTTTAAAGGGGCAAATTTCAAGGTCACTTCAATTTTCAAAGTAACTTTTTTAGGGTTGTGATACATAAAATTGTTCCCAGAAGCTTTGCGAAGTAGTTTTATATATTTCTGAAGCAAAAAAAAAGTCTCGCGTTTGCTTAATTTTTATTCAATTGCCATTTTACAAGGGGGATAATTCATGGTCACTTCAATTTTCAAAGTAATTAAAATAGGGTTGTGATATATAAAATTGTTCCCAGAAGCTTTGTGAAACACTTTTATATATTTCTGAACAAAAAAAAGCTCTCGCGTTTGCTTAAATTTGATTTATTTGCTCATTTTAAAGGGGCAAATTTCAAGGTCACTTCAATTTTCAAAGTAACTTTTTTAGGGTTGTGATACATAAAATTGTTCCCAGAAGCCTTGCGAAGTAGTTTAATATATTTCTGAAACAAAAAAAAGTCTCGTGTTTGCTTAAATTTGATTTATTTGCTCATTTTAACGGGGCAAATTTCAAGGTCACTTCAATTTTCAAAGAAACTTTTTTAGGGTTGTGATACATAAAATTGTTCTCAGAAGCTTTGCGAAGTAGTTTTATATATTTCTGAAGCAAAAAAAAGGCTCGCGTTTGCTCAATTTTTATTAAATTGCCCTTTTACAAGGGGGATAATTCATGGTCACTTCAATTTTCAAAGTAATTTAAATTGGGTTGTGATACATAAAATTGCTCCCAGAAGCTTTGCAAAACACTTTTATATATTTCTGAAGCAAAAAAAGGTCTCGTGTTTGCTTAAATTTGATGTATTTGCTCATTTTAAAGGGGCAAATTTCAAGGTCACTTCAATTTTCAAAGTAACTTTTTTAGGGTTGTGATACATAAAATTGCTCCCAGAAGCTTTGCGAAACACTTTTTTTATATTTCTGAAACAAAAAAAGCTCTCGCGTTTGCTTAAATTTGATTTATTTGCTCATTTTAAAGGGGCAAATTTCAAGGTCACTTCAATTTTCAAAGTAACTTTTTAAGGGTTGTGATACATAAAATTGTTCCCAGAAGCTTTGCGAAGTAGTTTTATATATTTCTGAAGCAAAAAAAAAGTCTCGCGTTTGCTTAATTTTTATTCAATTGCCCTTTTACAAGGGGGATAATTCATGGTCACTCCAATTTTCAAAGTAATTAAAATAGGGTTGTGATATATAAAATTGTTCCCAGAAGCTTTGTGAAACACTTTTATATATTTCTGAACAAAAAAAAGCTCTCGCGTTTGCTTAAATTTGATTTATTTGCTCATTTTAAAGGGGCAAATTTCAAGGTCACTTCAATTTTCAAAGTAACTTTTTTAGGGTTGTGATACATAAAATTGTTCCCAGAAGCCTTGCGAAGTAGTTTAATATATTTCTGAAACAAAAAAAAGTCTCGTGTTTGCTTAAATTTGATTTATTTGCTCATTTTAACGGGGCAAATTTCAAGGTGACTTCAATTTTCAAAGAAACTTTTTTAGGGTTGTGATACATAAAATTGTTCCCAGAAGCTTTGCAAAGTAGTTTTATATATTTCTGAAGCAAAAAAAAAGTCTCGCGTTTGCTTAATTTTTATTCAATTGCCATTTTACAAGGGGGATAATTCATGGTCACTTCAATTTTCAAAGTAATTAAAATAGGGTTGTGATATTTAAAATTGTTCCCAGAAGCTTTGTGAAACACTTTAAATATTTCTGAAGCAAAAAAAAGGCTCGCGTTTGCTTAATTTTTTATTAAATTGCCCTTTTACAAGGGGGATAATTCATGGTCACTTCAATTTTCAAAGTAATTTAAATTGGGTTGTGATACATAAAATTGCTCCCAGAAGCTTTGCGAAACACTTTTATATATTTCTGAAGCAAAAAAAGGTCTCGCGTTTGCTTAAATTTGATTTATTTGCTAATTTTAAAGGGGCAAATTTCAAGGTCACTTGAATTTTCAAAGTAACTTTTTTAGGGTTGTCATACATAAAATTGTTCCCAGAAGCTTTGCGAAGTAGTTTTATATATTTCTGAAGCAAAAAAAAGTCTCGCGTTTGCTTAATTTCTATTAAATTGCCCTTTAACAAGGGGGATAATTCATGGTCACTTCAATTTTCAAAGTAATTTAAATTGGGTTGTGATACATAAAATTGGTCCCAGAAGCTTTGCGAAACACTTTTATATATTTCTGAAGCAAAAAAGGTCTCGTGTTTGCTTAAATTTGATGTATTTGCTCATTTTAAAGGGGCAAATTTCAAGGTCACTTCAATTTTCAAAGTAACTTTTTTAGGGTTGTGATACATAAAATTGCTCCCAGAAGCTTTGCGAAACACTTTTTTTATATTTCTGAAACAAAAAAAGCTCTCGCGTTTGCTTAAATTTGATTTATTTGCTCATTTTAAAGGGGCAAATTTCAAGGTCACTTCAATTTTCAAAGTAACTTTTTAAGGGTTGTGATACATAAAATTGTTCCCAGAAGCTTTGCGAAGTAGTTTTATATATTTCTGAAGCAAAAAAAAAGTCTCGCGTTTGCTTAATTTTTATTCAATTGCCATTTTAAAAGGGGGATAATTCATGGTCACTTCAATTTTCAAAGTAATTAAAATAGGGTTGTGATATATAAAATTGTTCCCAGAAGCTTTGTGAAACACTTTTATATATTTCTGAACAAAAAGAAGTCTCGTGTTTGCTTAAATTTGATTTATTTGCTCATTTTAACGGGGCAAATTTCAAGGTCACTTCAATTTTCAAAGTAACTTTTTTAGGGTTGTGATACATAAAATTGTTCCCAGAAGCCTTGCGAAGTAGTTTAATATATTTCTGAAACAAAAAAAAGTCTCGTGTTTGCTTAAATTTGATTTATTTGCTCATTTTAACGGGGCAAATTTCAAGGTCACTTCAATTTTCAAAGAAACTTTTTTAGGGTTGTGATACATAAAATTGTTCTCAGAAGCTTTGCGAAGTAGTTTTATATATTTCTGAAGCAAAAAAAAGGCTCGCGTTTGCTCAATTTTTATTAAATTGCCCTTTTACAAGGGGGATAATTCATGGTCACTTCAATTTTCAAAGTAATTTAAATTGGGTTGTGATACATAAAATTGCTCCCAGAAGCTTTGCAAAACACTTTTATATATTTCTGAAGCAAAAAAAGGTCTCGTGTTTGCTTAAATTTGATGTATTTGCTCATTTTAAAGGGGCAAATTTCAAGGTCACTTCAATTTTCAAAGTAACTTTTTTAGGGTTGTGATACATAAAATTGCTCCCAGAAGCTTTGCGAAACACTTTTTTTATATTTCTGAAACAAAAAAAGCTCTCGCGTTTGCTTAAATTTGATTTATTTGCTCATTTTAAAGGGGCAAATTTCAAGGTCACTTCAATTTTCAAAGTAACTTTTTAAGGGTTGTGATACATAAAATTGTTCCCAGAAGCTTTGCGAAGTAGTTTTATATATTTCTGAAGCAAAAAAAAAGTCTCGCGTTTGCTTAATTTTTATTCAATTGCCATTTTACAAGGGGGATAATTCATGGTCACTTCAATTTTCAAAGTAATTAAAATAGGGTTGTGATATATAAAATTGTTCCCAGAAGCTTTGTGAAACACTTTTATATATTTCTGAACAAAAAAAAGCTCTCGCGTTTGCTTAAATTTGATTTATTTGCTCATTTTAAAGGGGCAAATTTCAAGGTCACTTCAATTTTCAAAGTAACTTTTTTAGGGTTGTGATACATAAAATTGTTCCCAGAAGCCTTGCGAAGTAGTTTAATATATTTCTGAAACAAAAAAAAGTCTCGTGTTTGCTTAAATTTGATTTATTTGCTCATTTTAACGGGGCAAATTTCAAGGTCACTTCAATTTTCAAAGAAACTTTTTTAGGGTTGTGATACATAAAATTGTTCCCAGAAGCTTTGCGAAGTAGTTTTATATATTTCTGAAGCAAAAAAAAAGTCTCGCGTTTGCTTAATTTTTATTCAATTGCCATTTTACAAGGGGGATAATTCATGGTCACTTCAATTTTCAAAGTAATTAAAATAGGGTTGTGATATTTAAAATTGTTCCCAGAAGCTTTGTGAAACACTTTAAATATTTCTGAAGCAAAAAAAAGGCTCGCGTTTGCTTAATTTTTTATTAAATTGCCCTTTTACAAGGGGGATAATTCATGGTCACTTCAATTTTCAAAGTAATTTAAATTGGGTTGTGATACATAAAATTGCTCCCAGAAGCTTTGCGAAACACTTTTATATATTTCTGAAGCAAAAAAAGGTCTCGCGTTTGCTTAAATTTGATTTATTTGCTAATTTTAAAGGGGCAAATTTCAAGGTCACTTCAATTTTCAAAGTAACTTTTTTAGGGTTGTCATACATAAAATTGTTCCCAGAAGCTTTGCGAAGTAGTTTTATATATTTCTGAAGCAAAAAAAAGTCTCGCGTTTGCTCAATTTCTATTAAATTGCCCTTTAACAAGGGGGATAATTCATGGTCACTTCAATTTTCAAAGTAATTTAAATTGGGTTGTGATACATAAAATTGGTCCCAGAAGCTTTGCGAAACACTTTTATATATTTCTGAAGCAAAAAAAGGTCTCGTGTTTGCTTAAATTTGATTTATTTGCTCATTTTAAAGGGGCAAATTTCAAGGTCACTTCAATTTTCAAAGTAACTTTTTTAGGGTTGTGATACATAAAATTGCTCCCAGAAGCTTTGCGAAACACTTTTTTTATATTTCTGAAACAAAAAAAGCTCTCGCGTTTGCTTAAATTTGATTTATTTGCTCATTTTAAAGGGGCAAATTTCAAGGTCACTTCAATTTTCAAAGTAACTTTTTAAGGGTTGTGATACATAAAATTGTTCCCAGAAGCTTTGCGAAGTAGTTTTATATATTTCTGAAGCAAAAAAAAAGTCTCGCGTTTGCTTAATTTTTATTCAATTGCCATTTTAAAAGGGGGATAATTCATGGTCACTTCAATTTTCAAAGTAATTAAAATAGGGTTGTGATATATAAAATTGTTCCCAGAAGCTTTGTGAAACACTTTTATATATTTCTGAACAAAAAGAAGTCTCGTGTTTGCTTAAATTTGATTTATTTGCTCATTTTAACGGGGCAAATTTCAAGGTCACTTCAATTTTCAAAGAAACTTTTTTAGGGTTGTGATACATAAAATTGTTCTCAGAAGCTTTGCGAAGTAGTTTTATATATTTCTGAAGCAAAAAAAAGGCTCGCGTTTGCTCAATTTTTATTAAATTGCCCTTTTACAAGGGGGATAATTCATGGTCACTTCAATTTTCAAAGTAATTTAAATTGGGTTGTGATACATAAAATTGCTCCCAGAAGCTTTGCAAAACACTTTTATATATTTCTGAAACAAACAAAAAATCTCGCGTTTGCTTAAATTTGATTTATTTGCTAATTTTAAAGGGGCAAATTTCAAGGTCACTTTACTTTTCAAAGTAACTTTTTTAGGGTTGTGATACATAAAATTATTCCTAGAAGCTTTGCGAAGTAGTTTTATATATTTCTGAAGCAAAAAAAACGTCTCGCGTTTGCTTAATTTTTATTCAATTGCCATTTTACAAGGGGGATAATTCATGGTCACTTCAATTTTCAAAGTAATTAAAATAGGGTTGTGATATTTAAAATTGTTCCCAGAAGCTTTGTGAAACACTTTTATGTATTTCTGAAGCAAAAAAAAGGCTCGCGTTTGCTTAATTTTTTATTAAATTGCCCTTTTACAAGGGGGATAATTCATGGTCACTTCAATTTTCAAAGTAATTTAAATTGGGTTGTGATACATAAAATTGGTCCCAGAAGCTTTGCGAAACACTTTTATATATTTCTGAAGCAAAAAAAGGTCTCGCGTTTGCTTAAATTTGATTTATTTGCTCATTTTAAAGGGGCAAATTTCAAGGTCACTTCAATTTTCAAAGTAACTTTTTTAGGGTTGTGATACATAAAATTGTTCTCAGAAGCTTTGCGAAGTAGTTTTATATATTTCTGAAGCAAAAAAAAAGTCTCGCGTTTGCTTAATTTTTATTCAATTGCCATTTTACAAGGGGGATAATTCATGGTCACTTCAATTTTCAAAGTAATTAAAATAGGGTTGTGATATATAAAATTGTTCCCAGAAGCTTTGCGAAGTAGTTTTATATATTTCTGAAGCAAAAAAAAGTCTCGCGTTTGCTTAATTTCTATTAAATTGCCCTTTAACAAGGGGGATAATTCATGGTCACTTCAATTTTCAAAGTAATTTAAATTGGGTTGTGATACATAAAATTGGTCCCAGAAGCTTTGCGAAACACTTTTATATATTTCTGAAGCAAAAAAAGGTCTCGTGTTTGCTTAAATTTGATTTATTTGCTCATTTTAAAGGGGCAAATTTCAAGGTCACTTCAATTTTCAAAGTAAATTTTTTAGGGTTGTGATACATAAAATTGCTCCCAGAAGCTTTGCGAAACACTTTTTTTATATTTCTGAAACAAAAAAAGCTCTCGCGTTTGCTTAAATTTGATTTATTTGCTCATTTTAAAGGGGCAAATTTCAAGGTCACTTCAATTTTCAAAGTAACTTTTTAAGGGTTGTGATACATAAAATTTTTCCCAGAAGCTTTGCGAAGTAGTTTTATATATTTCTGAAGCAAAAAAAAGTCTCGCGTTTGCTCAATTTCTATTAAATTGCCCTTTAACAAGGGGGATAATTCATGGTCACTTCAATTTTCAAAGTAATTTAAATTGGGTTGTGATACATAAAATTGGTCGCAGAAGCTTTGCGAAACACTTTTATATATTTCTGAAGCAAAAAAAGGTCTCGTGTTTGCTTAAATTTGATTTATTTGCTCATTTTAAAGGGGCAAATTTCAAGGTCACTTCAATTTTCAAAGTAACTTTTTTAGGGTTGTGATACATAAAATTGTTCCCAGAAGCTTTGCGAAGTAGTTTTATATATTTCTGAAGCAAAAAAAAGTCTCGCTTAGCTTAATTTTTATTAAATTGCCCTTTTACAAGGGGGATAATTCATGATCACTTCAATTTTCAAAGTAATTTAAATAGGGTTGTGATACATAAAATTGGTCCCAGAAGCTTTGCGAAACACTTTTATATATTTCTGAAACAAAAAAAGCTCTCGCGTTTGCTTAAATTTGATTTATTTGCTCATTTTAAAGGGGCAAATTTCAAGGTCACTTCAATTTTCAAAGTAACTTTTTTAGGGTTGTGATACATAAAATTGTTCCCAGAAGCTTTGCGAAGTAGTTTTATATATTTCTGAAGCAATAAAAAGTCTCGCGTTTGCTTAATTTTTATTAAATTGCCCTTTTACAAGGGGGATAATTCATGGTCACTTCAATTTTCAAAGTAATTTAAATTGGGTTGTGATACATAAAATTGCTCCCAGAAGCTTTGCGAAACACTTTTATATATTTCTGAAACAAAAAAAGCTCTCGCGTTTGCTTAAATTTGATTTATTTGCTCATTTTAACTAGGCAAATTTCAAGGTCACTTCAATTTTCAAAGTAACTTTTTTAGGGTTGTGATACATAAAATTGTTCCCAGAAGCTTTGCGAAGTAGTTTTATATATTTCTGAAGCAAAAAAAAAATCTCGCGTTTTGCTTAATTTTTATTAAATTGCCCTTTTACAAGGGGGATAATTCATAGTCACTTCAATTTTCAAAGTAATTTAAATTGGGTTGTGATACATAAAATTGTTCCCAGAAGCTTTGCAAAACACTTTTATATATTTCTGAAACAAAAAAAGCTCTCGCGTTTGCTTAAATTTGATTTATTTGCTCATTTTAAAGCGGCAAATTTCAAGGTCACTTCAATTTTCAAAGTAACTTTTTTAGGGTTGTGATACATAAAATTGTTCTCAGAAGCTTTGCGAAGTAGTTTTATATATTTCTGAAGCAAAAAAAAAGTCTCGCGTTTGCTTAATTTTTATTCAATTGCCATTTTACAAGGGGGATAATTCATGGTCACTTCAATTTTCAAAGTAATTAAAATAGGGTTGTGATATATAAAATTGTTCCTAGAAGCTTTGTGAAACACTTTTATATATTTCTGAACAAAAAAAAGCTCTCGCGTTTGCTTAAATTTGATTTATTTGCTCATTTTAAAGGGGCAAATTTCAAGGTCACTTCAATTTTCAAAGTAAATTTTTTAGGGTTGTGATACATAAAATTGCTCCCAGAAGCTTTGCGAAACACTTTTTTTATATTTCTGAAACAAAAAAAGCTCTCGCGTTTGCTTAAATTTGATTTATTTGCTCATTTTAAAGGGGCAAATTTCAAGGTCACTTCAATTTTCAAAGTAACTTTTTTAGGGTTGTGATACATAAAATTGTTCCCAGAAGCTTTGCGAAGTAGTTTTATATATTTCTGAAGCAAAAAAAAGTCTCGCGTTTGCTCAATTTCTATTAAATTGCCCTTTAACAAGGGGGATAATTCATGGTCACTTCAATTTTCAAAGTAATTTAAATTGGGTTGTGATACATAAAATTGGTCGCAGAAGCTTTGCGAAACACTTTTATATATTTCTGAAGCAAAAAAAGGTCTCGTGTTTGCTTAAATTTGATTTATTTGCTCATTTTAAAGGGGCAAATTTCAAGGTCACTTCAATTTTCAAAGTAACTTTTTTAGGGTTGTGATACATAAAATGGTTCCCAGAAGCTTTGCGAAGTAGTTTTATATATTTCTGAAGCAAAAAAAAGTCTCGCTTAGCTTAATTTTTATTAAATTGCCCTTTTACAAGGGGGATAATTCATGATCACTTCAATTTTCAAAGTAATTTAAATAGGGTTGTGATACATAAAATTGGTCCCAGAAGCTTTGCGAAACACTTTTATATATTTCTGAAACAAAAAAAGCTCTCGCGTTTGCTTAAATTTGATTTATTTGCTCATTTTAAAGGGGCAAATTTCAAGGTCACTTCAATTTTCAAAGTAACTTTTTTAGGGTTGTGATACATAAAATTGTTCCCAGAAGCTTTGCGAAGTAGTTTTATATATTTCTGAAGCAATAAAAAGTCTCGCGTTTGCTTAATTTTTATTAAATTGCCCTTTTACAAGGGGGATAATTCATGGTCACTTCAATTTTCAAAGTAATTTAAATTGGGTTGTGATACATAAAATTGCTCCCAGAAGCTTTGGGAAACACTTTTATATATTTCTGAAACAAAAAAAGCTCTCGCGTTTGCTTAAATTTGATTTATTTGCTCATTTTAACTAGGCAAATTTCAAGGTCACTTCAATTTTCAAAGTAACTTTTTTAGGGTTGTGATACATAAAATTGTTCCCAGAAGCTTTGCGAAGTAGTTTTATATATTTCTGAAGCAAAAAAAAAATCTCGCGTTTGCTTAATTTTTATTAAATTGCCCTTTTACAAGGGGGATAATTCATAGTCACTTCAATTTTCAAAGTAATTTAAATTGGGTTGTGATACATAAAATTGGTCCCAGAAGCTTTGCGAAACACTTTTATATATTTCTGAAACAAAAAAAGCTCTCGCGTTTGCTTAAATTTGATTTATTTGCTCATTTTAAAGCGGCAAATTTCAAGGTCACTTCAATTTTCAAAGTAACTTTTTTAGGGTTGTGATACATAAAATTGTTCCCAGAAGCTTTGCGAAGTAAGTTTATTTATTTCTGAAGCAAAAAAAAGTCTCGCGTTTGCTTAATTTTCATTAAATTGCCCTTTTACAAGGGGGATAATTCATGGTCACTTCAATTTTCAAAGTAATTTAAATAGGGTTGTGATACATAAAATTGCTCCCAGAAGCTTTGCGAAACACTTTTTTAAATGTCTGAAGCAAAAAAAGATCTCGCGTTTGCTTAAATTTGATTGATTTGCTCATTTTAAAGGGACAAATTTCAAGGTCACTTCAATTTTCAAAGTAACTTTTTTAGGTTTGTGATACATAAAATTGTTCCCAGAAGCTTTGCGAAGTAGTTTTATATATTTCTGAAGCAAAATAAAGTCTCACGTTTGCTCAATTTCTATTAAATTGCCCTTTAACAAGGGGGATAATTCATGGTCACTTCAATTTTCAAAGTAATTTAAATTGGGTTGTGATACATAAAATTGGTCCCAGAAGCTTTGCGAAACACTTTTATATATTTCTGAAGCAGAAAAAGGTCTCGCGTTTGCTTAAATTTGATTTATTTGCTCATTTTAACGGGGCAAATTTCAAGGTCACTTTAATTTTCAAAGTAACTTTTTTAGGGTTGTGATACATAAAATTGTTCCCAGAAGCTTTGCGAAGTAGTTTTATATAATTCTGAAGCAAAAAAAACTCCTGCGTTTGCTTAATTTTTATTAAATTGCCCTTTTACAAGGGGGATAATTCATGGTCACTTCAATTTTCAAAGTAATTTAAATTGGGTTGTGATACATAAAATTGGTCCCAGAAGCTTTGCGAAACACTTTTATATATTTCTGAAGCAAAAAAAGATCTCGCGTTTGCTTAAATTTGATTTATTTGCTCATTTTAACGGGGCAAATTTCAAGGTCACTTTAATTTTCAAAGTAACTTTTTTAGGGTTGTGATACATAAAATTGTTCCCAGAAGCTTTGCGAAGTAGTTTTATATATTTCTGAAGCAATAAAAAGTCTCCCGTTTGCTTAATTTTTATTAAATTGCCCTTTTACAAGGGGGATAATTCATGGTCACTTCAATTTTCAAAGTAATTTAAATTGGGTTGTGATACATAAAATTGCTCCCAGAAGCTTTGCGAAACACTTTTATATATTTCTGAAACAAAAAAAGCTCTCGCGTTTGCTTAAATTTGATTTATTTGCTCATTTTAACGGGGCAAATTTCAAGGTCACTTCAATTTTCAAAGTAACTTTTTTAGGGTTGTGATACATAAAATTGTTCCCAGAAGCTTTGCGAAGTAGTTTTATATATTTCTGAAGCAAAAAAAAAATCTCGCGTTTGCTTAATTTTTATTAAATTGCCCTTTTACAAGGGGGATAATTCATAGTCACTTCAATTTTCAAAGTAATTTAAATTGGATTGTGATACATAAAATTGGTCCCAGAAGCTTTGCCAAACACTTTTATATATTTTTGAAGCAAAAAAAGGTCTCGTGTTTGCTTAAATTTGATTTATTTGCTCATTTTAAAGGGGCAAATTTCAAGGTCACTTCAATTTTCAAAGTAACTTTTTTAGGGTTGTGATACATAAAATGGTTCCCAGAAGCTTTGCGAAGTAGTTTTATATATTTCTGAAGCAAAAAAAAGTCTCGCGTTTGCTTAATTTTTATTAAATTGCCTTTTTACAAGGGGGATAATTCATGGTCACTTCAATTTTCAAATAATTAAAATTGGGTTGTGATACATAAAATTGCTCCCAGAAGCTTTGCGAAACACTTTTATATATTTCTGAAGCAAAAAAAGGTCTCGTGTTCGCTTAAATTTGATTTATTTGCTCATTTTAAAGGGGCAAATTTCAAGGTCACTTCAATTTTCAAAGTAACTTTTTTAGGGTTGTCATACATAAAATTGTTCCCAGAAGCTTTGCGAAGTAAGTTTATTTATTTCTGAAGCAAAAAAAAGTCTCGCGTTTGCTTAATTTTCATTAAATTGCCCTTTTACAAGGGGGATAATTCATGGTCACTTCAATTTTCAAAGTAATTTAAATAGGGTTGTGATACATAAAATTGCTCCCAGAAGCTTTGCGAAACACTTTTTTAAATGTCTGAAGCAAAAAAAGATCTCGCGTTTGCTTAAATTTGATTGATTTGCTCATTTTAAAGGGACAAATTTCAAGGTCACTTCAATTTTCAAAGTAACTTTTTTAGGTTTGTGATACATAAAATTGTTCCCAGAAGCTTTGCGAAGTAGTTTTATATATTTCTGAAGCAAAATAAAGTCTCACGTTTGCTCAATTTCTATTAAATTGCCCTTTAACAAGGGGGATAATTCATGGTCACTTCAATTTTCAAAGTAATTTTAAATTGGGTTGTGATACATAAAATTGGTCCCAGAAGCTTTGCGAAACACTTTTATATATTTCTGAAGCAGAAAAAGGTCTCGCGTTTGCTTAAATTTGATTTATTTGCTCATTTTAACGGGGCAAATTTCAAGGTCACTTTAATTTTCAAAGTAACTTTTTTAGGGTTGTGATACATAAAATTGTTCCCAGAAGCTTTGCGAAGTAGTTTTATATAATTCTGAAGCAAAAAAAAGTCTTGCGTTTGCTTAATTTTTATTAAATTGCCCTTTTACAAGGGGGATAATTCATGGTCACTTCAATTTTCAAAGTAATTTAAATTGGGTTGTGATACATAAAATTGGTCCCAGAAGCTTTGCGAAACACTTTTATATATTTCTGAAGCAAAAAAAGATCTCGCGTTTGCTTAAATTTGATTTATTTGCTCATTTTAACGGGGCAAATTTCAAGGTCACTTTAATTTTCAAAGTAACTTTTTTAGGGTTGTGATACATAAAATTGTTCCCAGAAGCTTTGCGAAGTAGTTTTATATATTTCTGAAGCAATAAAAAGTCTCACCCGTTTGCTTAATTTTTATTAAATTGCCCTTTTACAAGGGGGATAATTCATGGTCACTTCAATTTTCAAAGTAATTTAAATTGGGTTGTGATACATAAAATTGCTCCCAGAAGCTTTGCGAAACACTTTTATATATTTCTGAAACAAAAAAAGCTCTCGCGTTTGCTTAAATTTGATTTATTTGCTCATTTTAACGGGGCAAATTTCAAGGTCACTTCAATTTTCAAAGTAACTTTTTTAGGGTTGTGATACATAAAATTGTTCCCAGAAGCTTTGCGAAGTAGTTTTATATATTTCTGAAGCAAAAAAAAAATCTCGCGTTTTGCTTAATTTTTATTAAATTGCCCTTTTACAAGGGGGATAATTCATAGTCACTTCAATTTTCAAAGTAATTTAAATTGGGTTGTGATACATAAAATTGGTCCCAGAAGCTTTGCCAAACACTTTTATATATTTTTGAAGCAAAAAAAGGTCTCGTGTTTGCTTAAATTTGATTTATTTGCTCATTTTAAAGGGGCAAATTTCAAGGTCACTTCAATTTTCAAAGTAACTTTTTTAGGGTTGTGATACATAAAATGGTTCCCAGAAGCTTTGCGAAGTAGTTTTATATATTTCTGAAGCAAAAAAAAGTCTCGCGTTTGCTTAATTTTTATTAAATTGCCTTTTTACAAGGGGGATAATTCATGGTCACTTCAATTTTCAAATAATTTAAATTGGGTTGTGATACATAAAATTGCTCCCAGAAGCTTTGCGAAACACTTTTATATATTTCTGAAGCAAAAAAAGGTCTCGTGTTCGCTTAAATTTGATTTATTTGCTCATTTTAAAGGGGCAAATTTCAAGGTCACTTCAATTTTCAAAGTAACTTTTTTAGGGTTGTCATACATAAAATTGTTCCCAGAAGCTTTGCGAAGTAGTTTTATATATTTCTGAAGCAAAAAAAAGTCTCGCGTTTGCTTAATTTCTATTAAATTGCCCTTTAACAAGGGGGATAATTCATGGTCACTTCAATTTTCAAAGTAATTTAAATTGGGTTGTGATACATAAAATTGGTCCCAGAAGCTTTGCGAAACACTTTTTTATATTTCTGAAGCAAAAAAAAGGTCTCGTGTTTGCTTAAATTTGATTTATTTGCTCATTTTAAAGGGGCAAATTTCTAGGTCACTTCAATTTTCAAAGTAACTTTTTTAAGGTTGTGACACATAAAATTGCTCCCAGAAGCTTTGCGAAACACTTTTTTTATATTTCTGAAACAAAAAAAGCTCTCGCGTTTGATTAAATTTGATTTATTTGCTCATTTTAAAGGGGCATATTTCAAGGTCACTTCAATTTTCAAAGAACTTTTTTAGGGTTGTGATACATAAATTGTTCCCAGAAGCTTTGCGAAGTAGTTTTATATATTTCTGAAGCAAAAAAAAAGTCTCGCGTTGCTCAATTTCTATTAAATTGCCCTTTAACAAGGGGATAATTCATGGTCACTTCAATTTTCAAAGTAATTTAAATTGGGTTGTGATACATAAAATTGGTCCCAGAAGCTTTGCGAAACTCTTTATATATTTCTGAAGCAAAAAAAAGGTATCGTGTTTGCTTAAATTTGATTTATTTGCTCATGTTTAACGGGGCAAATTTCAAGGTCACTTCAATTTCAAAGTAACTTTTTTAGGTTGTGATACATAAAATTGCTCCCAGAAAGCTTTGCGAAACACTTTTTTTATATTTCTGAAACAAAAAAAGCTCTCGCGTTTGCTTAAATTTGATTTATTTGCTCATTTTAAAGGGCAAATTTCAAGGTCACTCAATTTTCAAAGTAACTTTTTTAGGGTTGTCATACATAAAATTGTTCCCAGAAGCTTTGCGAATAGTAGTTTTATATATTTCTGAAGCAAAAAAAAGTCTCGCGTTTGCTCAATTTCTATTAAATTGCCCTTTAACAAGGGGATAATTTCATGGTCACTTCAATTTTCAAAGTAATTTAAATTGGGTAGTGATACATAAAAATTGGTCGCAGAAGCTTTGCGAAACACTTTTATATATTTCTGAAGCAAAAAAAGGTCTCGTGTTTGCTTAAATTTGATTTATTTGCTCATTTTAACGGGGCAAATTTCAAGGTCACTTTCAATGTTTCAAAGTAACTTTTTTAGGGTTGTGATACATAAAATGGTTCCCAGAAGCTTTGCGAAGTAGTTTTATATATTTCTGAAGCAAAAAAAAGGCTCGCGTTTGCTTAATTTTTATTAAATTGCCCTTTTACAAGGGGATAATTCATGGTCACTTCAATTTTCAAAGTAATTTAAATAGGTGTGATACATAAAATTGGTCCCAGAAGCTTTGCGAAACACTTTTATATATTTCTGAAACAAAAAAAGCTCTCGCGTTGGCTTAATTTGATTTATTTGCTCATTTTAAAGCGGCAAATTTCAAGGTCACTTCAATTTTCAAAGTAACTTTTTTAGGTTTGTGATACATAAAATTGTTCCCAGAAGCTTTGCGAAGTAGTTTTATATATTTCTGAAGCAAAAAAAAGTCTCGCGTTTGCTCAATTTCTATTAAATTGCCTTTAACAAGGGGGATAATTCATGGTCACTTCAATTTTCAAAGTAATTTAAATTGGGTTGTGATACATAAAATTGGTCCCAGAAGCTTTGCGAAACACTTTTATATATTTCTGAAGCAGAAAAAGGTCTCGCGTTTGCTTAAATTTGATTTATTTGCTCATTTTAACGGGGCAAATTTCAAGTCACTTTTAATTTTCAAAGTAACTTTTTTAGGGTTGTGATACATAAAATTGTTCCCAGAAGCTTTGCGAAGTAGTTTTATATAATTCTGAAGCAAAAAAAAAGTCTTGCGTTTGCTTAATTTTTATTAAATTGCCCTTTTACAAGGGGGATAATTCATGGTCACTTCAATTTTCAAAGTAATTTAAATTGGGTTGTGATACATAAAATTGTTCCCAGAAGCTTTGCGAAGTAGTTTTATATAATTCTGAAGCAAAAAAAAATCTTGCGTTTGCTTAATTTTTATTAAATTGCCCTTTTACAAGGGGGATAATTCATGGTCACTTCAATTTTCAAAGTAATTTAAATTTGGTTGTGATACATAAAATTGGTCCCAGAAGCTTTGTGAAACACTTTTATATAATTCTGAAGCAAAAAAAGGTCTCGTGTTTGCCTAAATTTGATTTATTTGCTCATTTTAACGGGGCAAATTTCAAGGTCACTTCAATTTTCAAAGTAACTTTTTTAGGGTTGTCATACATAAAATTGTTCCCAGAAGCTTTGCGAAGTAGTTTTATATATTTCTGAAGCAATAAAAAGTCTCGCGTTTGCTTAATTTTTATTAAATTGCCCTTTTACAAGGGGGATAATTCATGGTCACTTCAATTTTCAAAGTAATTTAAATTGGGTTGTGATACATAAAATTGCTCCCAGAAGCTTTGCGAAACACTTTTATATATTTCTGAAACAAAAAAAGCTCTCGCGTTTGCTTAAATTTGATTTATTTGCTCATTTTAACGGGGCAAATTTCAAGGTCACTTCAATTTTCAAAGTAACTTTTTTAGGGTTGTGATACATAAAATTGTTCCCAGAAGCTTTGCGAAGTAGTTTTATATATTTCTGAAGCAAAAAAAAAATCTCGCGTTTGCTTAATTTTTATTAAATTGCCCTTTTACAAGGGGGATAATTCATAGTCACTTCAATTTTCAAAGTAATTTAAATTGGGTTGTGATACATAAAATTGGTCCCAGAAGCTTTGCCAAACACTTTTATATATTTTTGAAACAAAAAAAGGTCTCGTGTTTGCCTAAATTTGATTTATTTGCTCATTTTAAAGGGGCAAATTTCAAGGTCACTTCAATTTTCAAAGTAACTTTTTTAGGGTTGTGATACATAAAATTGCTCCCAGAAGCTTTGCGAAACATTTTTTTTATATTTCTGAAACAAAAAAAGGTCTCGTGTTTGCTTAAATTTGATTTATTTGCTCATTTTAAAGGGGCAAATTTCAAGGTCACTTCAATTTTCAAAGTAACTTTTTTAGGGTTGTGATACATAAAATTGTTCCCAGAAGCTTTGCGAAGTAGTTTTATATATTTCAGAACTTAATTTTTATTAAATTGCCCTTTTACAAGGGGGATAATTCATGGTCACTTCAATTTTCAAAGTAATTTAAATAGGGTTGTGATACATAAAATTGGTCCCAGAAGCTTTGCGAAACACTTTTATATATTTCTGAAACAAAAAAAGCTATCGCGTTTGCTTAATCTTTATTAAATTGCCCTTTTACAAGGGGGATAATTCATAGTCACTTCAATTTTCAAAGTAATTTAAATTGGGTTGTGATACATAAAATTGGTCCCAGAAGCTTTGCCAAACACTTTTATATATTTTTGAAGCAAAAAAAGGTCTCGTGTTTGCTTAAATTTGATTTATTTGCTCATTTTAAAGGGGCAAATTTCAAGGTCACTTCAATTTTCAAAGTAACTTTTTTAGGGTTGTGATACATAAAATGGTTCCCAGAAGCTTTGCGAAGTAGTTTTATATATTTCTGAAGCAAAAAAAAGTCTCGCGTTTGCTTAATTTCTGTTAAATTGCCCTTTAACAAGGGGGATAATTCATGGTCACTTCAATTTTCAAAGTAATTTAAATTGGGTTGTGATACATAAAATTGGTCCCAGAAGCTTTGCCAAACACTTTTATATATTTCTGAAGCAAAAAAAGGTCTCGTGTTTGCTTAAATTTGATTTATTTGCTCATTTTAAAGGGGCAAATTTCAAGGTCACTTCAATTTTCAAAGTAACTTTTTTAGGGTTGTGATACATAAAATTGCTCCCAGAAGCTTTGCGAAACATTTTTTTTATATTTCTGAAACAAAAAAAGGTCTCGTGTTTGCTTAAATTTGATTTATTTGCTCATTTTAAAGGGGCAAATTTCAAGGTCACTTCAATTTTCAAAGTAACTTTTTTAGGGTTGTGATACATAAAATTGTTCCCAGAAGCTTTGCGAAGTAGTTTTATATATTTCAGAACTTAATTTTTATTAAATTGCCCTTTTACAAGGGGGATAATTCATGGTCACTTCAATTTTCAAAGTAATTTAAATAGGGTTGTGATACATAAAATTGGTCCCAGAAGCTTTGCGAAACACTTTTATATATTTCTGAAACAAAAAAAGCTATCGCGTTTGCTTAATCTTTATTAAATTGCCCTTTTACAAGGGGGATAATTCATGGTCACTTCAATTTTCAAAGTAATTTAAATTTGGTTGTGATACATAAAATTGCTCCCAGAAGCTTTGCGAAACACTTTTTTAAATGTCTGAAGCAAAAAAAGATCTCGCGTTTGCTTAAATTTGATTTATTTGCTCATTTTAAAGGGACAAATTTCAAGGTCACTTCAATTTTCAAAGTAACTTTTTTAGGTTTGTGATACATAAAATTGTTCCCAGAAGCTTTGCGAAGTAGTTTTATATATTTCTGAAGCAAAAAAAAGTCTCGCGTTTGCTCAATTTCTACTAAATTGCCCTTTAACAAGGGGGATAATTCATGGTCACTTCAATTTTCAAAGTAATTTAAATTGGGTTGTGATACATAAAATTGGTCCCAGAAGCTTTGCGAAACACTTTTATATATTTCTGAAGCAGAAAAAGGTCTCGCGTTTGCTTAAATTTGATTTATTTGCTCATTTTAACGGGGCAAATTTCAAGGTCACTTTAATTTTTAAAGTAACTTTTTTAGGGTTGTGATACATAAAATTGTTCCCAGAAGCTTTGCAAAGTAGTTTTATATAATTCTGAAGCAAAAAAAAGTCTTGCGTTTGCTTAATTTTTATTAAATTGCCCTTTTACAAGGGGGATAATTCATGGTCACTTCAATTTTCAAAGTAATTTAAATTGGGTTGTGATACATAAAATTGGTCCCAGAAGCTTTGTGAAACACTTTTATATAATTCTGAAGCAAAAAAAGGTCTCGTGTTTGCCTAAATTTGATTTATTTGCTCATTTTAAAGGGGCAAATTTCAAGGTCACTTCAATTTTCAAAGTAACTTTTTTAGGGTTGTGATACATAAAATTGCTCCCAGAAGCTTTGCGAAACACTTTTTTTATATTTCTGAAACAAAAAAAGCTCTCGCGTTTGCTTAAATTTGATTTATTTGCTCATTTTAAAGGGGCAAATTTCAAGGTCACTTCAATTTTCAAAGTAACTTTTTTAGGGTTGTGATACATAAAATTGTTCCCAGAAGCTTTGCGAAGTAGTTTTATATATTTCTGAAGCAAAAAAAAGTCTCGCGTTTGCTCAATTTCTTTTAAATTGCTCTTTAACAAGGGGGATAATTCATGGTCACTTCAATTTTCAAAGTAATTTAAATTGGGTTGTGATACATAAAATTGGTCGCAGAAGCTTTGCGAAACACTTTTATATATTTCTGAAGCAAAAAAAGGTCTCGTGTTTGCTTGAATTTGATTTATTTGCTCATTTTAAAGGGGCAAATTTCAAGGTCACTTCAATATTCAAAGTAACTTTTTTAGGGTTGTGATACATAAAATGGTTCCCAGAAGCTTTGCGAAGTAGTTTTATATATTTCTGAACTTAATTTTTATTAAATTGCCCTTTTACAAGGGGGATAATTCATGGTCACTTCAATTTTCAAAGTAATTTAAATAGGGTTGTGATACATAAAATTGGTCCCAGAAGCTTTGCGAAACACTTTTATATATTTCTGAAACAAAAAAAGCTATCGCGTTTGCTTAAATTTGATTTATTTGCTCATTTTAAGCGGCAAATTTCAAGGTCACTTCAATTTTCAAAGTAACTTTTTTAGGGTTGTGATACATAAAATTGGTCCCAGAAGCTTTGTGAAACACTTTTATATAATTCTGAAGCAAAAAAAGGTCTCGTGTTTGCCTAAATTTGATTTATTTGCTCATTTTAAAGGGGCAAATTTCAAGGTCACTTCAATTTTCAAAGTAACTTTTTTAGGGTTGTGATACATAAAATTGCTCCCAGAAGCTTTGCGAAACACTTTTTTTATATTTCTGAAACAAAAAAAGCTCTCGCGTTTGCTTAAATTTGATTTATTTGCTCATTTTAAAGGGGCAAATTTCAAGGTCACTTCAATTTTCAAAGTAACTTTTTTAGGGTTGTGATACATAAAATTGTTCCCAGAAGCTTTGCGAAGTAGTTTTATATATTTCTGAAGCAAAAAAAAGTCTCGCGTTTGCTCAATTTCTTTTAAATTGCTCTTTAACAAGGGGGATAATTCATGGTCACTTCAATTTTCAAAGTAATTTAAATTGGGTTGTGATACATAAAATTGGTCGCAGAAGCTTTGCGAAACACTTTTATATATTTCTGAAGCAAAAAAAGGTCTCGTGTTTGCTTGAATTTGATTTATTTGCTCATTTTAAAGGGGCAAATTTCAAGGTCACTTCAATTTTCAAAGTAACTTTTTTAGGGTTGTGATACATAAAATGGTTCCCAGAAGCTTTGCGAAGTAGTTTTATATATTTCTGAACTTAATTTTTATTAAATTGCCCTTTTACAAGGGGGATAATTCATGGTCACTTCAATTTTCAAAGTAATTTAAATAGGGTTGTGATACATAAAATTGGTCCCAGAAGCTTTGCGAAACACTTTTATATATTTCTGAAACAAAAAAAGCTATCGTGTTTGCCTAAATTTGATTTATTTGCTCATTTTAACGGGGCAAATTTCAAGGTCACTTCAATTTTCAAAGTAACTTTTTTAGGGTTGTCATACATAAAATTGTTCCCAGAAGCTTTGCGAAGTAGTTTTATATATTTCTGAAGCAATAAAAAGTCTCGCGTTTGCTTAATTTTTATTAAATTGCCCTTTTACAAGGGGGATAATTCATGGTCACTTCAATTTTCAAAGTAATTTAAATTGGGTTGTGATACATAAAATTGCTCCCAGAAGCTTTGCGAAACACTTTTTTAAATGTCTGAAGCAAAAAAAGATCTCGCGTTTGCTTAAATTTGATTTATTTGCTCATTTTAAAGGGACAAATTTCAAGGTCACTTCAATTTTCAAAGTAATTTTTTTAGGTTTGTGATACATAAAATTGTTCCCAGAAGCTTTGCGAAGTAGTTTTATATATTTCTGAAGCAAAAAAAAGTCTCGCGTTTGCTCAATTTCTATTAAATTGCCCTTTAACAAGGGGGATAATTCATGGTCACTTCAATTTTCAAAGTAATTTAAATTGGGTTGTGATACATAAAATTGGTCCCAGAAGCTTTGTGAAACACTTTTATATATTTCTGAAGCAAAAAAAGGTCTCGTGTTTGCCTAAATTTGATTTATTTGCTCATTTTAAAGGGGCAAATTTCAAGGTCACTTCAATTTTCAAAGTAACTTTTTTAGGGTTGTGATACATAAAATTGTTCCCAGAAGTTTTGCGAAGTAGTTTTATATATTTCTGAAGCAATAAAAAGTCTCGCGTTTGCTTAATTTTTATTAAATTGTCCTTTTACAAGGGGGATAATTCATGGTCACTTCAATTTTCAAAGTAATTTAAATTGGGTTGTGATACATAAAATTGCTCCCAGAAGCTTTGCGAAACACTTTTATATATTTCTGAAACAAAAAAAGCTCTCGCGTTTGCTTAAATTTGATTTATTTGCTCATTTTAACGGGGCAAATTTCAAGGTCACTTCAATTTTCAAAGTAACTTTTTTAGGGTTGTGATACATAAAATTGTTCCCAGAAGCTTTGCGAAGTAGTTTTATATATTTCTGAAGCAAAATAAAAATCTCGCGTTTGCTTAATTTTTATTAAATTGCCCTTTTTCAAGGGGGATAATTCATAGTCACTTCAATTTTCAAAGTAATTTAAATTGGGTTGTGATACATAAAATTGGTCCCAGAAGCTTTGCCAAACACTTTTATATATTTTTGAAGCAAAAAAAGGTCTCGTGTTTGCTTAAATTTGATTTATTTGCTCATTTTAAAGGGGCAAATTTCAAGGTCACTTCAATTTTCAAAGTAACTTTTTTAGGGTTGTGATACATAAAATGGTTCCCAGAAGTTTGCGAAGTAGTTTTATATATTTCTGAAGCAAAAAAAAGTCTCGCGTTTGCTTAATTTTTATTAAATTGCCCTTTCACAAGGGGGATAATTCATGGTCACTTTAATTTTCAAAGTAATTTAAATTGGGTTGTGATACATAAAATTGCTCCCAGAAGCTTTGCGAAACACTTTTATATATTTCTGAAACAAAAAAAGCTCTCGCGTTTGCTTAAATTTGATTTATTTGCTCATTTTAACGGGGCAAATTTCAAGGTCACTTCAATTTTCAAAGTAACTTTTTTAGGGTTGTGATACATAAAATTGTTCCCAGAAGCTTTGCGAAGTAGTTTTATTTATATCTGAAGCAAAAAAAAGTCTCGCGTTTGCTTAATTTTTATTAAATTGCCTTTTTACAAGGGGGATAATTCATGGTCACTTCAATTTTCAAATAATTTAAATTGGGTTGTGATACATAAAATTGTTCCCAGAAGCTTTGCGAAACACTTTTATATATTTCTGAAACAAAAAAAGCTCTCGCGTTTGCTTACATTTGATTTATTTGCTCTATTTGCTCATTTTAAAGGGGCAAATTTCAAGGTCACTTCAATTTTCAAAGTAACTTTTTTAGGGTTGTGATACATAAAATTGTTCCCAGAAGCTTTGCGAAGTAGTTTTATATATTTCTGAAGCAAAAAAAAGTCTCGCGTTTGCTTAATTTTTATTCAATTGCCATTTTACAAGGGGGATAATTCATGGTCACTTCAATTTTCAAAGTAATTAAAATAGGGTTGTGATATATAAAATTGTTCCCAGAAGCTTTGTGAAACACTTTTATATATTTCTGAAACAAAAAAAGCTCTCGCGTTTGCTTAAATTTGATTTATTCGCTCATTTTAAAGGGGCAAATTTCAAGGTCACTTCAATTTTCAAAGTAACTTTTTTAGGGTTGTGATACATAAAATTGTTCCCAGAAGCTTTGCGAAGTAGTTTTATATATTTCTGAAGCAAACAAAAATCTCGCGTTTGCTTAATTTTTATTAAATTGCCCTTTTACAAGGGGGATAATTCATGGTCACTTCAATTGACCGAAGACTGAACATTCTGTCAAGATTTTTCAGAAATCAGAAGAAAGCTCAGAAATGTTTGGCTAAACACAAACACCTACTGCTAAAAGGTAAAATGTTGTTTGGCAGCAAATTCTACAGAAAACTATCTAAACAATCCAACGACAAAAAGAAAAGGAAACTTTTGCAAAGAGAACTGAGTGACAAGAAGTTCTCAAAACCTCCCTTTCAGGGAGAGCCCACTCGTACAAGTGTGCTCGATCGGGTGGGCTTCCAATCAAGAGGCTATGGGGGATACAGCAGAAACACCCTCAGACTGCGCCATCGTGGAAGCCGAGTTGGTTCCCGAAGACGTGGGAGCCTCAACACAGAAGGCAACTCAAGAAAAAACAGGTATGTACCCAATACAAAACCTAGTTTGGGAAAACAGGGTTCACCCAGAAATAGAAAAATTCAAGTTTGTAAACATCCAAAAGAAACTGGCACAAAATTTCAATGGTGGCAGACTAAAACTTTTTCTGAAAAATTGTCAAAAATTACAAAAGATGCTCAGATTTTGAGTCTAGTAATGGGGATGAAAATCGAATTCATCAATCCACCAAACCAAACAAAAGAACCAAAACCACTTGTACTAAATCCAGAAGAAAGCAAAATTCTAGATCAGGAAGTAAAGGAAATGATCCTAAAAATTGCAGTGAATCCTGTTCTCCCAGACAAAAAGCAATTCATAAGCATAATGTTCATGAGACCAAAAAGTCAGGGGGTTTTCGTCCAGTGCTCAATGCGAAAAAACTAAACAAAAACATTTCACACAAACACTTCAAGATGGAAACAATGTCAATGCTATCAGATCTAATTCAGAAAAAAGACTACATGGTAACAATAGACATGAAAGATGCATATTATTGTGTTCCCCTAGCAGAACATCAGAAGAAATATGTTCGTTTCAGGTGGAACAAAACACTCTACGAGTTCCAATGCATGCCTTTCGTCCTAGCCCCAGCTCCCAGGTGTTTCACAAAGTTTTAAAACCTGTTGTTGCAATTCTAAGACGGTTAGGGATCCGCCTACTCATCTACCTGGACGACATTATTTGTCTGAACCAGAGTCTATCTGTTACAAATAGACAGAAATTCTATCATAAAAACACTAGAATGCCTGGGCTTTGTAATCAACTACAAGAAATCCCAGTTGATCCCATGCCAACAGATGAATATCTAGGGTTCAAGGTGAACAGCATTTAAATGACACTATCGTTGCCTGGCAAAAAAGTTACACACATAACAGAGAAATGCAAAACATTGTTAAGAGCAGACAAGATATCAGTGCGACAACTCGCACAGATAATTGGCAAACTGTCAGCATGCATTCAAGCAGTGCTACCAGCACCTCTTCATTATCGATACTTACAAATGAACAAAACCAAAGCCCTCTTAAGAAATCAAACATACGAGGCACGTGTTACTCTGAGTCCGGAGTCAAGAGAGGAACTCCATTGGTGGATAAGCAATTTGGACACATGGAATGGCAAAGCAATCCTAGCACCATGTCCAGACCTAACAATTGTAACCGATGCGTCTAAAAAAGGGGGGGGGAGTGTGCGGGCAGACTCGGACTGGAGGCAGATGGAGCACATTAGAGGGCACACAACACATACATGTGCTGGAGATGACAGCTGCCCTATTTGCAATTCAGGCGTTTGCCAGGTCAAACCAAGTAATTCACATTCACTTGAAAACAGACAATCGATCAACAGTAGCAACAATCGACAGAATGGGAAGTCAACGCTCAACAAACCTCTTGGAAGTGGGAAAGCTTTTGTGGGAATTTTGTCTCCAGAGGGAAATAACAGTGACTGCCAAGCACTTACCAGGGAAAGACAATGTGATAGCCGATTGGGAATCGAGAAACTTTCACGATTCGAGCAGTTGGATACTGAAGAGAGATTTCTTCAAGCACAATGTCATAATGAAAGTAATGGGCAGTGTGAGCATAGATCTCTTTGCAGACAGACTGACAACTCAAACAGAACAATTTGTCAGTTGGCACCCAGACCCAATGGCAGTAGCGACAGATGCATTCACTCTGAATTGGAAAGACCTTCATGCATATGCGTTTCCACCATTTTGCCTAATAGGCAGGTGTTTGACCAAAGTACGCAAAGAGAGCAGCACTATCATAATAGTGACACCAACTTGGCAAACGCAACCATGGTTTCCAACCATTCTAAGCATGACGATATCGAGACCAATTCTCTTACCACCAGATTTCGGTGACTGGGAAGACCCACCCACTAGTCCTAGAACACAACCTGACGCTAGCGGCATGGAAAATATCAGGGAACGACATGTTGCATCAGGAATTTCTGAAAATGATGCTGAATTGTTGTCAAGATCAAGACAACAAGGCACAAGGAAAGCTTACAACAGCAGTTGGAGAAAATGGGTTTGCTGGTGTGAGTCAAGGGAAATTAATCCATTACAGGCCACTCTGGTCGATATAATCAACTTCCTCAGTGAGTTATTCACAAAAGATTACTCATACAACACCATCAATGTAATGAGATCAGCAGTTTCTGCAATACACCCTCAAATAGACGGTTTGGCAATTGGTCAGAACCCAAAAATCAAACAAATTATGATGGCGATTTTCAAAAAACGACCACCATTGCCTAAATACGGGATGTAGACAAACTACTGAATTACATTGTGTCACTCGGTGAGAATGAAGGGTTAAGTGATCAGGCCCTAACACACAAACTAGCTACACTCATAGCACTAACCACAGCTTGTAGAGCATCAGAGATCAAAAACTTGATCCACAATACTGCAAAATTCAGTCAGATGAAGTAGAGTTTACCATTGTCAAGATGACAATGACCAGAAAAGTAGGTCATGCACCACAACATGGTCATAGAAAGCTATAACATTCCAGAACTTGACACAGTAAAAACACTAGCAGCATACAACAAAAGGGTTGAACACTGGCGAATTTCACCTGAACAGAAACACCAACTTTTCTTAAGTTGTCCAAAACCTCATAAGCCAGTACAGGTTTCAACCATCTCTGGATGGGTTAAGAAACTCATGAAAGAGGCTGGAATAGATACTGAGCAGTACCAAGCTCATTAAGTCCGTGGTGCAAGTACCTCAAAAGCATTTAAAGCAGGGCTTTCAGAAGAAGAAATTCTTGATTTTGCTAATTGGACTTGCAAGTACTTTCAACAAATTCTAACACAAAGAAACTAAAAAGAATACTTATGTCACGAAAGTACTAAAAATCTAAGCCATTAAGTTTACCTGCATGGCTTTGAATTATCAAGTTTAGACCTTATTTCAGTTCACGAAGTAAAATTTTAAATTTCATAAGTGCGCGAAGCGCATGATAATGAAATTATAATTTTATAAGGGAGCTGAAGTAAGGTCTAAACTCCCACCCACACCTCCCATATAATTATCATGTTGGACTAACGATGATAATTGTGTTGCAGTTAAACTTCTATGGACTGACTGGAAAGCAAGTTTCGAGTTGCAGTTTTGGTTCATCGCTGAAGATTTGTTCATGAATGTCACAAGATTGTGACCAGAGACAGTTATCTTGTTCTTACCGGATTTAGTGTATAAGTAATATGCCATACAGTCAATTTTATTTGCCAAGATTCATTGTGTTGATAAACAATTTGAGAGAATACATTACTGTTTGTCTTTATTTGGTTGAAACAATGCACGTCTGAAGCCATTCAAAAAAAGGATGATCATGTGACCTGTCACATCTCGCTAGATGTCTTTTAAAGGCTGAGATCTTGTGCTGAAGCCAGAGATTATCAAACCTTATTTCAGTTCCCTTATTAAATTATAATTTCATTATCATGCGCTTCGCGCACTTATGAAATTTAAAATTTTACTCACAGGTAGCAAAGGCAGTTCAAGATTCATGTAAACACTTCATTTACTGTTCTTCAGTGTTGTTTACTTTTGGCATGTTTAGTTTGGATTAGAGACTGCACAGCCTATCTTCTACTTTTTGGCTCTCCGTTTATGCGCGTTGTAACGCAAGCTGCCGTTGCAACTTAGCCGAAGGGAAGCAACTCTTGCCCCTAAGTGAGATAGACTCGCCCTGTTTGTTACTGGAAGGTGATAGAACGTGTGTTCGAATCCGTCAAAGACACGTTTAAATGTTTTTTATATGAAAATCATCGTTTTTATAGTACTTTGAAACGTTGGAGTTGTGACTTAATAACTTTCACGGTATTTATAGGCATTTATAAGGAGGAATTATATGTTGTCAATTTACTGTCGCAGCCATTACACAGTTCATTTGCACATATCAATCACGGCGCGCATCTTTTAAAACGATGTCAACGATCAAAATGGTATTATCAAGCATTTTTGTCGAATAAAATTTAAAATGAAATTGTATGATAAAGAAGTTATCATGCTCGTGTGTTTTGGGATCGTAAATATCCTACATTAGGAATAAACACTATGTATCTAGCTCGCCAAGGCTCGCAAAATACAATGTTTATTCCTAATCCAGGATATTTACGATCCCAAAACATACTCTCATGATAACCTCTATGTTCAGAGATTTACATTTTTTTACTCTGAGATGTCACACAGAGTGAATTTGGATTATAAATAGAATATCACCATCGTTTTGAACAATCGTTGATAAATGTAAAAATATTCATAACTTTCATTAACTCGTGTTGATAGATATGAATTTTGGGAAATTAACTTTGATTAATACTCGTGTAATATTAGTGCTGTTTTGTATATTTCACTAGTCACCCAAATTGGTCGACAAATCACAATCCCCTTCATCTGCATATGTGGCACCAAGCATGCCTTTTTAATGGCTTTTCTTGTTTTACGAATTCTCGCAAATTGAAACTATTAGACTATATGTTCATCGTGTCATGTACATTGAACAGTGTTTTGCCAATTTTTGTGGACTTAAATCTTTGGATCTAAGGGAACCATGTATACGTACTAATTCTGAATTTATAAAATTGTTTCTTTGAGTTAAAGTTTTGTTAAAAAATAATCACTTTTTTCCTTGATCCATATCAGTTTCAAAATGAATCCACATGAACCCAACTTCAAATTGTATTGTTATTACGTGAGTGGGTGATGTCACGGTTACATCATTTTGTATATTCTGCATGGATCAATATAGAAACTGAATTATACATCTGACTTTCAGATAAGTTCTTCATTTGAATCGATTCCATCAGCAAATTTTCTACAAGAAAATTATTTCAAAGTTTAAAATTCATAATTTGTGTAAATAATTAAGGCATCGATACTAGTTAAGTCATTGTCAACAGTAATGATACATTTCCAAGCAAAACCCAATATACAAAAAATCACTTTCACTTTATGATTATAAACATAGATTATGATCGAGATACTAACACAGCACAAATTGCGCCATCGTTTCGACTCACACTTTTTGCAATACTTGCCCGAAATGTTCGTTTAGTTGAAAATTCACTAATTTGCGGGGATGTAAAATGACCATTATGTGAGCTAGAAAAACTTGCCCCACATGTCGTCGATTTTATTATCTCCATTGGGGTGCTTGCTCTGGATCGGGGTCAGTACCTTATGAAGACTTAATGTTAAAGATATTAAGTTAGGGCTTCGTTACGAAGGTTTCCTATCAGGTCCTATCCTATCATAAAGATAAACAAATAGCTGGATGAAAGGAACGATAAAAAGGGCAGTTGTAATGGGGTAGGATTTTGGGATGAAATTTTAGGGGGCATTTTGGTGTCAACATATTTCTTCCATACATACTCATATCGCAACCCAGTAGTGTTGATAACATTATGTTATCCTAGCTTTAGATTGAACATGTTGTCGCCAAATATAATTTGTGTAACTTGTCCACACGTGTTGTAATATGAGCTCCCAAGAGGCACAGCGTTGATTGCCTTACAGTTCTTCGTGTCCTGTTTCCTGTTTCCTCTTGCCCAGTTCGTGACATATCAAGTAGGATTTCACAATGTAATAAATCTTAAAAACTAATCGGACTTTAAAAAATCAAATATGACAAATTACATTCTCTCCCCACAGAGGCAGATCATTCATACGAGTTAGCGCTGAGCTGCCTCTGTGGGGAGAGAATGGACAAATCATGGAACCTAACCGAAATTTTGACCGCGAATAAGGTCATATTTTATACTTTCGATAGTTCAAATGAAACAGATACATATCAAAACTTAAAATCTTATAGTTAAACAAATTACTAAGACCCTTAGCTATCAAATAGGTATTTCTGATTTGCATAATGGGTATTAGAAACGAATTAATTTCGTTACTGATAGATCTTATCGAACAAAACCTGAATTCTTCACCATTTAAATCTTAAATGCAATTGGACCAGTTTCCTAATTGAACTGATTATTGTACGGAAAGCAAATAGATTGAATCTACTGTACTTGACGTGGTCAAACAGGTCCTGTAGGTCATGTGGAACTGAATTTAGGAGAAGTGCTCATTGGACATAAAAAACAATCTGATATGGCATACTCCTTGATATAGTTCTTGAAATTGATTACGAGTCGTATGATTTCAAACAATCCTTTTACGACTGCTTCAGCAAAACATATTTCGATTTCTGGACAGGAGGGAACGGAATTCATACAGGGAATGAGACAGCAAACAAGCAACACTTATCTCTACGGAAGATGAGTTCACAATGTTTATTTAGTCCCTTGACCGGCACATACCGCATGGACTAACATGTCCTCGCAGCAGGACGTTTATGTGTATGCAAAATATATTATATTCAAAGAGTGATAAATAGTTTATTTTGTGTCACGCATAAAACTCATCGATCATTTGTACAAACAAAGAACATAGATTAAGAGTAAAATGCCTTACCAAAACTTGCTTATGAGACAAACATATTACAAATATAAGAGTAGAGGTTTATGTTTAAATATATAGATATATGTCTATACACACAAATATATGGAAGTAAATGTACAAAACGATACATTAAAACCACATGTCATAGTATAAAATACGATATATACATAAATGACACAGTAAAATATAATTATGAGTAAATAACTGTAGGAAACATCTCAGCACTCAAGACTCAACCAGATTATTGGAAGCATTGAACATATCCAATCGCCTGTGCAGAGTGACCCGCAGGTTCATTGTTTGTTAGCTGATTAGAATGATGAATAAGTAACAAAAGGTGGAGCATCGATATGGGTGGTCTCTATCTTCGGGACATTGTCTATTCAAACCTCGACGCTAACGAGAATGAATCAATTGAATTATTTACTCACGAAATGTCTGTAATTTGCATCAAGACTTGGTTTTATTAAATCAAGGCTACCGCAGATTCAGCATTTGATTTCAGCAATAAAATTCAATTAGAACTACAGTGAAACAAAGCTTTCCTTATTGATAGTTTGAATAAAATTTCGAAATGAATTTCAAAAGTAAACATGTATACTACTTTAACATCGAAATATATTTGTGTAGACAATCAAAAATTAACTTCCTTTATATCAGAGAACAGTATAAAACACACTATAAATGGCAGAAGAATATCATTTTGTGAAACAAAAATGTAAATTAAAGGTTGAAATATAAAAAAAGAGCGTGCGTATGTTTTTTCGCAAAAATTTCATTTCCAAAAAATAGGAAAATGCTAGATATTAGATTTAAATTAGATTTTAAATTTTATGAAGTATATCATCTCTAAACAAAATATATCTCTGCCTTCCGTGCTGGTATAAAACCTTTCACATAATTAGAGTACCTCAATTTCTAAACATAAGATTCTATTTGGGGAATTCTCTGAATGTTCAAACACACTTAAGCTTTGTATTGATTACTTCATCTAGGCAAGTAAAAAATAGTTATTTGGGTTTTGGTTGAAAAGTGCTTATTTTACAAAATGATGCACTTAGCCTGTTAAAGATTAATTGATGCGGGAGCCTTAATAGGTTCATTTATTTTAAAAAAGGTGTTGCGCTCTCTAATATTTGGGAGAGCCGTTATAAATCTGAAAACCTCTACAATGATTCATTAACAGAATCTTTACACACTGAATCATACATCTGACTGCACTTTCTGTCAGAAAAAACACTTCAGGTTACATCGATTCCTTCAGTAAAAACTACTAGAAAATCATTTCAAACTTTAAAGTGTCTGTTCACCATTATTAAAGCATTAATATAGATTAAGCAATCGTTAACAGTGATGACAGTAATTTTCCAAACAAAACATCAATTCGAAATTGTATTGAAGAGTTTGTAGGATTCAGGCAAGCATATATTCAGATTAAGCCAGTTGTATTACATCCGATTGCAGAAGATAATACGGGTGCAAAACAGTCACATTTGCAAAATTATTGCCATTTGCTATGGTACTCTCTTTGTCCATATTTAGTAAATAGTCGCATATTGAAGTGGTAAAAGAAGAATAAATTTTACGATGAATGTTTCCTGATCGACAATATTCTACATATTTGGAGAATTAACATGTCAAAAAACGTGTCAACTCGACCTTCTTCGACATAACGTCCGATAGAAATATGAGACTATTTATAGGGGGCATGAAAATAGAAGCCAGCGAAAGATTTCAAATCAATAAGAAAAAATAGATTAGCACTTTTATTGCAGTTTTTGTCCAATACATCCTGAAGAAAGTTTTACGATTTTTATATGGTATCGTTTTGTGTGATTGTATGAATTTCTAGCACTATGCTACATCAGCAGTGATTGTGAAGGCAGACATCCTACCGTACCCTGGTATCCATCAGTCCAAATGCTTTATATATTCGAGAACTTGTTTTTCATGGCAATGCTTTGCATGTAAATCCATTAACAAATGAAATTCAAATCTTAGTAGTTGGAAGTAAATATCTCGAAATCAACAGCCCTGTCATCATTTTTTAATTTTCATATGTTTCTTTTGTAGCTAATATCGTCTATTAACTTGTTAGGCACGGATCATTTCACTGATATGATATATCTTTTAAAACCATCCATCATTTTACTGATTACTAACAACAAAACATTATGAGAAGTTACACCGACAAGATATTTCATCTTTGGCCTCACACAAATATTACATTGACTTTGGCCATACGGTTATAGAGTTTGATTTGTCAAATCACTTAAAGTTTAGGATAAAACCACATTGTCTGTTGGTGGTTAAACCTTTATCTATCGTTATACTTTTAGAACACAATATTGTCGGGTAGTTTTGATCTTGTTCTACTTTGAGATCATCGAATGTCTGACATACTTTGTAAAGCTTAATCACTGCCTCGTTAATGTAGTCTAGAAATCTAATCTTGGACTTTGAATCAGCATGCATTCTCCAAGTAAACCTCAGCCTAGGAAGCGATTTCCTAAAGAAGGGCTATTAAGACTGGAATTGACGACTAGAGACGTTTCTATTAAGCATTTCTTTACAGTATGTGTCCAATTAATTTGCCTGAAACGAGTTGTAACGAGGCTTAGTATTTCAAAATTATATTGGTCAGAATAGTTTAAGAGGTAGTTAAATACCGCATTTAGATTGTAAAATATTTCGTATTAAGAATATATATATTAAAAGAAATTGAAAATTGAACAGATTTATGTAAGTATATAACAAAACGGTTGATGGAGAACAGCTTTAATTTGCGCAGCAATATGTGAAGATTTTAGAAATAACATTTTGAATAACAAATATACACGTAAGCAGAAAACAAAAGAAACATAAACAACTTATGATTTGGAAGTCAATTGCCATTTGCGTCTAGAGAGACGATGAACATGCTTATTTCTGTTCCCAGTAAGCTCTGTATAAAGACGTCACGGACTCATGCTGTTATAAATGTTTGGATCGTTATGCGCATTAGTTTTGTATTAACATTGATTCTTTTAATGTATTGTTTTCATACTTCTTGTCCTGTGAACATTTGTGTATTTCAAACATTATTAATATAACGAGTGTCTCGGTTTTTCAATTGTCTCTTCTATTTTATTTTACTCTTGCTTTCATTTTCGCAAGTTGTAAGTCCAATTTACATTTCTTTGTAATTAGGTCGAGAGGTTCTACCAAGATTTAAAATGAAAATAATACACGTTGTCGAAAAAGGGAACCATAACTAATATTGTCTCTGGCTATTTATCTTTAAACTGTTTGTCAAAAAGAAACCTGTGTACTTACTGCATTGTGATCCTATTTAGTTAAATCATAGATAACTGTTAATGTAGACAGCCTCAATAAAAAATTTCGATATAAACAGACAGCCAGGACTTCATTTCCTTGTGCAAGGTCCTGAATGAAATGTTGAAGTACACCAATTTCTCACTGCAAAAGACCTAAATTGAGCAGTTCATTGAGACAAGTATAGTTCGATTACCATTTTGTGATAATGGGCAGTTTAGATTTTAGGCATTTGATCTTTATCGAAAACCTTAATAATAAGGTTGAAATAGGGTAAAACTTCCAAACACCAGATATAGGTCTCAAAAGTGCCGTACAAAAACTTTTACCAAAATTCACAATAGTAAACATAGTTGGCAGCTTAGTCAAATTAGTTCTCTGAAAAAATATATACGATTGACATTTTCCACAAAATCAACATCTAGTTACAAAATGAAGCAACTTCCGTTTATCGGATTGTGATGAGAAACCCAAGTATCCTTGATCACACGAATGCATTTTAAAGCACCAAATGAGTCATATATGACTGCATAGTTGTATGGTTTTTTTCATTCTACTTGTCAGAAAATTAAATCAATTCCTTTACATTTCAAATGCAGAAACGTGCTCACTTACTAATTTTCCAATGATTATTACTGATTGCAAGAACTTGTCATATTCTCAATAGAATGCACATTGCTTGTCCTTTCATTGATTTTCAAAGTTTCATCACTTTGTGATATATCGTGATATTAATTTCCGGAAAAGAGCATCTCATTTTGTAAAGAGTCGACATCTAGATTTCTTTAATGACATCTCACGTGTTGGACAAGATAAAATGATTTGAATTTTTGAAAAAGATCTTAATAGAAATCCTAGATAAAAATCGAAAACTGATATGGAATCTAAATGAAAGGTTTCACACAAGCGCAGATGAAAATAGACTTTATAATTTTCTTTTAGCTTATTATTTAGTATTATTTTAAAATTATATTCAACATTTGACAGCAGGATTGAGGTAGTGAAGTCTCCCGGTTTAGATAAGATTAAAAAAGATTTTAATTTGGGGAGAGTTTGATGAACTTCCAGAGAAGAAAAGATTTAGTGCATAAATACTCTAATATTAATTTGGTCTTAGTTTTAAAGGGGCAGTAGCACTATTTTTTTTGGGGGGGGGGATGTAGGTGATGTCAGGAAAATGAAAATTTAAAGTTTAAATTGAAAAACAATGTATTCAAACTAAATGAAGCAGTATTAAATCAAATATATAATGTAAAGTTCAGCCTTGCGATTCCTTTTTCTTACACAAAATTAATTAAAGGTGTTCACAAAAAAATGGCCGCCATTGGACTTCATGGGAATCTTTATTCTTTGTCCTCTGACTATGGACGATTTGTTTGTGTTATGATATTTTTGACGCAATCAATATAATACATTTAGCATTAAGGTAAAATTATCAGTGAAAATTGAAAATATAAAACTGTCAAAAACGTGCTACTGCCCCTTTAACTATCTCTGACAGATACATTGCATGAATGCCATATCATGTAGTACAAAGACCCTTGGAACCACGTTTGACAACTTAATGGTCATGCTACTTTCCTGTTCGGCATGGAACTAGTTTTATACTGTTCTTTGACATGAACGAAAGTTAGTTACTAGTTCAACTGGGATATATATTTTTGAAGTGAAAAAAATACAAAGCCATTTTTTTCGGATTTAAAGTGTTTCTGGAAGTTTAATGTTTTTAGAGGGTTATTATCTGAATGTACGAGTACCAAAGTACCACTAGAAATAAAGGCTTGTATATGTTTTGAGTAAGCAACACTTGAGAGAAAATGATATTTAACCTGTATATACAATGTTTAATAATATTGTAAATATCATAAAGACGTGAAGAGAATGTTTTCAGGAGTATATCAAATATCACAGATTCTTCATTTATATGTTTCACTTTTATTTACTTGTATTCATCATCTTTCATTGCATTTATTATCTTTCCATTCAAATTATGGATGGCCCTCGTGTTGAATTTTTGACTTTTTTTTATATTCGGTAAAAACATTTTCTGAAATATTAATACAAAGTATCCATTAGCCTCAAAATCTCCTATCTAACTACCTTTTTAAACTATTTTGACCATTAAAATTCTGAAAAACTGAATCAATGCTAAATTAACTGACATTTGATTTTGGTATATGTATCAGTCATTACAGTTCTTTTGTCTATAGTTGATTTAGAAAAATATCTTACTTCATATTTGATATAAACTTTACGACCATTTAAAAAAAACAACCCCCAAAAGTTCACCAAAGTAAAGTTGAATTTAGTGACTTTTTAACATGTTATTCCTCAAAAATAAAGTTGTAGTAGCCTTGCACTAATTCTTCTATGATACATCGAATGTTATTAATTCAATATGTTCATACAAATAAAAAAAATCATTTGGAAATGCACGTAATGTTAATAAGAAAATACAATATGCATCGATCCATTTTTGAATTTCTAGAACAGAGATGACATTCATTTTTTAGAATGTAAAGATTAAAATCACGATAACCAGTTGTCAAAAATGCTAACGATTATTCAAACAAGAAAAACACTTTTATGAATCATGCAATAACAACAAAAGGTTTAAAAACTTTAATCGATTTTCGCATGGCAAACATTAAAATGGAATCGATTTTCCTTAAATTTATTTACTAACAAGAAGTGCAGTCAGATGTATCATTCTTAACTAAAGATTCGATTTCATATAAATCAATGCAAAAGATATTCAGTGCTATGCACAACCATTATCCAGTCACGCAAAATACATTCATACTCAACAACCAGTGTCTTTTATTAGTTCATGTGGGTACTTTAAACACTTACATGGAGAGGGTTACCGATTCTTTGATTTAAAACATGTACTGATATTTAATTTTTATCATTCATTATTAAGAGATGTTATTCATATATCCTTGCTCTCATATTTTTAACATTATTTGTACTAAATTTTTAAAAAAAACGTGTCAAACAAAATATTTTGCATTAAGCTACTTTTGCTTCTTACCTGACAAAGAGGGTAATAGGATAAAATTTTGCAAAGTTCTTCAAAACGAACCACAGTTTGCTAATTTAGCCAAATGTATTGACTGAGGACAAAACATAAACGAATCATGATTTCAAAATAATAATGAAAATCGATATTTGGTGAACAAATTATTAATGTTTTGGTATCAACTTTAACCAAAAGTTAACCAAAATCACACGAATGAATAATCTATTAATATTGCAAACTCGAAGCTGTATTTTCAAGTGTACATATTTAACTCATAGCTCTAAACTAGATCAGTTCCACATCGAAACCTTCAAATCCAGGAAGTTGCAAGGTTGATAGCATCTCTGATATGATTACGGATTTAAAAAATTGTCATATTCTCAATAAATGAACATTTCTTGTTGAGTTATTGATTTTAAGTTTTATTTTCGTCATACAACTTGAAATCAATTTCTTAAAGAAATCGTATGCAAGGATCTGACAGCTACATTGCTGTATTGACGCTTCACGTGTTCGATAAGATTGAATAGATCTTGGGATGAGGAGGAGAGGTTTAAAGTGTTTCCAAATCAGTAGTAACATATTAATGTTACCTAAGCCTTCATTTTATCATAATCACAAGTCCTACGCTACTTACAGATTAATATTACCTAAGCCTTCATTTTATCATGAGCACAAGTCCTACGCATGTACTTCTTTGAAGCAAGATTTGAATTACAAAAACACCCACCACATACTAGTATATAGGATTAAATCCTTCAGATGATAATGTCTTAAACTACAAAATATTTCAGCGCGCCACATAACTACATTCATCTTCCTACGCAGAGCCTAAAAGGCCAGTTTCCAAACTGTCTTTTATGCCTTGCTGCATAGCCTTGAGTTTTCTGTGCTTGCTCTCTAGTCTGTAGGGGCACTATAGCAGCACAGAAAAGTAGAGTCTCTGCAGCAAGGCATAAAATGACAGTTTGGAAACTGGCCTTTTAGGCTCTGCGTAGGAAGATGAACTACATTCAGTATGACATTTGTTATAAGTTTGTAGAAAGGGCAATTTGAAAGCCATTTACATTTGACGTCATGCCGTCAGTTCAATATTTTTGTAATCAACAAAATTAAAAAATAAACTTAGTCAATTTTCGTTTCATAAGCAATTCCTATTAGGCATTAAAGATATGATTGATTATCTCCACTACATAATTCAGGAAGTGGACTTTTAAGATGAGATTTATGATAGCTGCAGAACTGATGACACCAAAAAGACACAAATCTTCCAAGAACATGATGAATTTCTTCAACTGACTTCTAGTTGCCATGGGATGATTGGCTAATTGATTGCTAATTTTGGAACGTGGACGCAAAACTGTCTCCATTGGAAAAGAAAAAATGAAAACCTTAAAAGTGTAAGAATGATATTCGTCTTCTATTTTACCATGACAGTTAACATGGAATTGGAAGACTCTTGGAACCGTACTTGACAACTTAATGGCCAAGTTGCTTCCTGTGTTACATTTGATATATTTTATATTCTTCTTAAACACGAATGAATGTTAGATCGTAGCTTCCCCAAGCTTATATTGAGAATATATTAAATACGGCCTAGTTTTCCGACTCATAAGTATAAATTTTGAATTTATTGGATAGATTTAATTTGTATATGTCAATATGTATTTATTGTTTTATGAATCAAAGTGTTATTCAATCGCATTATTAAAGAAGATTTATTTGGCTTCAATGAAATAACACTACAAAATATCTTTTGGCAATATATCATATGTGGTCCAAATATTTCATATTTTGGAATTCCAAATTTTTGTTCGATTATGTATATATATTTACTCAAACCAAATTTACAATGCGAATTTATTCATAATCTACGATTGAGAAAAAAGTCTCCTTATCGCCCTATGCTGTTAATAAGATGGATAACCTCCAGCTTCAGAACATTATTTACACAAAGATACATGGCTGTAATGCTTCTTCAGACAAGCATGCTGGGTTACTGAAATACGCGTGTTTGTTCAGTTACATAAATTTCTAAACGAAACATGCTGCAAATAATTCGCATTTCGTGAGTAAAAAATCCGTGAGAGTTCAATTAGAGTCAGGCTCTAAATAGGCAATGCCCCTGAAAACAGAGACCACCCATGCCTAGACTTCCAGGTATTTATTGCTTCATATCAGTCCACAAACAAGGTACTTGCAGCTGATTGTCTACAGACGATAGGACATGTTTAATGCAAAATGGTAGTCTTAACGAGCATCTTTGACACGAGTATTGGACTGTTGGTGTTAGTCTTTCGTCAATGGAGAGCCAACGATCGTTAAACGCAATTCGGTGGGCTTACATGTATTTGAAATTAATATATCGTTCTTGTGACTGTATGTACATGGACGTTTTCATTTTTCAAAAGTTATAAATTGAGGTTCCACCTGGCAACAGTAAAACTTTGATCTTCAGGATCTTCAGTCAATCTACACTAAAATTAGTTTTTTTTGTATCCTAATTGCTGAACAACCATAGTCAGCTTTCCGGTTATTATCTAAAAATGCCAGATACACTCTCTAGATATAACACGCTCGCTATAGAATGGAAATAATGTGTAAAATTAGTTAAAATTCTTCCTGAAAAGTTCGAGTGACCACATTTGTTTCAATCTCCTTGTTAAATCGGCAGTCTTACCATTTCAGCTATGAAGAACGATAATAACATTTTCATTGATGAGTGTATGTCGCTAGACCCTGAGATAGAAACTGAACGCACCTTACGTGCACGACATAGGTAGCTTGTGTTAAGCACGTGCAAAGCGATTTTTCTATCCTACGTTACAGTTAAACTCTTACTATAACTTTTGATTAAGAATCAAGCTCTCGGCATCAGGAAATTTGATCAGACCTTCTGTCCTCCCATATTTCCCTCCGCCACAGGCTTGATATCCCATCCAAAACCTCAGGGTCTGCTTATATCATAGATTATGTTTCTTCTTTAAACACATTAAATGACAACAAACAACTGAAAGTCTTATATAATGTGATTTATTCAATGAATGCTTATTGCAGTTATATCCTCTTATAAGTGCTTCTCTGATAGTGACGGTTCCAGACACAGTTGACATGGGCTTGTCACCAGATGATGGGAGTCACAGCAAATGTAGATTATATAATAATCCTATCTTGTCCTATGCAAGACTTCATCACAAATATCTTGTAAGGAGATAACATTTAATAATAATAGAAAAAAGAAAAACTTCAGGTATAATTTGATGATATAATTGTTCTTCTACATAAAAAAGCCAAATATTACTTCCAATCAGGATCCATGTTATTTTATAAACTTTTAACTCCTTGGTAACCAACTTACTCCAAAAGGATAGTTTTAATCTAATGATATTGAGCAGGTCTATGATCCATTTTGACAATGATGCAAAGCAGCTGTGTATGAAATAAGGCCCATCCACACCTGGTTACATTACCTGGGTGGGTACATTTTAAGGTTATCCATCATGTTTATTTCATACACAGTAAAGCATTGTGCAGGTTCTCCCACGATCTGGTGACACTCCTATATCTCTGACTTAGTAACTGCTACAGGATGGCGATAGACTCTTACAGGCCACCAGGTGATCAGTCTACTCAGTGAATAGGTGGTCAATTACAAGTTGCTAGACATATGCAATCATACAAGGCAAGTCCCTTTGGGCACAGCAAGAAAATCATAAATGGAAAATCAAATTATCTGGCAAAATGTCACTGCACAGTGACCTGATTTTCAAAGCCCTTTTAACACAAAGATACAATGAAGTGCAATATATTGAAATATTCATATAAGATTCAATCTTTTGATTTCACAAATGTTTTTAAATCAAGGACTGTTTGATAATGATATATGAAATAGGTGTTAACGAGTTGAATTTCTTAATTGATCTCATTTGTTAAAAGATTCATCTATTTCTTTCATCTGAAATTAAAATATTACAACAACATATATATTTATTTTGAAATGTGTCAATACTTTTCATAAAGTCGTCAACATATAATTTAACCAAAATTTACACATGATAATAAATTTATATATTTCTAGCAACAAATGTAAATTCAACCTCTAAATATTTGTTCATGGCTAGTTATATAAGTGTTTGATATAGAAACTGTTGCTATAAGAATGTGGTTACTAGAATGTGGCTACTATAGCTAGAGAATAGCTAACCCTTACCCAAGCAATATGATATATAGTTTCCAAATATACAAATCATCCTAGAAAATCATATTGGTAGAAATATTGATAAATCCAGTTCAAATCGTTTCATAATCAAGTGATAAAACTGTTAATAGATGGCATGGCCACTGATATCAAAGTGTTTACATCAGCTTTGCTTAAATACACAGATTAGATTGACCATTTTCATTGTACAGATATAAAATACATATCCAATTCCATGTGAATGATTTGATATATATGACATAGATCCAAAAGCAACTCTAAATGACATATAGCATATCATTCATATATTAAACCCAAGAACTTGTCATCTGTTTCAAATCATCTGGACAAATATTTCATCATTTGTTAACAATTTGATAACATATAAAGACCAAGATGTTTCAAATAGAATATAATGAATCAAAATACTTAAATTTATCTCTCTATCATCTAATTATTCAATAAAAGTAAGAATCACCAAAAGGCTTATAAAGGGGGCTACTTTAAACAGAAAACATTTCTAGACATTAATTTAAGAGACCGTAAGTATATCAAGTATCTATGAAAAAATCATGTACTTTCAATATGGAAATTTTTACCTGAAACATCTATCTAACAATTTTCTACAAAAACTTCAACTTCTCTATATACTCTACAACATAAGTAATGTAATACATGGGTTCATGAAGACATTGTCAAATAACAATAACATCACCTTAAATTAACTTCCCAAACAAAAACATTAAACAGATTTTAAACAATGATACAATAGCATATACAAACAGTCTTAAATTCCCAAGATATAATGTAACATTCATTATACATAAAACATACCATATGCAATGATGATATTATGTTATGAAGCTGATATAAGTATGTTATGCATAGTTCAAACATTTGACTTCAGCTAGATTTCCATGTGTGCATTGTCACTTACTTAATGTAATACAACACATACATGTTGAAAGTTGGACTTCAACAAATCATTCCTTTAACATTATTGAAACAAATTCTAAGAAGAAATAATTTTCAATTGGTTGATGATTTAATGATGTATAATGAACAAATCAAATAGGGTAGTTGGCTGAATGAGAAAGTATTGATGTTTGATACATTCAAATCAAACCTGAAGACCTATTATCTTCAATAAGTTTATGATAAAAAGTTCAAGTCAGTTGTCGAAATACATTTGTCTACCTGTTGTGTATACATGAACATAAATACTAAATTTGATCTACATAACTCTTTATCGCATCTGAAACAGAGTATGGAAACTTGTGTCATTTAAATATCTGTTAATCTAATTTTTGATATCATTTATACAAACCTTAATATCCTTCCGTCAACACAAGATATATAACTTTGCAGTTATACCATGACATAACAAAAATGCCAAATGCATATAGAAGATAAGTATTGACTGAAGACACACATGGAATCCTAACAAAAGAATAACAATTAACCCTTCTGTGCCGTGCTTGCCAAAATGGAAAGGCCAAGGGTGAATCATTAACCACATCAATTCTATCACTACATAACACAATGGTTACATGATCTGGTTAACTTGAAACATGTATACTTGTGTCATGAAGAATCTCCTTACAAAAACGATTGTCAAATAAGTTTGAATTTCATTTTTTTTTAAATTTTCATAGTGCAAGAATTAATAATTGATGCATAAATATTGTGATTTCTGTTGGTTCATAGTGTAAGAATTTAATAATTGATTCATAAATATTGTGATTTCTATTTGTTAATAGTGTTAGAATTGTATAATCCATTTATTAATATTGTGATTTCTAATTGGCTTTTCTGAAACATATTGATGATTACCTATAATTTTATACTTATATCAAGGGGCTGCTGACGCATATCCTTTCATTTATATATCAGTAACTAATGTTCAGTAAACTATATGTAGTGTCTTATTTGAGTAAAAAGTAAAATTGCATGTCAGCAAAAAAAAATCAGCCAAAGAAAGTTTGATACCATTTTTTAACCCATAGAAGATATTGATGCTTTCAATACTTTGAGATGAATTAAAAATGTTATGTTACATCACAAACTATAATCTACCATTCATGCAATTTCTTTTCATGATGAGAAAAAAATGTATTAAAGATGTACATGAGAAAACACTTGTATTAGATATTTGAATAAATATTTTCCAGTATACCTCTAATCAAAAACCATAGAATATTGCAAGACCTTTATTTTCAATGATTTTGTTAATCATTACATTAAATCATAAGCAATAACAGCTTTTCACAAAACAATCTTGATTTCTTAATAAAATTTCTATAAGATAATTAATATCTAGATTTATTCCAACGTCATGGAATTTAATCTCAATATTACAATCATTATGAAATCAAATTCAGGCTGGTGTTTTGTAGTTTTCATGAGGTAATTAAAAGGGGTCAGGAGAAACACATATTTTGTCATATCACACATTCAACATTGCAAATTCTGGCAAATAGATGTTTGTTTCTCAATATAAAATGGTGAAATATTTACCACAAACACGAGACGATATTGACAATTTCTTAAAACATTAAGTTACAAGCATTAACACCAGTGCAAATGAAACAAACAACCATCTGGCCCCAGAAAATGCACAAATCCTTCAGATGGAAATTTTTTTTTATTGAAACTGATCTTTGTTATCAAGCATTATATTCTTGAAAGATATAACGGGCAATTTGCAGCTTTGAAAGTCAACTTTGTTACTTGACATTTAAAAAACCTCAAAACATTAATTTGTTTTTGAGTAGGATCTTACCTTGTTCAAGCAATTGACACATTGGCTGCTCTGTGCTCCTTGGTTTTTCAGTCAAATGATTTGTGTCAAATTATGTGTTAATCAATACATCATGAGAACTACATTTGGTGAATGTCATGAGATTTGCCTGATTTGTTTCTTTGTTTTTTTGCAAATAATTTTCTCAAAAGTCTATTTCATAATATAACAATAGTTTGACATGTTTTATCAGGACATAAAATATGTATGATTTACCTTATTTTTTCATGCATACTTTACTCAATATTTTGAGTTTCAAAATATGAAAATGAAATGATTTCATGTATATATGTCTATATATAATTCATGCAAGTAGAAAATAACTAATTTCTATTTTTTTACAAGACTTAGGATACCTATAGCAATTTATGTAGGTGATTTACAGTAAGTAAATCAAAAACAATGTGACTGTGCGATATAATAGTGATTGAAGCATCCATAAAAGCATTAGAATGGCGTCTACATTGCTCAATTTCATAAAGTCAAAATGCATGTGTATATTTGGGAAACATTCAAAAAGGATTTATTTTAGATTAGGTATTACATTGAAAGATTCGCATGGAACAAAATTTATATGTTTACATTACTATGCATAATGTTTTTACTTTTTCCACAAAGACATAAATCATATCAAGCAATTTATGAAGATATTAAATAACTTCATCTATTAAACCCACTATCACCTTTGGTGAGGACCATGAATCAAAACAGTTGTCAAAAATGAATATAAAAGGATGTCTTGAATCCATTCCTGGTTAAACTTTTAATTTTTATGATATAGGCATCATATTTTTTTTTTCCTGAAATGACATTTTCTGAATCATTTAAAAAGGAAATTACCCCATGACACAAGTAAACACAACGCATGACAAGTTTTCAAAGTTGCATGACATCTAATACATCATATGACAGAAATGCCGCTTTGTGATATATGGTTTTGTTTGACACAAAGAAAATGTCATACTGAAATATTACAAAGGCTAAATATTCCGAACACTATAATCTATCCCGAACACATGAAGTGGTATCAGGGGAAAACTACTGTATATTGCCTTAGGTAAAGTGGCAGCAAAATACTAGCAAAACCATCCTACATGTTCTCATTAAGTTCAATGTTTGATCATCAAGTTTATAAGTATTCAAATAATTATGGTATCAACACATAGGAGTATCAATGGTATAAAGGTTCAACCCTCTCTGACGCACTCTGGTTTATATCTTGTCTTATGGTACTTGGTGTCCATATACCTTGGTATTGAACTCTCTTATCATCATTTGTTGATTTTATTGAGGGTGAGATACTCTGTTCTATCAGTAAAATAAACCCTCTATCTGGCTACAGTGGCAATAACCTTTATCGTCACTCTACTGAGTGGCGATAAACATTATCACCACTCGAGGGATGTCAAGGCCAAGATTCTGTCGTCATGAAATAATGGTATGACGGAAAAATTCTCAAATGACGTCACGCTGTAAGCATAGCCAAGAAGCCGCTCAACATTCTTGGAGTAATTAGTAGGATTAATAATTATATGATATGAGGATATCTGTCTTTTCTTGAAAGATATCATTGATTATCTCATCTTGTGAGATAGAGAAGTTAAATATTTTCTCTTGTGGCTGCGCCACTTGTGAAAGTATAAACCTCTACCTCAAAAGATGAGATAAACATGGTATAAGTCAAGAAAAGACAGATATCCTCTTTACCTTAATGTCTATATATCGTAAGAGCTTAGTTGTTATAAGCTCACCCTCATTCAACTAACACTGCAAGGCATAACTTGCACCAGCCAATATCACTGGCGTACTTCAGTCTTGCAACATTTCCTCAACTTTCCTGTGCCTACTCTCTAGACACCTGTTGCTGAACTTGATAGATAAAAAATCTCATGAAGTTTTCAACTTGTCACAGAACGTTTGGATCAAAGCAGCAAGGTTCCTATCAGCCAGTGATGGAACCTGGTAAAGTTATGTCTTGTTGCCTGTTTGTGAAATCTTTCATCTTTCCACCTTATCTAGAGCAATATACAGTACAATATTGAATGACATGCTGGATGGGCAAAACCTTATGACAAAGAACAAAATCAGGTAAGATGAATAACATGATAACTCCTCCGAAAAGGACACAAATTGGATGGAATGGCCAACTTTCACTAAGCAGGCACAACATTAACCAAAAACTATCAAGATAATATATATATCATGTTCATATCTATCTGTATCAACATAATTCTAGTCAATTACTGTGCAGTGAGCTTTGATATCGTTATAATTGAAGCACTTATATATATATGTATATATATATATGCAAAGGCGGTTATCAACGTTTGCAGGTTACAGATAAGATCTAAAGTTCATGTCATCTGTACAAGTTATGAAACAATCTACTGTGCCATGTTCTACTGTAATAATGGAATGTTCCAGACATTTCACCTTGAAACAAATGCAACGTGCCCTTCTTCACCTTACATACCTGTTAAAAATAGATTGTATCACAGGTAACAACTCGTTTCAGGTATAGCTAAAAGTATTAGTTCTTTAATGCAACAAACATCTCATTTTCTCTCCTTCCTTTTCAGATCTCAAACATAGAATGAAAAAAGACTGAAGATTAACAGAATTTGATTGAACGAAACTATGAGTGTAGGAAAATATCAATTTTTAAACAAGGCTAATGAATTGTGAAGTTTTTAAACAAGTTTCAACTCTTGTTCAATGTGATCCTCCTTTTGTATTTGTAAGGGTTTTACTTTGTCCAGATCATGTTTCAAATGTCATTATTGAATATGAACATCTTTTCAAAGAAGTCTTAAAATGTCAAACTAAAATGGCCTAGTTCTCTTCTATTCGATTCCATACAAGGAGTAATAACTTTTTCAATTTAATCAAATTAATGAGTAAGAAGCCTGAGTATTTCTTGTGCATTATTGTAGAAAATGTTGTTGTACTCCCTCCTAGTTTACACAAAACCAAACTTCCAGTTTATAATCATTTGATTTTGAATGACTATTTTGTTACCCTGTAACCCACTCCTAGATGTGATTATTTTGTAGTCAATTGCAAATAATTCCTCATACTTTCAGTGGTAAATGGTACCAACAGAAAATGTGAACCTTTCAAATGCTATTTAAAAATCGCATAACTCTGTAATCCTATCCAAACCAATTATGTTTTGCTTCTTAAAATTCAATTGTACATTTCCTTTCCTTGTAAAACCTGTTGTTCTTTTCCAGACTGGTTTTTATAGTGATTGATACCATCCCATCACTTATGAACAAGTGATGATCCAAAATAAGTTCTTCTGTGATAAGATCTTTTCCAGCACTGTAACACATCCTAATGTTATGTTCCAGAATTTCGGTAAATGCCTATATTTGAGTAACACAATTGAAATTGTTTATTGAAGATAAATTGGATCACTATAGGTAATTTTCTGTAAGATGTATATGTTCAATTGATAAGGATAAGCACAATTTGTTTTGTTTGACCTTCTTCTTGAAAACTTAGTATCATAAACAACAATAAACACTCTGGCGGCAATACCACAATAATCCTTCACATGGGATCTTTCCATAATTATTCCAGGAGAAAGGAAGAGAGTCAATCTAACTTTGCACACCTTGTTTATCAAGGTAAAATCAAATCCACAGAAAATTAAAAGGAGACTTCAACTTAAATTTATCTTTTACTTCCAGATGGTTATCAATGAACATGTTCCTGGATTTCCAGAAGGTTATGCTCAGGTATCCAGTTGGATTTCTGGACAATTATCCATACAAAAGAAATGGTATTTCCAGGAATTCTGCCATTCCTAAAGGATATCCTGAGACTTATCCATTCTAAAGAAATCATATTTTCAGGAACTTTGCCATTCCTCAGGCTTCCAAACTTCAAAATATTTCCAACTCTTGGTCTCAAACCCAGATTCTGTGGCACAGTTTCTTGCATAAATCCAGTACATGTTTTGATTTCCTGGTAAGGCCTTGGTCCTTGTGAGGCTTAGTGCTATGTTGAAGGTCACTCCTTTGAACTCTCGGCATCTGCGGTCAGCATCTGGTACAACATCGTATCCTCCATACATCCCTTAATGAACTCATCTTTCGTCAACACTCCATCTTTGTTTGTGTCCATTGTGTCAAATATTTTTTCTGTCCTAACTTTGGGTGAGTCTGTGACTTCTTCAGAGAGGTGACTTCCCAGCATACTGTAGATAGCCTGCAGAGAGAAATAAGTAAGTTTATATAATATAATTAACATAATGAAAATGAATTAATCCATTAATCAAAATACAGTTAAAAGGTGTTAAAAAATTGCAATGAACATTATACTCCTTTACAATATCTTGCTGATACCTTCTACTAAAATTCATTAGATATGAAAAGTTCTGGAATTGGATAATTGAAAGCATGAGGTCAAAGCTTTATCAGGCTTTAATCTTAAAATGAAAACTTGAATGTAACACATTAATATTTGTTTCTATTTTTTACACAACATTTGCTTCATATCATCCATAAGAACATGTGATATGTTTCTTGGGCATCTCCCATGGTTAAAAAACAGGTTGCTTGAGTCAGATTTACAATGCAATATGCACATTTATCAGCTTCTTTTTCTACAAAATTTTGCTGAAACACCAGTCAATCTAGAGAATTAAAAATTGTGCAAAGTTTACAAACTGTGTATGACGCAAGGCTATGACAAAACTGTCATAATGTCACAAGCTCAACTTGGCCAGATACCAGGGCTTAAAGTTAGGCTTTGACAGATTCATTATTATGAACAAAACCAATGTTTTACAACTGACTTCCCCAATTTCCTGCCATATCAAAAATTATTGATCTGGAAGATTAAATAAAACATCAAGGAGTAGGTTTGCTCAGATTAGTGGCTGCTGATAATATCACATGGCTGATTGACACTAAACATCAGTTGGCCAACTATGATTATATCCTTCATAACACTGTATTAGCATATTTAATCTCTGGCTTTCATATTTGACAATCAAATGGTATTAATTTTTGGCGTTTATGTGTAATAATCTTTTTCTTTGATGCTCTTATGAAACATTACAATTGAATGTAAGAGTTGTAATCTACAACTGCAATTATGTTTTTGTCTTATCTTATAAATCATCAAAATTCCATGTTTGTGTCTTCATCTTTGTGTTCTTCCCCCAATTCAACCCCCGAAAGTCACATATTTCGCAGCTATGAAGCAAGTTATAAATCAAGTAATTTCTATACTTAATGTTGTTGAACGTCAGTTAAAGCAGTTAATTGAATAAGGTACAAAGTAATATGCAACCATTCAACAATTAAATATTATGAACTGATATCCATGTTTGTGTCTTCGTCTTTGTGTTCTTCTCCTTGATAATGAAGGATTTTTTCATTTCCTTATTAAGCATGTTTGCTCAAGGTGCTACCCATATGATTGCATGTGCTTCTCCTGGGACATGGTTTATTGTCCCTTCTCAGTTCTCAAATAAGAACAGGTGTCAAAAGCTGATTGGACATGCACTCCTTTACAAATCAGATTCCAGATTCTTGATGCATGAAGAGAGGCACAAGCAGGTATCTTTGCCGATGTTACATCACATGTCTTACACCTCATATCTCAGTGTCTGGCAAGGATTCAACCCTCAAAAGTCACATAATATATAAAGCAAGTTATTAATCTAGTAAGCTCTACACAATGTTGTGTAACTTCGATTATAACAGTTAATTGGACAAAGCACAGGGTCATATACAACCATACAATAATCAAATTGTTAAAATGATATCCATGTGAGTGAATTTTTTTATGTAGATTTGATCTTTAATCAACAAACATTGAACAGTCAATGTAGAATGTGAATTAAAAATACTTCACCTTTGTCTACAATTTACCATTTCTATCTTGCATGAAGAGCACTTTCTCTCAGACAATTTGAAACATAATTTTACCAATGGTGCCAATAGAGGAATTACAAAACCCCAATTACTGATGGATGGTATCAAGTTTTGACATTTCTCATGAGGTTGAAAGAAATTGCTGTAGAGTGTATGTTGTGATAACTCCATTAGTGAATACACTAATAGGTCAGTTAGTTGGCAACCTTGTTCAATTATGTTCAGTCCCAGTGCTATGGAGAAGTCTTGTAACAGCAGCCAAATTGTAACATAATTTGTTTAAAAGCATTCCCTTGGTTTGATGTTATCATTTTCATTGATCAGTTACATCTCTGGAACAGGAAATTGACACATTTGACTGTTAACTGGTGATTGGCATAAAGGGTTTGCTACTGATGTCTCCTTAGTGGATTGATGAACACTTTGTTAATTATAGAAGGACTCTGGAAATTATGCTGTTTGAGCTAAAAGATGTTGTTTGAAGCTGAAGTGATTCTTGATAAATTTATTGAATTCTACTTGCAAGCTAGCTATATATGCAAGATAATGAATGAACATCAATGGTAAACAATGTACAATGAATGAGTAAAGTATAAATCTGAAATGTAACTTTTCTGAGGATATGAGATATCATACTAATAACAATATAAAAAATTGTATTGTGATTTTTTTTATGAGTGTAGAAAAAAGTTCTCTGGTTGCAAAACTTCATTTTTGTTTTTGGATTGTATTTATGTTAAGATATTACTAAATGGTATTTGCATCCAATATCAAAATGTCCTGACACCATGTTTCAACTCCTACACAATTTTCACCTTTCTTCTTGTTTAAGGAAATCTGTTACCAAATCTTCAATGCATAAGCCAGATTATACCAGTAACTGTAGATGAGACTCATCTAAGACAGGGGTTCATTGGACTCAGATAAACAGATGGCTAGAGTTTAGCATGTTGGCCAATCACCTGGGTATGATTTCCTGTGGATACTCAAAGTTTTTGGCCTGGGCAATATTAAATATGTTGTGTTGTATCCATGTAAATCCCTTCATTCATATATCACTCAGTTTTGAACATAAGAAAAGTGGAACCTGAGTTGTTCATAGGAAACCATAATTCTTCAGGGTGATAATACAAGTTTGTGCGACTGGAACATTTCCTTTTATGGATATAAGCATGGTCCAAACAAGCTATTAGTATTACTATTATAACATATGTCATTGAATCATCTTGACTTGCAGAACCCAAACTCAACTGCATAAAGGTTAGATTTGTAACTATTGAAATATCAAAGTCTCAAGATATTATAGCAACTTCAAGACATCACAGATAGTTGCACATTTGAAAGGTCATGACCACTACAAGAATGAAGTCTGATCCGTCTCCCCTCTATGGTTTGTCTCCATTAGTCAAACACTCATCTACAGACAAGGTCAATATCCAACTCACCTCTATAATACTCTCCATCTCATTCTTCTCGATGGTTCCATTCCCATCAATGTCATACATGTCAAATGCCCAGTTCAGCTTATCCTCTGCTTTGCCTTTCTGAGAGGTGATGTTAATGGCCATAAGAAACTCCTTGAATTCTATAGAACCGCTGCCATCCCGGTCAAATGACCGGAATACATGCTCACAGAAGGCATCAGGGTTCCCGCCAGGAAAGAAGTTGGCGTAAACATTCTTGAACTTTTCCTTTGACAGTTGTCCATCAGGACAATCCTCCTGTAAAAAAAAGTTTCAAAAATCTCTGAAAGCTTCAAATAAAGAATTACTTTCTAAACAATGTAACAAATTAAAGTTTAAATTCTCTCATGATTTGATTCTCTGAAAAAAAAATTCTTGAAAAAATATAATCATCTCCTTTAGTGACATGTTGAAATTATTATATTTCTACAAAAGTAATTATGTGATGGTTTCTTCCCCTTGGGAAATCTTCAAACCTATAACATCATTACTTTTATTAAAAAATCTCCTTTAAGATTTGTAACAGTTTTTTCTAATGGAATTAAATGAAACATTAAACAATTTAACAATATAAGTTAAAAAATTAGCTCGACTAAATTGTCGCTAGTGAATAAAAAGACCCCCAAGTTGAAGTGGAAGATCCGTAGGGATGGTATCTATTCAATTTTAAAAACATGTTCATTCAATTTAGATATGAATTAGATGCACTTAAATCAGTAACACCTTATGAAAAACAGATTAATTCAATTTATTGGATAATTCGGTTAAGATTGGAGAAAGGCATACCAGTACTTATTTTATTTATCTTGAGAATTCTTACTTGTTGTGTCCTTTATTGAATATCACAAATGAATATCCGCCTTAGTATATGGAATAGTTAGTTATAACTAATGATGTGTTAACAAAATTAGATTTGATATTACTGTTTATACAAAAACATGACATTTTTCTAATCCATTTCAATAATGTTTCTTAATGATAAAATGTTGATCACTGCTTCAGAATAAAATAATTGACTCTAATTTTAGTACATATAGTTAAAGATTAGCCATATGTTATTGAAAAACAGACAAAGGAATGAATAACTTAATTTCTTAATCTTAAACAACATCTGTTAAATATAAGAAACACTTTCCAGTTGCTATTGTTTAACTATCCCTGCTTACCAGTTTAGACTGCAAGATACATATTTATAAAACCTGGCACCCATAATTCAATATAACTGCATGGAACTGTTTTCTACCATTTTCTTTTCTGAAGGTCCCACCACCAACAACAACTATTATTAGCAACTGACAGTTTCTATAACTCAATAAAGGAAGCTAGACAAAAAGGTGTTTAAGAATGTTTTTATTTCCATCATTCTGAGACTCACATAACTTAATCTTGGAATGCTAGACAGAAGAAGTATGAGAACATTTGTTGTATTGCGAAACCTTAGCTGTGCCTTTGTTAGAATCAGAAGTTCCATCACTCAGAAACATTTTGACAATATGCATTTTTTATTCATTATAAGAAAACAGGTTAATGAAATTGTGGTTTTCAAAGGGAATTTTCAATGTGTAATGAATAACTGAACTTACCAAGAAAAGTTTGAGAGCAAAAGAGAAGTTGAAAATTACTTGAAATAACTGAACTTTAAAAGGCAAGATATTGATCATCATGCTTTTAAACAATTTTAAAATTTGAAACTTCAAGCATTCAGAAAATCCTTGATATGATCATCATAGAGGTAAATCAAATGAATTTGTGAGTTTTTAAATCTGAACCTAAACTTCAAAAACTTCAGGGAGGTCAAAATTAAGAATATGTCAGGATTCACATCCAAACTCGAAACTGATAACCAAAAAGGAAAGCTGACATTAAAAGACCCGGTGCCAGCTTTATGTGCTGTATGGTTTATTCTTGATCTGATGTTCTCTGCAATTCCAAGTCAATCTGATAGTTACAAATCCTAGACATCAAACCTACAGCACAAGTAATATCTTTCAGCAATTCTATCTGTGATAACAGGATTGTATTCTGGATCACTCTGCAGCCTTCAGCAAATGCTCATATCAGCTAGCACATTTCCATTTACTTCGTGCCAAACCGTGGCATCCAATTTCACTTGGACTTTCCTTAAACTCAATTTTCAGATGATATTTTTTGTTTTGTTTTGCTAAATGAAATATTTAGTGTGGTTCCTAACACAGAATATGAAAATTATCTGCTTCTTTTCTCTATTAGTTCATAATTGAGCAGTCCGATTGGTGTTTTTTCAAAAAGAAATGTCAACTTTGCAATCTTATTAGCTTCATCTTAAACCTTAGAAACCTCATTACTTGTGAGTAAATAATTCCAAAAGTAAAGCCTGCAGCATTGGTTTATCGCTACACTTAATGTTATCCACAGAATATATAGATAAAGTTTGCATTCATAAACAACTGCAAAGTCAGTATTCCATATGAATTGTGGCATTTTTTCATTAACTTTAAATGCAAGTTAATTTTAAAAATAATTTTCTTTCAGCAACTTTTAAAAAAACTTTCATAAAAAAAGTTTCATTTCTTACTGAATTTAGGGTTTGGCGTAGGTCCAAGTAATAAACTTTTTTTGTAAGTATTCTGGCAAGCATATGCTACAGACAATGATAAATATGTGAGGCAATAGCTGTTCATTGTTCCCTGACAGATGCAATTAGAGCGAGAGTAGGTGAAGAGGCTAGACCAACATAAATCTAGCATGGATATTACTGATATTAGATATGATCATCTGTATGATCTATGTCATTTTCATCATTGCAGATACTGCTGATAAGACTTAACTCTGTTACTTGCCTTCAGCAGTTTATTCTTGGAATATACTGTTACAAAATTGTTGTCGAGTTTTACAATTGATGGTTACAGATGAAAGTAAAGTACTAGTGCTGAGTGTTCAAATGAAAATTAAATACAAATAGTTATATTGGCAATGTTTAGTACAGTTTGGCTAATTAAGGTTATATACTCTTAAAAAAAAGAAATTTAGAATTTACTACTTTTAGTTGAGAACAAAAATATCACATAATTTCAATGGTAAGAAAGTAAAATTTAACACGTCAGCATAAGTTCTTGTTCTGGTCTTGTGTGTTATTTATCAAAAGTTTTTGTGCCAAACTCAGTCTATTGTTTTGTTAAAAGATGAAACAATTCTTGATTGACATATTTCTGGCAATGAATGGAAAAGGTACAAAAGTTTCTTTCACAAAGTTTTTCTGTACCCTTCTTTTTTTAAGTGTATAGTAGTAAGTACTGTGGTAATTTTTCAATTGAAGAAAAGAAATTTAATCATTATAACTGTCAATCATATGTATAGCAAAGAGAATAAAGAATCAGCTATCTATTGAATAAACTTTGCTTATCTTATTATTTGTTATCATTGTCATCAGTTCTTGAACTAATCACAAAAGCATCTATTCTGTATCACCAAAGTTGTTTAGTTTGTAATTCATTTATCATGGAGATGTGAATTTCCATTTCCATTTCAGGTCAAACCATATGGTCATTTTATCAAAACAAAACTTACCATAAAACCCTTGTACCACTTGAGAATTTCATTCTTCTCAAAGTTTGTGTTGGCCACAAGGAAGTCGATGTCCTCATCTGGCAGCTTCTTGGAGTTGCAGCATCCCATTCTGAACCTTCAGATCACCTCTGGTCATTGACCTACAGCAATAACATTACACATCAGTGAGGTTTCAGTACCACATTATAACTATAATGTCACTTTACTTCAACATCAAGACCTAAGGCACTAAACTTACAGCCTTCCTTCTTAGACCTCAAGGTCAATAGTCCTGAAACAAGAAATTTAGCATTAGAAATATAAAAGTTGTGACATCTCATTCTGTACCTTCAGATCACCTCTGGTTGTTGACCTGCAAGAAAATCATTGTGTTCTAAAGATGATAAAGAAGATCTTCTTGTCAATTGACTGCAATAACAAGGACATTTTCATTATACATGAAGGAGTTCCAACATCATATTCTAATGTTTTAGGCCACTTGACTTGCAATAATGAAATCAAAGAAATGAGATGGCATTGTATTAATAAGGCCCTTTGGACAGCCCGGTACTTGGATACATTTGGTAAGGGGTGGTAACTTCTTCAGTTTTTTCTTCAATTTTACCTTCAAAACATACAAAATACCACTTTTGGGTTGGCTACTTTTCTGGCTTATTCCATACACTGGAGATGGTTAGGAAGAAGATTATGAAGTATATCAGTCAATAGGGTTATCAATACAAGATCGTCTCTTTGAAAATAGTGCTTGGTCTCACACAATTTTCATTGCACCTCTGGTAATTGATCTTAACTTCATAAATCATCATAAAATCTTAGGAAACATCTTCATTAATAAATTTCTACTGGACATGATAACTAAACCTGTAACAAGAGCTTCATAGTCTTTATCATTGCTTTTAAACCTACATGAACAAATATGTACAATAGTGGAGATTTCACAGCCAAAGTTGTTTTAAAGGTGATAAAAAATTTATCATACAATCAAGAGATCACAGATCAAATAAGAATATGTTATTGTGGAAGGCATTTATTATTTTAAAGTCAATATATTTAAATATTTTTAAAACATTTCTTGTCCCTTTTCCAAATGAATAAAAGTTTGGTTAAATATTCATTTTGTTTGACATCACTGAAACGATAGGTTTTAATTCTTCTATGGACTTGTTCCAGAATATTTATAGACCTCTTTGATTTTTTTTCATTACTTTCAAAATAGATTTTCTTAACTCTTTGATCACCTACAAAGACGTTACATATAAAGACACCTAAACTGGTTCAATATGCTTCCAAATCTCTTCTGGCGAATCTCTAATAGAAAAAACACTGAGGCAGGAACAATCTTTTTTTGATGTACTCTTGGAAATGTTAGAGAAGCAAAGGAAAATTAACTAAAAGATCAATATCTTCAGCCATAATACTTCCCTTTCACAATTGACCTCCAATGAAAAACAAAGAGGATATCTATCAAAGATTCCCTAATTTTTAAAAGGGACCCTTAAATAAACTGGGTTTTAAATTTTTAACTCTATCACTGGTCATCGACCTGCATGGGTGAGAACAATTTTACATCGCAGCTTCCCTTTGGTCTTAAGAGACACTGAAATAAACTGAACTTGATACCTTTTGGATCACTTCTGATCATTGACTCTCACCCACAAGAGAACATTAAGTTAGAGAGTCCCTGGAGGTTCCTACAGGCTCTTAATGATACTGTGTTCTTTATTTTTAACTCCACTTCTACTGCACACTGACAAAAAAACTATGTTGGAGCAGAGGTCACTGTACTTACAATAGGGAATATTGGAAAAGGCGAATTTCAGTGTAAATGTTTGGGGGAATGATTTCGAAGGGACATGCCTGATTGTAGACATATGTTCTAATTCATGAGTATTTCACACTTTATTTGAATGCATTGCTTAATATAAATGAGTGCCAGGGAACTGTTATCATTAATCATCTATAAATATGTGAATGCTTTATCAATCATTAGTTTTACTTTACATCGTCATTAACCGAAATAATTACAGAAAGGTTTTTAATCTAATTCTTAAAGGTAAATTGACAGAGTGGATGCCAATAGATCGAACTCTTTTTGAGTCTTAAATAATTCACAAAGTCATTCATAACCTCATAAAGTTCATAAAAGTAACACCTTAGATGTGAAAAATGTAACAGCTGAACAAGTCTGTGTGTGGCTTTTCTACAGGTATAACTAGTCTATTACAAAAGGAATACATCATGTTTTTGCCTTATATCAAAATTATTTTTCTAACAACATAAAGGGTGAAGATGAAAAACTATTCATGCAGTAAAAGAGTTAGTTATCTTAAACCTTCTCAACCGACCAAAACCATATTAAATGGTAATCAGAGAAGTCAAGAGCCCATTCAGCTTTATTTATGTAAAACATACTAATCTGCACAAGTCATATGTGTGACAAACTTGCTTGCATCTTCGATACCACTTAATTATCTATTTATTGAAGATAAATACCATTTGAAAATTTAAAATTTAAAAGAGAACATTTTTATTAACTGATTATAAATCACCCAAAGTTTTTTTCCGTCTGAATAACCACAACGTATGAATAGTAGAGTTGACAATTCATTCTTCATTCTACCATAAAGATAAAGGCTAAAGATCTATGGTGTAAATGGATTATTCCTTAGTTGTGCAAACAAAAGAAATTAAGTAGATAACTTTTCATTTGCAATTATTGAGTTTGATTTCTTGTTTCAAAATATATTTTTATGAACTCCCTGAGGACTGTTCAACGTGGATGATGTAACAGCTTAAAAAGATAAAATCTCTCAATAAACGATTTATCAAGTTTCATGGATGACTGCAACAATCATGTTATTTTGGCTTCCTTGACTCATATCAATAATATCTCCGCAATTACCAGTATATCATAAATTCCTGCGAGCATTATGTCAACAAAATTTTAAAACTTATGTGCAAGATAAATGCATTAGATGATTGCTTGATTCGATCCATTTCTCCGTTTATTTTATGATGCTGTTCCTTCTAATTGGGTTGCTGTAGCACATATAAAACCATGTTCCTGATAATTTGATTTCCTTCATAGCTGGCATATCATACAAACACAGAGCTTGTCGTTTGACATGAGCGGGGCCAGAAATAGCCTCCAAATCATATTAGTGTGTATAAAACAAAATGAGCTGAGCAAGAGAGCATCAAATAAGTCGCCATCAGAACAAAGAAGGCAAAACTAGATCATCTTTGCAAGGAAAATAAACATTTTTAACTTTAAATTCTCTCAGTACAAGTTCGATAAGTTCAATGATCGTGGTTGTTTCAAGAAACAACAGGGTACCAATATCTGTTTTTAACATTGAAATTAAGAATATCCCATTCTATATTGTTAAATGATATCTAGGTTGTCAATCCCAAATAAAAGGAAAATTAATACAATTACTACTCATTTATTGAAATGCAATCACTGTCATATTGCTATGATATTTAAAAAGTCACTTCTCATTTAAGGCATTTACATGCTTTGAAAAGAAAAACATGTTAAAAAATTCCAATAATTTAATTTGGAACATTGATAAAAATTATATTAATATAATAAGTTGTTAATATTTAAGGACAAGACTCTAAGATCACGATAACTTCAATGGTAAACAAAGTTATGACCAGCTAATTGTGAATCAGAAATAAAAAAAATAGTGTAATATCCACAAAATTATTATTTTTTCTTAGTTTCAGGATGAATTAAGCTAGAATACAAGCAGTATTAATTTTATTCAGTTACCTCATGATCAAAAAGCCAGAACTACATTTCAAGGGTATTCCCCTTACCACTTATTTGCTTTTATCTCAGGTGAAAACCATCATTGAGGTATAGCCACAGCTTCATGTGGTGTATGTTTGTCTAGTGCTTGACTTGACTGCCTCTGTTTAATTATCTACTTCACACCTGATACCTGTACACATATAGACTCCTATCTATTCTGTCTACACCCCACTTACACTGGAGCAACTCCAGATACTCAACTACCAATTGTTTAACACTGTGGGAGAGTGCAGTTGCAATTTTTCATTTTAAACTAGAAAGCTTTTTTTATTCTTCCAGATTGTACAACATGAAATTCTATGTATTTTTGAGGAAATTCATAAGGACATTCCTGATTCCAGACATATGAATTTTAAAGGTTAATTTAACATCAAACACATTCTGCAATTTGGTTATTGCTTCAATGTTGAGTTTGGAGTCTTAAAGGGGCAGAGCAAATATTTGGGAAATTTTATATTTTCTATTTTTCACCTTATAATTGTACGTTAATGCTTAATGTATTAGTTTGATAGTGTCAAAAATCTCATAACACAAACAAATCATCCATAGTCAGAGAACAAATCAAAAGGATTCACATAAAGTCCATTGGCGGCCATTTTTGTGTGAACACCTCTGAATTATTTTGTGTAAGAAGAATGAATCACATGGCTGAACTTTACATTATACATTTGATTTATTACTGCTTCATTTAGTTAAAATATATGGTCTTTCAATCGGAAACAATCAACAATGTAACTGTTTTACAAGAGCGAGTGCCTACTGTCATGAATGATTTTATTATTGTTAGTAAATAAAAAAACTATTCTAATTTGCCTCAAAATATAAATTGGGTCTAATTGTTTAATAACTTTATCATTAATTAAAAAGTGTGACCATATTGCATGTACTTTTGCTTTATCAGGAGATATTTCAATTACAAATTCTGAATGAAAGGTTACACTGACTTTAATTTAGTTTTACAAATTAATTCCTTAAGAATTATGCAACTTTTCATACAAACTAACAAAGATAATAGTGCAAAGTAATAAAATATTTTATCTGAAATTTATTCAACCATTATATAAACCATTTTATTATCGTATAAAAATTAAGCATGATAAACAAAGATTCATTGTTAGTCTCAAAAAAGGTCATAGCCCATACCCATTTAACCTCAAACACATATTTTCACTAAAAGCTTTAAAAATTTTATTTGAAGTTGATGGCATAAAAACATGTTCCTAAAATATTACAAACTAAAGATCCCACAGCGTTCATTTTTTGAGGTTTGATATATTAGCTCAATTACTTCCACAGCATGAACGTAGATAGTTTTACTATACACATCCACTTGCACTTACAGGTTGAACCTAGTAAATATCAATAAATAACTGAAGGACTTAAAAACCTTCCTGCATGGAAATTGCTTCTTTGAAGGATCTTACCAATAAATTTGAGATTTCCCAAGTAACTTAGTGCAACAAGTATTTGAAATTAAAAAGAATAGTTTTGTATCATTCTTTGGATTGCAAAACAAACTTTTGCCTGTATGAAAGTCATGACTCAAGAATGTTCTATTTTATACCATGGTGGTAGCAGTTCGGATCTTAAAGAAAGTTTGGGTATAATGGTTAATGAAGTAATAACAACTTATTTCTTTAGTTCCAATAAAAGGACAGAGAAAAATAACATTTTGATAAAACAGTGGATTCAGTAATAATTGAGATACTAACAAATGAAATCAAATTAACTTAATGTACATTGAATCTCAGAAAAGTAAGAAATAAAAATGTGGTTTCAATAACAGTTTGCAAATCTAAAACTTATAATCCAATAAATGATATTTATAAAGAGAAGATAGTAAAAGTGCCTCATGCTATGTCACATATGTCATATTGAATATGTATCATCACCATAATGATAATGATAATACCCCTGGTAGTTATTTGTACACCATTATTTCCAGGTAAAGGCATTCTGAAAGGGGACACATTCCATTACTGCCTTGAAGGAACAGTATACTTTCAATGCTGCTAATGAGCATCTTAATAGATTGATATCTTCAGGTAAGCACTTGTACAGCTGGGTGGACTGAATGCAATGTTGATGATGTGTCTTGCCCAGGAACACAACACAGTACAAGAACATGCAAGGTCACAAATGTAGACCAATACATCACTATGTTTCACATATTATTGCAAAATCAAATAATGAAATACCAATGCGGGCATAACATCATGATAGTTTGCAATTGTGTCATCACAAATCAAGAATCCTCATAAAAAAAGAATGCAAAACACAATTAGCACATTAATTTGTTAGCAATAATGCTTATTGTAGATGAGTAATGATAAACAATTTACTTAACAACGTACCTCCTATATCATAAATTGTTTTATAAACTTTTAAAAAGTTTGTCATCATATACTTTTTACACATTTCTTTAAAATAACACTAGGGAGTTCTTTTAATTACATGTATAACTTTTCTGGGGCAGCATTACAGCCTTTAGCAAAATAATTTCATAAAAAACCTTGGTATGCAATACACTTGATATGAATTGTTTTACACTGTAGTTTGTTTAGTATTCTCTACCACACAAGTCACTAGAGTTACTCAGTCAATAAAGCAGACAAAGCTGTAACAGTTCCTATGTAACATATGGTAATAAATGAATATTGACTGATCACATAGAGTCAAGCAAAAGCTTATCAATCATGTTTGACATTAATTGATAAATTCTGTATTAATCAAAGCATGTTGCATATTGTATGCTTCTATGCATAGTGTTGAAATCATAAGCAACGTAAAACAAGAGTGTGTTTTTGTATAATTTTGTCATTTAATGATATGGTTCCAAGGTCAACATTTGGTGAATTTGGCAAGTTAAGCTTTTCAACAACTCTACATTTTACAGTTTAATTATATTTTATTTTGACATTAAAAATTCTTTTGTCACTTTGCAGGAGTATCATACATATTTATATTTTCTATTTTTGAAAGATTTTGTTAATGATCTGAAACATTCTCGATCTTTGTTTTTTAATTAAAGAAATTCTATTTTGAAGAGTAATGAAACAAAATTACCTAATATCACAAAAAATTTGGAAGGGAACATATTTCATAAGCCAATACTATTGATTCTCTATGCAGATAAAAGCATTTCTATACTCAAGCTAAACTTTTACGCCTTACTTAATGAAACTTAACTTTTGCGACTTACTTAATAACTCTTTCCAAAAGGAAGGGCTATTAGCAACAGGACGATTATCTCCTCTATGAAGAATGGATAATATCCTACTTATTTAACTGAGATTTTGTTCAAACATACTGAAGATTTTACCCGAAATTAAATCTAGGAAGGCTTTATGACATATAAAAGGTCCATCAATGAGCATATACCTTAATATATATATCACACCTCATCAAATTTGTTCACTTCATGAGACTTTCAAATCTACTGAAGTAACCATGCCTGCTTTTGTAGACTCCTAGATTCTCATTCTCAACAAATTTAGCAATCACTGCAAGCTTAAGAAATGAAACTGCCAGTTTGCACATAAACTTAGATAATAAAATTGATTTTGAAGACGATGAGAAGCAATAATTTCTTTTATGAATGAATCAAGTATTTGCCAAGGAAAGCTAGGCTCCAAATACTGTTGATGAAATTGATTTTGACTTAAAAAAGTTTTCTCAATTGCCGTCTAGTCAAATTTATAATTCAGGTTTCAAAGGCTCAATTTCCGTTGTAATTAAAACAAAATAAAAGAGGTGACCTGGATGTCAAGTCAGCTTCCAGAAGATAATCATTTTGTTTGGCTGAAAATGATTTGATAGATTTTGGTCTCAAAACATTTTCTCTAGTTATCTCTAAATATCATTAAGACAAATTCATTTGGTTGCACTATAAATCATGAATTAATTCAAAAAGAACTACAAATAAATGAAATTTGGAATTGAAAATTTTTAAATCAACATAGAAGCATGCAAAAGTAATATCAATAGACAAAACTTTTATATGTTAAAAGACGGAAACAATAAATAAGATGTGTATCAATGCATATATTCTGTAAAATTTTACTTTTGGCAAGTTTTGAGTACAACTGCCCTTCCACAGAACAATATAATATGAAAATATATATAATAAATCATTAATCAATCTGCTGTATTTATGCAAACCTAACTCAGAGTCTTTCTGTACTTACTGAGATTTCAAATACCAGTAACATAAGAAGTATAAAGGGGTTGAAGGTTGTCTGAATTACTTAACACGTGGAACTCCATTCAAGACAATTATGTACTTATGAGTACCTTAGAAACACTAAATAACACTAAAACATTGTATTAATGAATATAATTTTGTGAGAATTTACTTTAGGAAATGATTCAAATACAACTGTGCTGCCATGAAATCATAAAAATATTAATAGAAATATTCAAAAATACAAATTAAAGGTTATCTGAATAAATTACATAACACAGAGAACCCTATATTAAAGGCAATACTGAACCCAAATGATAACTCATTAAAGATCATAGGAACATATGCCATACATCTTCACAGGTAATAACATCATTGCTATCTCTTCCTCGGAGGCTTAATCAATGAGTGCTATAAAACACTAGGTGTTTAATTGAAACAGAATTCCCCCATAAACAATTCAAGAGCTGTTTCCAATTAGCTGATATAGGAAGATGATCTGGGTCAATTGGTGATGCAAGTGTTTTAAGCTAATAAGTGTTATATTTATAGAAATCAACAAGTAGCTTGGGGTCTTGGTGGTTTCATGATGGTCATTATATTCTTAAATCAGATGAACTAATTTATTAAACAATAATATATATATACTGTATATATCCGGCTATAAGCCGACCCGCCTATAAGCTGACCCCTTTCTCAACCATCCAAATTCCAGTAAAAAGCTAGCATCTCATCTCAACCCCCCTCCTCGAAGCTCTACATTGCTGACTGTCAAGGTGACATGATGCGAGTTTCATTGAAATTGAAGTTTGATATCGATCGATATGTTTCACTGTTTCTGGTCTCATCATCAAATGACACGTTTAATTATTTGACATATATAATTTTAATGTTTGTTTTAATCACATTCCACTTATTTGATATCTTTTTTAGTAAATAAGTCCTTGTTCCTTGTCATTAATTAAGTCTTGTACCAGAGGCATTTATTTTAAGTTGGACTTTATAAGAAAAAATTAGGAACGTGCATGTTTGTGTGATTGTTGGTATTGTTGAAATGTTGTACCATATTGGCAACCTAGCTGGACCTCTGAAGTCTTGGAAGGCGCAACATAACCTTCAGATTCTTCCATACAAAATTTGTTGATCCCCTATCATCTTATGCTCTGTAAACGACATTGCATTTTAGCACTAAGAGACAAACAGTGCCCTGTATGTATCTTATACCAGACAAGGTTAACAATAACCAGTATATGTTAAATCTCCTCTTGATATTTTACTCTCATCTTGTGGGAGCATTTTATCAGAGGAGAATTAGGTGTAAAGCTTCTGTAAGAAAATATTTTTTCACAAAATTATTCCTTTTTTGCTCAACTCAAATACATGTATCAACTTTACTAATTAGGATGTATTAAATCTGTGTTCTCGTAGTTTAGAAGTATATGTATATTTTTTTAATGAGCACAAGGGATGGATACACAATAACTCAAGCTTAAAACAACTTTGAACCATTAATTCTGCCTATTACAAAATATTGTAATGCCTTTATACAAAAATCCCTTAATCTTCTTCTTAAACAATATAAAATGACAAAACTGAAAATTGGAATTTCATAACTGTAATCAATCAAACATTCTCACAATATGATACCCCAGAAGTTAACTGCAATCTTTAAGTATTTTAAACAGAGAAAGAAACAATATCTTGATTAATAACAAGTACATACATTTCAAGTAATTCTGTACTAGATTGGAAAGGTTAGAGAAATCTCATCTGAATCCGATTAAAGATTGGAAACTTGTTATCTTAATAACATACCCATCAACATGGAGCAGTGGGCACAGAAGTCCATCATAATGTCCCTCTACAAGAAATTATCCTAGCGAAATCACTCTTTATTATTCTGCTGATGAGGTTATAAACCCTAGCAACACAAATATCTTACTCCTCCAATAATACATGGCAAAGATAAAACATGATACCGACTGGCTAATCCACTAGAATTGTCTCAACCGATGCCTTATCAGTAACTGAAATCCCCCCAAACATTCAGATGCTGATTAATTCTCTATGCAGTGTCATCTCCACATCATCTATCATACCTAAACTTCAACAATAACATTAACAATGTTCACATGAAGGATTTAGTGCCATTCTGTCTTAGTGCAGATCCATTAAACAGAAGGCTTTGGTAATAGAGGAAGGCAAATGTTCCTGAGACTATGTCTCTTGTATTGGCTTTCAATCAATAACAGTTCATCTGAGGAAATAAATAATTTGCTTTGTTCCTGGCATTTGATTTGAACAACATTGAATAGGAAATTGAATGGCTTAGGCTCTCCTTAACATTCTTAAAGAAGAAACTTTAATGTTTTATATAAGGATGTGTTAACCTTTACTGCATTTAACGAAAGACAGACAAATAAATCTGATTTCTTTTTATTATCGAGACATCTCTCCTTCCATCACCCAACTTGCCATAAGAGATACATGTCATTTATATAGACAAATGTAGCATTTATATATTTGGATCTCACTGTCTGCATTAACTAGTACTATTGAATGTATACCCTTTTAAAGGGGCAGTAGCACGTTTTTAGGGGGAATATAAGGTGATGTCAGGAAAATGAAAATTAATGGTTCCAATTGAAAGACAACGTATTTAAACTAAGTGGAGCAGTAATAATTCAAATATATAACGTAAGGTTCAGCCATGCGATTCCTTCATCTTACAAAAATGAATTAAAGGTGTTCACACAAAAATGGCCGCCAATGGATTTTATGTGAATCCTCATACTTTGTCCTCTGACTATGGGTGATTGGCTTGTGTAATGTGATTGTTGACACTGTCAATATAATACATAAGGCATTTACTTACAATTATAAGTGAAATATTTAAAATATAAAATTATCAAAAAACGTGCTACTGCCCCTTTAAAGGGACAGTAGTATTGGGATATTTTTTTGTGAAGACGAAATTCAAGAGGATGCAGTGATGCATTCTGTTCTTTGCAAAATTGTTAAATTTAGAACAACTAAAATGTTACTATCACTAATATTTTTGAAATAAGTGTGAAATAGTCATGAATTAATCATAAATATGTATAAAAAGGGAAACACTCTTGACTTTTCATAATAATACCCCAATAAAACTGTCCCTTTAAGGGCAAGTTTTCTCGTAGGATTTGAACCTACGGTCTCAGAGTGTACTGCGGGTATATACAAATATACAAAGTAGCTGCTATTTTTCAGTTTACAATCCAACAGTGTAAAAGTTCCAAAAGACTGCAATCATTTTATTACACTAATTTTTATTCTTGTTTGGTCTGTGCGAAAGCATTCAAATTAATCTGAATTCATTATCTATATAAAATCCAAGGAAATTGACCCGAATTTACTCTTCTGAAACACATGAAAGAATGAGTCCATTTACTTAATAACATATTCCAATGCAAACTAGACAGAAATAATCTCCAAATTGGACATATAATATTCATTACCATCAATGCAGCAATTTCTGTCACTCGGAGTGTCATATTAAACTTGCATCCTGTGTGTCACCCATCATGCTAGCCTCTCATATAATTGAATAACACAGGCAGCAAGACATAGCCTTGTCTGAAACCTTAAATATTGTGATTTAGAACCATCAAAGCTTTATGGGTTTGATAGTCCTCTGTGCCAAAACGTACCTTTTAACATCAAATTAAGCATACTAAAATCCATTAAGTAAGTTAAATGATGTGTCACAGTGGAATTCAACATTGAATTAATCATAGCTATGAATTCCATTAGGGGGTAGGTTGTTAGATAAACCTATACTTACTGAAATTCTGATCTTATTCTCAACTCCTATATTCTGGGATAAAAAATATATAATTTGCAAGAGCTCATTATTTTGTTTTGAACAAATTCTGTACATTACTTTAAAGTTCAGTACTTTGTGGGTAATATATATTGCATTCAGCAGGTGATTTTCCCATGGTTTCCAGTGACCTCACAATAAAATAAACTTGTTTCTTACTTAGACTTAATTCAGGAAAACTTAAAAATGCATTTTCAATGTCTCCTTACATAATTTGGACAAATAATGGAAATCTTGTAATTAATCTTATCTTGACTGTTTTTAGGTCAAATCAAGTATTGTCCAAAGTTACATTTTTCTATCAAAGGAATATAACTATGCCAATTCTATCAAAAACTAAGTAATGTCACCAAAGTGGGTGACATTACCGCAGCATGCTCATTATATGATTCCTAACGATTCTGTAACGCTCAATCTATCCTCCTTCAAACTTTTGTACGAAAATATCCAAGGGAATGTCAATAATCAACTGTGAAAGAGTGCAAGACTTCAGGAAGGACCATTCCCGAAGCTAATGAGGGCTCTAGGAGCGAGATTTGCTCTCTAGTGCAGATGCCTTGTAGGCAGGATATTGACAATTTGCAACATTCACAAACTGTTATGATAGTTGTATCACACACTGGTTGAAATAACACATTGGTTACAGACCTTTTATAGCAGTGTTTAAAATATAGCCTGTCAGCCAGTCCTTAAACTGCCTATTTTTTGCCAGGACTGGTTACTTTTTCATCAGGACTGGTAACTTTTTCTTTATTTTCACTTAAAGGAATTGAACAATTAACTTTCAGGAGAGGCCAGGTTTCCAACCTATTTTATACACTGCTTATAGAGAGGGTGCATTATATAGTTAGAGAATAATCAAAACCATCTAAATTGCAGAATTGGCCCTGTGTATCCTCTAATAGTTACGTTCTTAGAAAAACAAGGTTTTTCTTATCATGAACTGTTTGAGTGGCATTCTAGAAGTTATAACGTATAAAGTTCAATATTTTTATGGATATCCAACTTCTTTATTCACAGAATAGCGACTGCTATTCATCCCTCCAGTTCATATTATTGAAAAAATACAAGGATCATTACCAAAACGTCACTATTCTGTGAATAAAAAAGTTAGATATCCATAAAAAGTTTGTACTTTATTTTCTCATCATGGTTGAGATTCAAACCAAGTGGTGGAAAAACTATGCCACCAATTTATATCAAACCCATAGACCTATCTGTTGACTGTATCTTGAGCCAAAATACATTCAACAGATTTACAGATATTTAGTAAATTTAGACCTATTTGGCCCAAATGATATGTGAGTTTTAATAGAACCATATACTCTAGCTCTTAAAGGGACATAAGGGTCCGAATTTTTAGTGCAGTCACAGAGATATTGTTTTTTTACATTTATGCTCTTAACGTTCATTAAATCAATATATACACAACCAGTAACTTTTGAGTGGACTGTTCAATAACATACATTAAAAGAACAATGTGCAAGCAGGAATATCCTAACAAATAATTGTTTGATGAAAATACCATGTCTCTTTAACAGTGACCATTCACTCAAACAACTTGACAAAGCGAAAGTGGTATTCAGATCACAAGCCATAAAAGTAAATGGGTGCAAGTTTATCGGTCAGAGACCCTAATGCATTTTTTGTTGTACTAATTAGCTTCTTGGATGAAAATATTGAATATTATGCTTAAAAGACAGAAGTAAAATGGAACATGAGTAATTAGTGTGGTTAGTTGTCAAAAATTACCCTAAACATCATTTTTTCATTGCAAAAACCTTCAATCATTGGTTCTCATAGGAAAAGTAATTTGAAATATGAAATTCTTGCAAGGTAAAATAACTGTTATACATAAAGTAATTGAATCTTATGCTTTTTTTAATTTATATCAATTTAACTATGTGATACATGACTAATAAGAAATGATTTTTCAATTTCAAATTGTGAATATATTTGACCAAAGGAAAAAAAATAAGAATAACTTTTTATGTCTTTAGAAAAGACCTGTTGAAAAAGATATGAACATCATTACAGACTTGTTAAACCATCACATTTTAAATAACTATATTATTCAAATAATAATTTTTGACACTCATCAAATGCAATTTAAAACTACAAAGACCGTCTGCCTGAAAAATACCACCAAACCAAATTGACTTATTATGTTCAGAACCATTAACTTTCCCAAGGGTCTTACAAAAATATATCCCCTTTAATCTTCGCTAATCATTAGCACTCCAAGCACAACTTTCTTTTAGCAGGTTTAAATAGTAGGTCATGTATGATACATTTGCATTTGTTGGTTTTTCCATCAATGAAACTTATATTGAGTATATTGTGAAGACTATACTGATATGGTCTAATAAGTTCAAAAGTCTGAAAGATATAGGAATGATGTAAAAAACTTTTGCTAATTGCTTTATATATGAATACTCTTGATACATATTAAAATTAATGCAGTTTATGGTTATGGAAAGTGGACTGGAATGGTGGTTATTCATTGATTAAAACACAAGAACTGTTTGAGCAAAGCCTGACCTTGACAATGAGCATGTGCAAATCTCAAATAAGAATCCAAGAAGCAAGCTACGAAAATAGAGTGTTAAGTCTATTAGACTTGATGTGATAGGGAAAAACTTCATTGATACTCCACTTGTGCTTGAAGTGTTTTTCACAAAGACCTTGCCAATGAAGTTTAAAAAATACTTCATGTTGTGGAATAGAATTGTACGCCTAAAACCTTGATCCATTTATTATCTATCAAAGAAAGCTAAGCCCATTTCTAGGGGCTAGTGGTAAGAACTAAACCTTACAGGTTTCAATGAGAAAACTCAGATCTTGACAAATATTAATATTCCTTTTACAACTCTTTGAGGTGCTGATAGCACCCACATCGAAACCATTGGCGTATTTGAGGAAGGTTTGATGTGTAAAATGTCCACATAAGATAGAGACATGGAGAGATAACTTAATTTGAAGTGTCCACAAAGTATTGAAGGTGTTCCTTTGTCAATTTGCATGATGCTTCTTTCTCTTCTGATGTGATGCCATTGTTGGATTTGTCTTAATGCAGCTGCCTGTTTGTGCAGAAAATGCTTTGCTCAAGGATTCATAACTATCATTGTGGTGAAGTATTCATCAGTATCATTTAAATACTAATTAATATTTTGGATAAAAGTTTGGCTTTTGTTGATGTTGCTTTTGTTAAAGTTGATGTAGAACATTCTATTTTTTTTTGTAGATTCATTATTTTTTACACAACATACAGATATATGACTAGTATTATTATCAATATTATTAGATTCAACAGTGCTACATGCATGTTTACAAGGTTATTTTAATAACACTACAAAATTAATATGACCTACAGTAATTTGCAGTTGAAATGTATTGATTACCACCACAGTGGTAATAGTTTCATAATTTTGTCTGTTTTTACTTTATTAATTATTGCAATTAATACTCTTTTCATAGTATACTATGAAGATATGTTAATGACCTTATGTTAAAAAGATGTACAAGGAAGGTTGTTGAGAATCCTTTATAGTTGCTTCACATCTATTACAAAATAACACTTTCCAAATCTTCAACATAGGTCACCTAAAATAAATTCCAAAGGCAAATATTCAAAACACACACAAGATGATCATAACACAATAGGAAACAAAAAGGTTATAAATATCAGCACAAATTATACATGCAATAGATTAGTGTCACACATAAAAGGTTGAATATCACAACTAAGCAATAAAACAGTATGTCCTTGAGACAAACTTCATATTCCCTTACTGACTTCACTGCATATTCATTTTTTTTTCAGACAAATTTTATTATGAATTGAGCAATGAAAACCCATTTCTGTTTTTTGTTCTTCAGAATAAATTTGATAAAAACATTTATTATTGAGAAAATATAGAGTATTAAACATATGTTAATTACACAATGTATAACAACTCTGCAGATTTATTAAACAGTAAACTTAAGCTTCAACTGATGAGTAATGATGTATTTTAGAACATTCCTCTATCAAAAATTAACTCTATTTATTTATCCCATTGGTTGACTGGCTTCGTTACAAGAAATAGACATGCTAGGAAAAGTTATACAGGTACGATGAGCATCAATTCCTAGATAGCCAGGTAATGAGCTCTGCATAATGAATCAGTCCTAGACTAGACATCTACAAACACAGGTGAACATTAATTAGGACCTATATATAAATGCACCTGCAAATTGCACCAACAAACATTTGAACATTTGCATTACATCATACTTGATGGACAAGAAACGTTCCATGCCTTGCATTGTTAACATTCACATGCTATAGTGATTAATATTTATTTCTTAAATTTAGATAATTTTAAGATGATATGTGCTAGTACATATGTATTTAATATTCATATGCAAGAAGAAATTTTGATTTGAACTCATGTTAAAAATAGGTTATGATTGTTATTTAGCGAAATATGCCCTATTTCTATTTAACAGAATCATGCTTATGGTAATTTTTAACAAAAAGATGCAATTCTCTTCCAATATGATACAATGAAATTAACCTGATTTTTAATTGGTAGTTACATCATATTACAAAAGATGAACAAAAAAATTTAAGATTGAAAATGTTGACAATATTTGAGTTGCGTTATCAATTGTCATATGCCCAACAACTCATGTGGCGCATATTAACACAAACAAGCAAGTAGCATTTACTTACAAAAACAAAATAGGATTACACAAAGAGACATCCTTGAGTTGTACTTGAATTTTACTGATTAAGTGATAAAATATCTGTAACAAAGTTTTGTGAAGTCTTTAGAAATTCTTGTTACATTGAATAGTATATAATTATAAATAGCATTTATGCACTAAAAAGGACATGTGAATTTGTCCACCACTAAAATATCACCTCTTTTTATATGGTTGTGCGGCAAAGTTATGTAGGGGTGAGCATGCGGGCCCCTCATGCCAATGGCCTGGGTTCAAATCCCAGTGGAGGCACTAAACATTTGTGACCTGGGCCTATTACTTAGTTGAAAGTTGTACTTAGGGCAAGGCACTTCATCCACATGGTACTCAGTCTACCAAGCTGTGCAAATGGGTACCTGAACACAGAAATATTCGGCCTATATGATCTCAATTAGTTCTTAATAGCTTCATTGATAGAACTATTTCTTCAGGGTAATTAAAGAAATCTCTGCCCTTTGAGCATGCCTCGCATGAAAGATTACAAATTGACTATTATCTTGTATAATCATTTAATTAATTTAAATATCCTCCTGATGTTTCTGGTCAATGAGGTTTCGCTCTTGCTTCAATTCTATTCACAGGAGAGATTGTACATTCACAAGAACAAAGATCAATATATGTGGCTACACAATCATAACACATCAAGTCTAGCGTCAATCTTCATCACAGCAGATAATGTAATAAAGTTAATTGTGTTTCAGCAAGAGTGAACTATGTTTCACCCTCTCATTAGCTGTATGACTCCATTATTTAGAATTCATTACAAGATTCTCACTTCTGTACCATGAGAGTAAGTCTGACATGAGTAATTAACAGATCACAGAGAGATACCAAATATTTCCAACATGTACATCTTTCATGGGCCAGACCACACCATAGTCAGAGGTTTCAAATCCTTAGCACATGGAGGTCAAGGAGTCATGTTTGATGAAGACTTTAATGAAGACTACAATTAGACAATGTAGAACATCAGGATATATAAGAGTATAACAGATCACAGAGAGATGCCAAATATTTCCAACATGTAGTTCTTTGATAGACCAGACCTTGTCTGCTGGTCAGAGGTTTCAAATCCTTAGCACATGGAGGTGAATATGGAGGTCAAGGAGTCATGTTTGATGAAGACTTTAATGAAGACTACAATTAGACAATGTAGAACATCAGGATTTATAAGAGTATAACAGATCACAGAGAGATGCCAAATATTTCCAACATGTAGTTCTTTCATAGACCAGACCTTGTCTGCTGGTCAGAGGTTTCAAATCCTTAGCACATGGAGGTCAAGGAGTCATGTTTGATGAAGACTTTAATGAAGACTGCCGGTACAATTAGACATTGTAGAATATCAGGATTTATATAAGAGTACTTTACAGATCATAGAGAGATGTCAAATATTTCCAACATGTACATCTTTCATGGCCAGACCATACCATAGTCAGAGGTTTCAAATCCTTAGCACATGGAGGTGAATATGGAGGTCAAGGAGTCATGTTTGATGAAGACTTTCATGAAGACTACCGGTAGAATTAGATATTGCACAATGTCAGGATTTATATAAGACTATTTTACAGATCATAGAGAGATGTCAAATATTTTTACATGTACATCTTTCATGGCCAGACCATACCATAGTCAGAGGTTTCAAATCCTTAGCACATGGAGGTGAATATGGAGGTCAAGGAGTCATGTTTGATGAAGACTTTCATGAAGACTACCGGTAGAATTAGATATTGCACAATGTCAGGATTTATATAAGACTATTTTACAGATCATAGAGAGATGTCAAATATTTTTACATGTACATCTTTCATGGCCAGACCATACCATAGTCAGAGGTTTCAAATCCTTAGCACATGGAGGTGAATATGGAGGTCAAGGAGTCATGTTTGATGAAGACTTTAATGAAGACTGCCGGTACAATTAGACATTGTAGAATATCAGGATTTATATAAGAGTATTTACAGATCATAGAGATCGAGATGTCAAATATTTTTACATGTACATCTTCCATGGTCCAGATCTAGTCTGCTGGTCAGAGGTTTCAAATCCTTAGCACATGGAGTTCAAGGAGTCATGTTTAATTAAAGCTTTAATGAAGACTACAATTAGACAGGTTATGATTTATATGAGTGTAATTTACAGATCATTGAGATATGCAAAATATTTCTTACATCTTTTATGGACCAGACCTACCGTTTTCTGTTGGTTAGAGGTTTCAAATCCTTAGCACATGGAGGTGAAAATGGAAGTCCAAGGAGTCATGGTTGATTAAGACTACAATAAGACAGTACTTAACTTAATTATAAATACCTAACAGATCATATTGAGATGTCAAATACATCCTAAATGAACATCTTTCATGGATCATACCTAGTTTACTGGTCAGAGGTTTCAAATCTTTAGCACAAGGAGGGGAGATGGAGAAAAAGACAGTTCCTGATTTAATGATTTAAAGCCTTAATGAAGACTACAGATATACAAAGTGGACTGTCAGGATGTATTTAAGAGTAAATTAGAACAGGAATCCAAGATTTACATTTTTCTTAAAGACATAAGGAAAATATTCACCTAGACTTAAAATGATTACTTTATCAGACTCTGTTGTTTAGTGTGATTTGCTATGACACCTCACATTTCAAAAACATTGAGTTTATAAGTACAAAACCTTTCTTTAGATTTTAGCAAAATCAACATCAAACACATTAGTAAAAAGAACATGATTTGAAAAATATTATCAAATATGATCCTCAGGCCTTTCTAAGGTTTTGATTCCAATGATATGAAGGCCCTAAAAACTTCAAAAATACCAAAATCGAATTATTGTGAGTTGAAAAATGAAAAAAAAATGTCATATTAAAATCAGATTCAACAAAATTATATTCTTATTAATTATCATTTTCACTAAATTGAATTATCTGAATCAGAAAATCAAAATATGAAGATGCTTATCAAAAATCAACCTTTTACCTGTCTGTCATCTGAATTCTGTAACAAAATCTTGGTCCACAGATTCTCTGGTTTCCTTGGAAACAAACAGCATATAGTATTCTGACCTTTCAAAAGTAGAACAGGCTTCAAGCAACAAGTGTGACAAGATGCTGGGCAATTTGATCATGTCTTAAAAAGTTTTCGATCAATATGTGAATTTCAAAATAGTTTAGCAAAATAGTGCTACTGTATTTAGTGAAAGTAAAATGATTGTTAAAATAGCCCAAAATTGGTCGGGTTTGAAGAAATAAGGAAATGGCAAACTTTTCCCGGATAACAATTATTTAATTGACATAACACTTAATAATGGTAATTGTCTTTGTGATGATTCTTGGTTGTGTATTTGTTCTGTGCCAAACAACATCCCAGGAGGTTTTCATATACAAATAAATGAAATTGATATTCATACAAAGAGTCCAGTTTAACACAATTATATACATCATCCTGCAAAATAACAATCTTTGGCTATTGCCCTTGAAAAATTAAAAATTCAGACTTATGATAGTTTCTTATGGTTATCATTAGATCTGGAATGACATTATCCCATATCCAAATGTTTGATTTGCCCATCTAGACGTCATAGTATATTCTGACAAACAAATAACTATAAACAAACAAGACCAGATGTAATGCATTTACATGATTTGATTGGCATCTTCAATAACACCAATAAGACTTCAAAGTTTTCATGAACAGGAAGTTAATTGAATCTCAAGGTCATCTGTAATTTATTAACCCTAGTCTAAGCATTTCCATCAAAGGAATATGTTGCATGCATGTTTCACATCCAATTTCAATTTTGGCTGGAGCTGTTTTCTTAGATAATGTTTAATACATCTTTACTTAATGTTATCAGAGCATCACATAAAAACTTTGAAAACATCTTGCCAAATAGATAAAAGGAGTAAACATATACATTTTCGACAATCGTTGAATGATGTTTCGGCTTTTTTAATAGAATAACCATCTTAATGTTTAATGAACATGTTTTTGTAAAATAAACTTTGAAATTTGATATTAAATCTATGAATTAATAAACACTTAACAAACATAAAAATATATCCAAAAACGATATGCAGTCAAATATTTTTAATAACACATGATAAAAATATAATTTTCAATACATGTATATTTACTTGCCAAATGATTGTTTTGACATGTACTTTAGAAAAGATACATCATTGCAATTATAGAACTATAAACATTGTTATAGTAGCTAGGTTTATGTTTTAACACACAAAGGTTTTATAGGAAAAATAGAAGCCTAAAACAATGACAAAGTGTGATTGTATTTTACTAAATAACTAAGACTTTAAGAAATGCCATCTGGTTGTAGATAACCTCAATCAAAGAATAGTTACATATGAACTGAAATGCCAATAGCTTTCTTCAGCAAAGGTTCATCCTCTGTGTTACTTTCACAAGAAGAAACACTTCAAATAAAATTAAATGTCACAGAAGATAATCAGGAAAAAATCCATTTACTTACAAAAGAACAGTCAGAAAACCAATTTTAATACGATCATAAAAAATCACTGACACATGAAGTGAAACAACAACCTTGAATTGCTTTTTCAAAAACAGCCTCAAAATGACCTATTGTTGACATATAGATAGCATTTGCTTTGGGGTAGAATAGATATTCATCTCTTTGAAAAACGTAGGTTTAAAGGTTCTTCAAATTACAACATCTTTCTGTTATCAATTATTTCTTTTTCTGTTAACATTTTTTTTATTAAACTGCCTCAAAGTTAAGGGGATGATCATTTTCTAAAGAACATTTTTGCTTTTGTATATACATTTTGCTGTAAGCAAATATGCAAACTCATAAAAAGATACATCAATATCGTTTACCTGTAAGCTAGGAGAAGAAATTATAGACATTTTTATCAAAGCAGCACCATATTTTTAGATTGCCATGATGCCCTAAACAAAGAAAACAAGTTGACATATCTATCAACAAATCAGAAACATTGAAAGTTTACTTGAGGGCATAATTCTTAGCACATTTGTTTACTGATATTTTTCGAGGTGGTTTCAAGGAATGGCAAGAGAAAAACATATATATCAAACAAACTATTTAAGCATGGTGAAGATTTTACCAAAAGGTTTTTTGAAGTTGAAAAATAAAGAAATGTTTTTTTCTACATGGTCATGATTTATGTTTGAATATAATGAGATACATTAATTTTATTTTTTAATATGAAAGAGATGACTTGCGAAAGATGACAAATTTTAAACATTGGTGTTAAAAGGAAACATGTTATTATTTCATCCATTGCAAAATTTATAAAGCAAGCATTTAAAAGCCAGATATGAATACATTTGAAATGACGGCAATTCATATCAGTCTATTATCTTAAAGCCTTGGAGGTTCTTGAAACACACCTATAAGAGGAAGATGGTACATATCTTTTTATTATATGACAAGCGATGAGAGACAGAGTTTTCTCAGTTCTAGAAAAGTGTTCTCCCCACTGAGTGTGATATCACTTTTTCAAGTCAGTGAAAATATCACAAAGAGGATGACGTCATGTGAACAATGGTTTGACGTCACTTCTACAATCAACGCGACGTCATCGCCGTCGCTAAGTTACGATCAACAATGGTATGACGTCGCCAGAAAACTCTCGAGTCAAGACCTTTTGAACGTTAATTACCACATTTTCGACCACAGAGACATATAATAAACAGAATATCTTTTGTTTTGAGTGTGATATCACTTATCTCTCGTCTCGTGACGGGGTAAAGCCTATATTTTCACTCGTGGCTGCGCCACTAGTAAAAATAATGGCTCTACGCCGTCACTCGATGAGAGATAAGTGATATCACACTCAAAACAAAAGATATCCTCAATAACTTTATAATCAATAACACCTAAGGGTGGTTGAAAATTTGTTTATAAAAAAATAAAGTCAATTTCCTTTTAACTAAATTTGTACATTCATTATACCATCTAAGTGAGTGCAACATTTATGGTTTAGAGCAGCAACACTGGTCAAAATTTCAGCAAAATATCAAGGGCGACAAAACTTCAAATATGAGTGTACCAACGAATATTTTTACTATCCATGTCTCATATGATGAAGCATTCCAGTAGTTGTACTAGAATATTTCGTACAACTGATTTAAACAGAAGTATTTAGCATACACTTAATCAAGTCCTCCGTAACATTTCAGCATGGCATATATTTTTCATATTTATAAATAAGCTATTGAAGAAACATTCTCATAAAACTTTTATTAACCTATTTTATAAGCAACAAAATCATTGCAACAGAGTCAGAAACTAAACTTTACTCATGTTTAATTTGATAAATAAAATTTGCAATTTGAGATTAAGTAACAAAATGATCAGATGCGTCTATGTCAAACCATGAATGGTCAATATCAGAAAGAAATAATCTGAAGCGTTCGCTAGGTCAAGTGTAAAGTTATCCTATATGGGTGTCAAAGATATAAAGTTATATCCAAGAAGTGATACATATCTATTTTGTGACGTCAATGGAACATAACAACTTTATTGCTTGATCTTGGATATGTTACAAGAATAGAACATGAGCTTTCAGAATCTGAGTTCATCCACCTCATTTGTATGGAACAAATACCAAGGCTTTCTTGACATAAATCAAGTTATATTGTGCCACTATTTCTGTTCAATGATACTTTGTAAACCCAAAATAATGAATAAAACTTTGCAAATGTCCTTTTTATATGTAACTTTCTTGACATATTCAACTTTTTGTGATACAAGTTGATACGAGTTTGATGTTTTATAACTATCAGATTTCAAAAAAATTCTAAAGGAAATTATATTCAATGCAGAAGGCACATATTCAGTTTACAAAAATATCAAAACTCTGAATTCTGATATCAGTATTTATTATATAATTAGCAATGAAATATAGGGTTATACAGTGAAAATATAATCCATATTTTAAGAAAATCAGTAGAAAGTCATATTTTCACTGCAGTGAAAATATAATCCATATTTTCACTGCGGTGAGAAAAGTAGGACAGAACCTATTACCTCCCCTTGAAACACGATTATCTCCCTTTGAGGAAATCGAACGCACGCACGCCTCGCGTCACGGCGTTTTTAAGGATTGAAGAAAAACGACTCTTTACGATGTTTTCGGTATGTTATTGTTAACATTTTGCAGTGATAATGTATCCTTCGATATCGGAATACAACCAGAAGATCATATCCTGTTGTTGTAATTAATAATTGTTCATTTTATCGCCAAATAAATTTACGAAGCGAGAGATCTGACGCACCGACACCGACACCGACGGCACCGACGCTTCCCTCACTGTATCCGTTCGCGTCAAAACTGACTTTCCAAAATAGATAAGAAGCCTTTGTTTCACCTAATTATAACCAAAAACAATGTCATATTGTAGATCTGATATCATTTAACAATCACACAATTATATATTTTTCGAAAAACTATTTCCGGTTAAATATCGCATTATTTCTATCGAACTTCTTTTTACCGAGAAATTATAAATGGAGTTGCTAGACTCTCATTCATCACAACAGGAAAAGTTTGCCTTTCGATGTCCGACAACTCTGTTTTATGATCTTTAAATTTTATAATAAATAGACTATTTCATTGTTTTTGCCGAATATCATTTCCATCTCATCTCGTGAAGTGAGAAAGTGTCATTTGCACTCGTGGCTGCGCCACTCGTGAAAATATCACTTTCTCACTCCACTCGATGAGATAGAAATGATATTCGGCAAAAACAATGAAATAGTCTCTATATATTCATTTTAACAGTCTAAGTTTATGTTCATGTTTCTGATTAAGAATAATAAAAAAACATAATAAAGGTATCTTATTTAACACTAGAGATATATTAAAACAAGATGTCTTGTCAAACAAACAACATGTTATTTTTCATGATTGACTATACAAAAATGTACACATTGTTCAAAGTATAGAGTATTTCTCATAATCATCAGTTTACAGTCACATATATGTAAACTGGCTCATTTTACAGACCTTTGACATAAAGTTAGTTTTCTCAAATAATTTCTGACAAATAATACATATTATGTGTAATATTACAGCTCATTAAAGGTTTGATATGTCTCAAGCCCTTAGAAAATAATACAATGCTCAGAAAACATGGCAATAGGTCAAGGTTCCTATTACACTACCATCTACATTTTATGACTCAACTAGATGTGGAGAGGTTCATGACACTTACGCTTCAATGCCTTTCCCCTTATATTTGTTATATTCTTTCCATAAACCACCCAAGCATACAGAAAAATGTCAGTAGATATAAATCCTCTTGCGTTATATATAGACAGTTTCAGGTGTATCATCTCACAATCACACTTTGAACTGATGACAGGCTGAAAATAATCTCAAACAGGTTTGTAAGGATAGAAGCTGTGAAAGACAAACCTTTATACATATCACAGTGGACTATAAGAAAATGATTTTTTTTACAATTAGGTTTGACGTCAGAAGATGGATTAGTTTAAGATAAGGGCAACAAAACAGTTTTGAGGGTTTAAAAATCTTCTGACGTGGCAATCTTTCCTGGAACACATTTGTGTTGTAGCAGGGGCATAAAATTTGCAATAAAAATTGAGGATAAAAACTTTGGATTGTGTGTTTGTAAGACACTTAATCACACATTTACATTGCAGGCAGAGTTTATTTGGTGCAGAGAAGTTTTGAATTATCTATGTTAAAGGGGCAGTAGCACGTTTTTTGGATAATTTTATATTTTAAATATTTCACTGATAATTGTAAGTTAGTGTTAAATGTTTTATATTGACAGTGTTAACAATCACATTACACAAGCCAATAATCTATAGTCAGAGGATAAAGTATGAAGATTCACATAAAATAAATTGGCGGTCATTTTTTGTGAACACCTTTAATTCATTCTGTGTAAGATAAATACTGCTCAATTTACATTGTCTTTCAATTGGAAACATTTGTTTTCTTTTTCCAGACATCACCTTATGTTCCCCCTAAAAACGTGCTACTACCCCTTTAATTTTATATCAAACCAAGAAATTTAACGGTTTGAATTTTCAGAAGAAGATTTTATTTGGACACAGACTAAAATGATTATATATATATATATGTACATATATGATGTTGTGTTAAATCATGCAGTAATATTTTCCTTAGACGGGGAAAATAATTATCCATATGATATTTCTTATTAACACATTTCTCAAGTGTTTCAAAACATCAATATCCTTCTCAGTTTCATTCACATAATGAAAATATTTTTATGAATATGAAAGAAGTTAGTTCAAGAGATAAAATGGTATAGTGTCACCTTAAAAAGAGACAACAAAAACTAAAATGAAATTTCCCTACTGGTGAAAGTGTTCAAATACACATGCTACTGTATTTTTACTAATAATATGCTGATACAATTCCCTTTAATGCAATAAAATAAGCAGAGAAAAAAGTTCCATTATGCATCGTATTGTCTACAATAGTCACAAGAAATTTTGAAAAACCTTTTATTTCATTCAAATCTATTCTACATAACACTTTAAGGTTACAAGTCCTGAAAATTACATTTTTATTCAATGCAATGCTTCCTTACAGTTGGAATACTCTTCGAAATATCAAATGTCAGAAAACACATCTGAAACAACTATTAGCAATTCAATGTGACAATGACTGATAAACATGTCTGTTCTATACAGAATTAATGTCAGTCAAAGTTTACATAATGGTTCCAGATAAAGGACAACTCTTTGCATTTGTAATATATCACTGACCCTTTACTTGTTACAAAAAGGGAAAGTCAATTGACATTCTTCAGTTTCTTCGATATTCAGCATTTGAAGTGTTACAATCATTTTGGAATGGGTATCTCATATTTTGAGGATAGAAAATACACTTTGATAAAATTCAAACTTAAAGAAGGTTTCTTCAAAAATATATAGTGGCATTGAAAAGAAATATCCTTAATTTCACAAAAGGAATAAACCCATGCCACAGATAACCAAATAAAACATAAACTTAGCTGTTAATACTCATAGAAAGACACCTTTATCCAATGTACCAAACAACATAGAGAGAGAGAGAGAAATTGTTTATTTTTGTCTCATCTCTTACATTCAAAAATATTTCAATAATGCATACATTAAAAATGTAAAAGCCGCCAAAAGGCTACAAGAGACAATACATTAGGATCACATAAAACACATATATATATATATCTATCATTTTTCAAATTTTAAAACCACTCATGCATGTTGTGACAATCAATCACTCATTCCATAACTAAAATATCATCATCTTCGATATCAGAATAAAATGTTATTTATTTTCTTGGTAATACCTGCTTAAGCCATCCAAAAATAAACAAAATCATTTCATAAAATCTCCCAGCAATAACTGTCATCAACAGCGCTATATCCTGACATTTTGGATTACATTTCTATAACAATGATATATGAAGCAGACACTCTATACTTATTAATTGAGCCTAAACACAATAAACACATCAGCCAAGTTCTATATCTGTTATGAATACCATAAATATTGCTTCATTATTTAGACAAATATCCATTAAGCAAAGGCACTGGCTTATTAACTCTTGGCACATGCTGGCAAAGGAAAATATCACAGTGAAAGCTTTGAGTGTTGGTAAGCATGAACTCAAAGGCATAATGGTATGAGAAATATCTTGTTATGGCCAGATTTTTGCCAGTTTTTCTTTTAATATTTTGAGTAAAATGGTCACATAAAGGAGTGTGGGGTTGTCTTATGGTTACATTATCTCAAAGTGTTTTTATGTGTGAATAATCAATTGATGAACAAAATAACATAGGAAATAGTCTCTCATTTTTTATGTTCAATAGAAATTTTACATGATTATTAATGCAATAGATACGTTATACAGACATATTGCTTGTAAATGTTCAAAATCAAGTTTCTAAGGTTTCCAATTGTGGCTAGCTATCATGCGAGTCATCTTTCAAGGTAAAAAGGTTAATAAGTACCTGAACGTGATATTGACAACTTAAATGCATGCTTCATTGGGATTATATTTTTTGAGCATTGTATTGAATATTGATATATATTCTGTATTAAGGAAGCAAATAACGATATGTTGGTCAATATTCATTCCTTCAATGCTTATATAAGACTGCCAAGGATCATTCCTTGAGGTACAGTTTTCCTTTTAAGTGGAAGTAGTACATTTTTCATGATAACCAACAATTCCCTGTCTCAAATGATAAAAAGGTGTTCACACTAAGATGGCCACCAATAGTTTTTGCCTGATACTTTCTTCTATAATAACAGATAATCATGTTACACTATGAAATATTGTACCCTTGGAAGGTATTTCATTAGGCACAGACTTGTGTGATAGGATAAAATCGAAAGAAAGAAATTTTCAAAAACGACATTCCACTGCCCTTTTATACATTTTCCTGGGAGTTGTGAAGCAGTAAGGAACAACATTGATTAGCAAGGATATCATAATACACTTGGTCAAGCATCAAAGAAACCTTTTGTCAACTTCATTGAGAATGTACCCTAAGGCTTGATTAATCCTGAACATGTACCATTTAGGCCTATTACCATGTCTTCAATTGTTGCATCCCACCAGTAAACCTTGGTCTACTACAATATTATGGTAATGAACATTGTCAAAACTCCAACTAGCCTGTAGCACCAGTAGTGTTAAGTGTAATCTGGATTACCGCTAATGGGTAACATTAATCTCTTCTTAAGATGTTTCCTATTGTGACATCCCACTGTTTAACTTCAGTCTATTTCAATATTATTGTAATGAACTTTGTCAGCACCCCAACTTAGCCTCTAGCACTGATAGGGTTAAGTGTAATCTGGATTAAAGCGTAACATACAACTATTTTAACATGTTTCCTATTGTGGCATCCCACCATTTAACTTCAGTCTATGTCAACATTATTGGAATGATTATTGTCTTCATGTGAAATAGCCAGCAGCCTAGTAAGGAACAAGCTCAAGATTTGATAGTACCAATGTTAAATAGGTATTTGAGATTAGAAGAATCTTCTAAGCATCCGAGCTAGTCTGAACATGTTAATATAGGATTATGTCCTTGCATTCTTCAGGTAAAGACATGATGCAGATCAAAGCAAATACCCGAAATACTTCTTTAAGGGAACAGTTATTCATTCTTAACAATTTCAAAAGTAAAATTGACACTCTTTCAATACAATTTGATCAAAGTCTTGGGTAAACATATGCAAAGTTTAAGATATTGATCCGCATACGAGATAATATATGAGACTTAAAGATATAAATAAATGTTCAAATGTATATTTACATATGATTCATATTTATTCCTCTGTGGGATCTATATACTCTCCATTATTCTATGATAAACCATATTTAAGTTGCTTTTTCAAAATCCTTATGAAACATGGATACACAAGGATGATAAAAGAATTACATATGTATATCACTAAAAATTTGATATAGAGATCGTAATCCAGTTAATCTTTTTACAAACAGACTATCATATAACACTAGAGTCTTTAACCTGATATATCTGTACTCAATGTCACAATGAAACCGGTAGCTACCCTTGTAAGGATATTCACACTTTGATTATCACGTCTCCCTTTATTCTTATTTCCTAAAATACTCTAAAAATGTCACACCTGAAAGTCAAACCATCAGGTGAAACATGATCAGAGCCAGGTACGCATATACTGAAACTCAATAAACTGAATGTTAAAGATGCCTGTAATCTTTTACTGAGATGAAAGGGGTGTTAAATGTTGCTTTGAAAGGAAATTTACATTTACTAATGGCACGTTATCATAGTATGTCTGGAGATATAATAAGTAAAACATTTTGCATTGTGAACATATTTTGTACCCTAATATTTCCACTGTATTGACATCTCAAAAAACATCACCCTTTTTGGGGTTCATCAATCATCAAAAAAACCTTTTTAGCTTATCAGACTTCATATCAATTTTGCTTTAGGATGTCGCCAATGTGGTTCTCACCCACAGGGTCACCAAATGTACAATTTAGAATACTCATTATCTAACTAAGGAGTCTGTTTACAAGGTTTCAGCTTTCTTGTCTTGATGCTTCCGGAGAAGAAGATTGGTTGTAAGGGCGTGGCCCCTGTGGCCCTTATAAGGAGCCGCAGGGTCACCAAAGCTTAGAATTATCATCCACACTAGTCAAGGAGTATGTATACAGGTTTCAGCTTTCTGGGCCTTATGCTGGAGAAGAAGATGAAAGTGTGTTATAAGGGCGTGAACACTGATCACCATGGCAAGCCATGCCATAAGCCTATCAGGGCTTTCGGGCCTGATGAGTTAAAAAAGTATTCATCTTAAATCTAGGATGATATAGCGATATAAACTCAAATAAAATGGATGATGGTTATGTTTGCTAAATCGATTTCACCATTTTCATTTTCCTGAGTCATTGTAAAGTATTTTTGTGTGATTTCTTTTAAAGCTTTTGAACTTGGTTCTCCACATTTTATGATAAGTGCAATACAATGATGAATAGCTTACAGTAGGGGTTATACCGGAGGCATTCTATTTTTGAATGAAAAACTTGTTTAACAAGATTTTGTATCATAATATCAACTCGACTGTCAAACCCATTTATATGAGGCCAAACTTTTATGCATTCGAATTGTTACCCTGGCGTAGTACAACAATAATGACAATCTTTCAGTGTACATACAAAATGACATATCTTGAGAGAAACACACACAGGTATAACAAAATCCTCATTAGCTTTTCTTTTACACTATACTCTTTCAATTACCATATCTTACATGATAAGCATATATATCAGCTAAAAAGATCTTATGACATTAGAATGTTACTGAATCTTATAAAACCACTATTCAATAGATATGTCATTAATTTTGTACTTCCCAATTTAGTTTTAAAAAAGAGTATTAGATTACATATTTTTGGATTAGTCAAAGCTGAATCAACAGTAAATTATGATATGATGTCATAACTACATACTAAAAGTACAGTATGATACATGTCATACCAAACCAAAAGAAAGAAAATGTTGAGGTGACATACCAGTCTACCCTTTTAAGGAAGGTTTTGCTTGAAAAAGTATAACAAAGTAAAGAATTTATGTTAATCTTTTATATTTGTCACACTTCACATACATAATGAATGCACATAAGCAAATACTTGTTTGTTTACTTATCTAGGTCGCTACAGAGATAAATTATTCATGAAAGCAATCCTTGAAAATTCATGAGCTTTGTTTGCAAAGTTAACTTCCGTTGTACATGACATTTGAATATATTTATGGTAGTGTCCTTTACCCACATGATCATGAATAGAATGAATTAATCCCTTCTCTGATTCATGAATCCTGGACATTGTTATGATACTACTATTGTACTTTAAGATACACTTTACTTTCCTTTTAAAGTATTCTTTTCCAACACAAAATGTTGTTTGACATTCAAACATAACATTTAGTTGATAATAAGTTACATACATATTTTTTTAAAACAAGCGATATGTTGAAGGTTAAACTGTTGATTTGCAGTTACAAAAAGGTAGTAACTGTTGTTGAATGTAAAAATACTTTAGGTGCTGAAAATAAACGAAAAATACTCTCTAAAATAATTGTTTTCCAATATTGAAGTACACATCTAGATATTGAACATGGTTCTTAACTACGCAAATTTTAGAATAACAGTTAATCGTTAAGGAACCTCAACCTTTCTAGGATAATTACTAAAAAATCATATTTTGTTAATAGATATATTCTACAAAAAATAACAACTGAATTCAATATATTTTATGATATTAAGATAACATTGGCTAGTAGTATTTACATTGATAATACCCTCAAAATGGAGGATATTTTCACTTTCATGCTGGTTTTCCATTCAAAATAGATTTTATAGGTATTTCTTATCTTGTGATATTCAGAGAAACATTTTCAAGTACTATATTAATATTGAATATGTTCTCCAAATGGTGATTTGTTCACTTTCAAGCTGCTTTACCATTCAAGGTAGATTTTTATGGTATCTCATCCCATTTACCTGTTATACCTACATCAAAGCAAACCATGTGCACACCTTTATTGGCCCACCTGAGTTATGCCAGACAGGTGAAACCTGTTCCACAACGCTTTACAACTTTTCTCCTCAAAATAAAGGCTAATTTCAAGAGGAGGCGTAAAATGAGACAATTTTATTTCTAGCTGCAAATTGCTGAAAGGGCCAATTGGGACTGAGACAATTTAAAGCAATTAGTTTTCCTGAGAAAAATATTATACTTTAAAAGTTCCTATTTTACAAGCAATAAATTGGATGTTTCACTTTGTGTTGAAACTTTTTGATAATTCTTTACAACCATAATCCCTTTTAAAAGGAAAATCATTTTTTAAACCTTTTTTGAAAACTATTTTGCAGTGAAATTGATTTGACAATATCTAAACAAACACTGTCTTTCAGCTTGTGAATATATCTTAACTTTGATTAATATGATTGTCATCAAACTTTAACAATTTGTATAATGAAGGGAGGGGAGATCATAACACACTTGAAACCTTGAAACTAACAAAGTAAAATTCCATGGAACCAAGACAAAGCAACAATGTATCCAACATATTTACTATCAAATTTCGATTATGTTACAAAATTTCTGACACGACTTGGAAACAGTCATTACATATCCAACTTTTTTGTATTATTCAGTCTTTACTTAAAGGGGCAGTAGCATGTTTGTTTGACAATTTTATATTTTAAATATTTCACTGATAATTGTACGTCAATGCTAAATGTATTATTTTGATAGTGTCAAAAATCTCCTTACCCAAACCAATCATCCATAGTCAGAGAACAAATTATAAAGATTCACATAAAGTCCATTGGCGGTCATTTTTGTGTGAACACCTTTAATTCAATTTGTATATAAAAAAAGGGAATCATGTGGCTGAAATTTACATTATATATTTGATTTATTGCTGTTTCATTTAGTTTAACTACATTGCCTTCAATTGGAACTATTTATTTTCATTTTCCTGACATCACCTTATATTCCCTCTAAAAACGTGCTACTGCCCCTTTAACACATTGTGACTGTATATCAAAAGCTATATCAAAGACCTGTCTATTCAAGTATAGAATAATTTTTTTCTCCAAATTTTTTATAAATAATTATTTCAGATTACATATACATATTCATGAACCTATTGCATCATGCTAATTGTATTTAATGCCATATGGAACCTTTCTCCTATAAGCTCCACATTTTCCCAAATAATTGGATTACATAAATAGCATTTGCACATTTTTTATATCAATATGCACATGCAACATGATGTTTAGCATGTTTTTGGACAGTCTCCAAGTCAAGTTCAGCCACATAATTACATGATCAGAAAATAAGACAATCGATAAGAAAGTAATCAAATTAATTTTTTAACCTTTTTCCAGGTGATTTTTTTCTGAAGTTGCATGTGATTGTCAGCTTAAATAGCATAAAACAAATGTAGGTTCTGTGATGGATCTAGGAATTTTAAAAGGGATGGACTTACATCATAAAAAAGGGGGGAGGTTGTGTTTTCAGTCGCTTTAGACTCGATTATCCGATCCTTGATTTAATTATAGTCTATGTTTTTATACAAAGTCATGGTTCAGGAATAGCAATTTTGAAAAAGCACATATTTTTTCATTTTGCTTTTATTGCCTTTTAAAATTTCATAACTATACCTGCAAAGGAAGTAGTTTTTGATAATACAATTTGGTTTGATATTTGTGAGAAATGTTGAGTTTAAAGATTTAGTTATACAGTAGTTTTAAAGATGCTAAATAATTTGGACCATTTTGCTCTTTATTAGACATGACAAAATGATATATGTAGCAGATAGCATTAGGCTTGTGCTTATATGTGTTGTGTCAACCTAACCTCTCCTGTGTAACCTCATTCTTACGATGCAATTCTGTTTTTAAACTGTAAGCTGAATAATTTCAACTTTGAAGCTAAGAAAAAATAATTCACATTTATCTAGGATTTGAAATGGTTTGTTCAAATTTGGATATCAATGACTTCATTTATGCAGGAGGCAGGAATTTAGAAAGGGGGTGGGGGAGGGGGTCCCCTATTGAAAAATGGGAGGAGGGTCAGGTCACTTATGGAAAACAGAAGGGGCGTTCAGTTGGAATCAGTGTACCCAAACTGGATCTGCAACTGTAAGCTTACTATAAGAATTCTATATAAACCTTCTTTATGACATACATTAAAATTTCAACTATATTATATACAGTAACATTTCATATAAACAGTTTAACCAGCGACCCATCAACAGTATCCTAAGTTTTAGATCATCATTAATTTTAGAAGTCATCTATATCCCTACATTTAAGCAACCAAATAATTTACAGAAACTAAGTGATGTTTGAGCAACGAGGCAGTATGCATGGATCCATTAAATCATGAAAATCAGCATAAAATCCTGCATCCCACTGAACTGCTTGGGTAGGTCTAGGGATTTGAAATTCAACTCCCCTCATAAACCTTTAAATCCCTGGATGATGCATTTGCGTTAACATGAGTGGGAACAGCATACCTTTAGTGGTTGAAGTGACTCACTCAGAGAGGTAATATGCATGGAGGGTTTGCTGAAATAGCACAAATCTCATGGCTTCAATGAATGAAACTTGATCAATCTCGTTAAAATGCTGCCTGGTTACAGATTTTGAATAGATATAAGTTGACTGAAGTAAGCAGTCCTATTCAGAACATTTATAGCAAATATCTGAGAGTCTAATGTATATAAATTTATAATCTACTTTAGCTGTTGACTGAAGTTACCAGTCCTATTCAGAACATTTATAGCAAATATCTAGGAGTCAAATGTATATAATTTTATAATCTGCTTAACTGATGCTAGGGTGCTGGTATTGAATAAATCTGTTGACTACAGTAAATGTTTGTGGTTAAAGCATATCTATCTTGTATGATTTGTACAAATTTGAATGAATAAAACTTGATAAATTGGGTCCAAATGCCTTCCGAAGGCTGCTGATTTTGAATGGTATTAGAAATGATTCATTCCAGTGTGTACAGACAGAAGCAACTCCCCAAAATAGCAGAAATATTTAAACTTTAAAAGTGTGAAATGTAATTTGGGCAAAACTTCTCGGATTATGATTGAATGGTTACTGGAACTTGTAGCACAAACCTTGCTTCAACAACTGGAACTTGTTATCTGTATTCACTTTTTTCAAATTTCGAATGAATGCACATCATAATTGATGTGTGAGAAAAAGTGGCTGTTTTAATGCACTGACAGAAGCCTCGAACACCCCAAAATGGCCCTTCCTCCTAGTTTGAGCATGAAAAATGCCATACCTTTCTTCATCAAACTTTGCCTCTATACATAGTTTATAATAAATCATGCGCACTATTAGGGTATTTATTCCTTCTCTAAAGAGAATGCTGGATATTTGCAAATATTCCCTGGTAGTCATATACAAAATGGATACGAAAACCATATTGCTGTGTTACAAATGAGCCTACTTCATATCATCCATTAAAAACCTACCTTAAAATGTAGTGCCACAAGCACTTATTAGGTGGAATACGCTATTATATACTTCTCTGAATAGATAGCTTATGAATTTGATAAAATAAAACTTGAGATATATTGTTGAAAGGCTTTTACAGGTCCAATGACTTTGAATGAAAAGAGATGCATGGCTATACTGTTAACTTAAAAGATACAAGAAGCTGTATGCTTCACTTTATGTGATATGCAGAGGAAACCGCTTAAATTGACACAAATAGAGCAGAAACTGCTAGATCTAGTATTGAGATTATATGTAAAATGTACCAAATTGTTTCATAAGGTCAACTGAATTTTATGTTTTGCTAGGTTCCCATGGTTTCATTACAGGAAAAATCATTTGAATTTCAGTTTCCATGCAAAAATGTTTTCCTAAATTTTATAATTTCATTTCTTTGCAGGGAAAAATAAAGACAATATGTGAACAATGATTAGAACAGGAAGAAGAAAAAATCACAAAAACTAATATAATGTTTCAATTATAAAAATATACAAAGAATTACACTCTTGATTATATACTCCTTAAAAAGAATATCAATTCCTAACTTAAAATAATGGAAATCATAGATCTTATTTCTCAACTGTATATAAATCAAAGACAGGAAAACAGGAAATGAAATATAGAAAATAAACTCCACATTCCAATATCCTAAAAACTACAAATAATTTCCACACCAAATGTAAATTAAAATGGATAACAGGAGACAGACAGACAAATATAGAGATTGCAAGCAAATCACAGGAAGAAATGTGATTACTCTATGTATCTCCTAATGTTACACGACCCAGCAGTTAACATTTATCGGAACAAATGCATTCCTATTCAGTTTGTTAATCCCTGCGCTTGAAGTAGAAATCAATAGAACTGATCAGGCAGCGCTAGCCGGTTTGACCATCGTACGAGATATAGTGTAACCGCAGCTTTACATGATGACAAAAGAATTACAAGATTAATGATGCCAGTGGAAGGCCGAGCTTCTTAAATACCCTTGTCAACATGGGCCTGAACAATCAAGAACAAATTGCTGTTTAGGACTCTCTTTGTTAAATCAAACTCATTTTCCACTCAAATGGCTTACCAAATGGTGTGATTGGCACTGTAAACTTGAATAACAGGCTCCACTACATCCTATTGGAAGAAGGTAACACTTAATGTGATGAATATCACACCAGAACAGCCTTAACTCTTGCACTACTGGAATGGTATCTGGCTCTATGGAGGTCAAGGGTGATAGGGGATGAACAGTTTAATGTAGAACTCAATTTTGAATGATTGAACACTTGCGTTTAGATTGTTTAATTCAGTTCGACTAACAATGGACTTTATCATTTTAAGTACTGTTAAAGTGAATTTGATGATCTTGAAGCTCTGTTCAAAAATACATTTTGACAAAACACATTTCTTATGTTATAGACTATTTAATTCAGTGCATCTAAGTAAATCAATCTAATCATTTTGAGAACTATCAAAGATAATTTCATAAAGCTCTGTCCAAAATGGATTTTGATACGAAAACTTATATACCTAAAATATTTCATCAAATATTAGTTTTAGAAAAAATACATAAGACATATAGAATAGAATTATATAAAGGACAAAGAATCAGAATTAGTTTAAAGATAAACATCAAAAACATTTGGTCTTCAAAAAGAAATTTAATCAATTTGCAATAGAATGGTTAACAGGAAGAGACAAGCTGATGCAGTTCCTGTTAAATAAATGAGCAGTATTGGAGTGATTGACAATGTCCTTGGTTTGCAGTCGTATACAGCTGGAAAAGCACATTCCCTAAAACCAAAAGTTTTCTAATGAATCCAACAAAGCCACACCCTTGAAAGTTGACTGATGTTCCCCTTGACAGATGCATCTGTTACCAAAGGCATTATTCATCTATTAGGTAAAAAATGATAGCTTTAAATCTAGTTGTTCCCGTAAAGATCAAAGGCGCCGCCAAACCTTTATTCCGCAATAAAGTATAGTTTTTGAGTGACGCCACGAAACAATGGGATATGACGTCAATAACAATCGGCTATGACGTCATTATCCCGGGCCCTAATCGAGGAGTTTCAATTCGCTGCCGAATGTGATTTATAAAATTGGCTTATTTTGGAGTAGAAATAGCTTTAAAATCGAGTTAAAATCGACATACTAGAACAGTAATAGTGTAGCTCTAACCATCATGTGTTTTGCAATAAAGTATAGTTTTGCCCAGAACTATTATAATGTCAAACAACTCGGCCTTCGGCCTCGTTATTTAACTATAATAGTTCAGGGCAAAACTATACTTTATTGCAAAACACATGATGGTTAGGGCTACTCTATTTCTTAATTCTTTGCTAAATTAGAATTAATATGTTGCTAAGATTCCAGATTCCAAATAATGACACATTTTGCCTAAAGAAAACAAAAAAGCAATTATCATTTTGGTGAGTATCATTTGCAAATGAAACATCTGAAAAGAAACTGGATACTTCTTTCAAAAATTTGTCAATTGAAACTGAAAATTGCAACATTTCATTTTAATATTTTAATGAATTTACCACATTTCTTAGTCCGAAAAGAACAAGATTTCATTTAAATAAAGTTTCAGTATTTAGATAAGTTCAGCTGTCACTTCTTTACAAACAATGCAATCAATCTTTCTCTGAAACCCAATTAGTCTTATGTCTATCAAATGAAAGAGAGCTTACATAGCATGATACGATATAGTATGTGCAGGATGAAACAATAAATCATTTTAAAGAAAAAATATGACACCTTGTTAATACTTACAAGATTGATAGGAAAATGTTAGAATAAACTTCTTACGTCAATGATATTTAGAATATATTTGGCAAGATAACTTCTAAAAACAAATCTAATTTCATTTATACTTAGAATTCCTGGAATAGCAAAGGAAATCAAAACAAGGCTTCTGATTTCATTTATGATATTTAGAATACATTTAATAGCAAAATGTATATAAGTATCATCCATAAAAAAATCACAAACTTTGTAGAAAATTGAAAAAATACGAGGGTGAAAGTTTAACATCCACTTCCTGTCTGCAGCCCTCCCGAGTTTAACATGTGCACTTTATGTAACTAGTTAAAGGTGCATGCAGTGCATATGTGAACAGCAGAACTTGAAGCATGTGAAGTATGTTTACACGATGCCTCCCTCGCTGACTGCGCTTTTGGCTTTCTTCACACCCTTTTTCTAAGGTCAAGATGCACCCATGCACCAAGGTAAATTAACATGTACCTATAGTAAATTATCATGCACCTTTACTAAATCAATCTGCATTCATGGTACATATGAACCTAAATGAATAAGTTTTTTGGATTTTTCATCAAAATGAGATCTATTTTTATCACCTGCAGCTATAGTAAATTACCTAAATTCCAATTTTTATATTTTATCGTTAATATGAGATTCATACCATGCACTAATAGTAATCTTCTTTCATAGTATATGAACCTGAATGAAATTTTTTGGGGGATTTTTCATATCACCATATCTTTTAATATCACCTGCAGATATGGTAAATTTACCTGAATGAGAAATTTGAATTTCTCATTAATATGAGATTTATTTATATCATCTACACCTATAGTTAATTTACCTGAATGATAGAAAATGTTGATTCTCTCATTTATATAATACCTATTAGTATCAATTAATTTGCCTTTTATCTTTATCAACAGAGCTTCTGGTAGGTTAAAAACAGGTGGTGCTCATCAAATTTGATGGGCTTCTTTAAGAAGTGTTATCTTCTTGCTTAACAGAAACTCCTCGGGAGATAGCAGGGTTTCTACCTGATCTGGACGGTCTGAAGTGTGAAAATGATTGCCACTACTAAAGGTAAAAGTAATTACTCCACTGACAACATATCAACATACTTATCTCCTTGATTTTAACAAACTGATGAGTTGATAAAGGTTAAATACCACTTTCAGAGGTACTGTTCGAGTGACGTTCTAAAAGTTGATGGTATACATATATATATAAGGAAAACAGGAGTAATTCTATGGATGAACAACTTCTTCAATATTTGACAGGAGCAACATTTCCTCATATGCTTGAAAACAGTATAAGGATCTATACCCAAACATCACTTCCGTCAAATGAAGAAGTTATTTATGCACATAATTACTCTTGTCTTACTTTCAGAGGTGCTTCATTTATACATCCAAACGGTATATTTATGGGAAACTAGGATTTCTTCATTTAAAAATTAAGCTTTTTAGACTTGCTATGGGTTTAATCTTACTTTGGAGTTGAGCTAATAGAATTATGCTCTACCAAAGAAATATTTCAAGGCTTCAAACCCTGACATCTTAATCTAAAACTGAATTTTCTAATCACTACTCCATATTGCTCAATTTAGACATCTACTCCAAAGAGTAGGGATATACCTACCTATCCAGTGTCGTCAGAAGTGATAGAAGTAATTGTCAGGTTGGTCCATAACTCCACCAGCAGTAATTACCCAGACACTATAAGTGCCAGAGGTAAATTGAAACTAACAAGGTTGCCTGTCACCTTTTCAGCATTTATGAGCTTATACTCATGATCATAAACACCATTATCATGCTTTTAAATATATCTTCCTCTAAATGATGTTAATTTTGGTCAATGTGGCAATAACATATCGGAAGATTATATTTTATAAATATCTGTAAAAATATCCAATATTTTTAAATGCTTAAACTACATTTTTCCCTAAAGAGAGGACCTTTTAGATATCCATAATTGAAAAAGATATTAACTGAAATCTATTTTGCTGGAAAAGGTCAGGTTGATAGAAATAAAAATCATTAATAACATAAATAGATAAGATGATAATTGAGAACTAATGAAATGATGGGAGCAAATGTAAATCCAAAATAAAACCTGAAACTTTACACATCCACAATAGTAAAGTCCCCATGGGAGCCTTTTTAAAAAAAAAGATTTACCTTTAAACTAATGCCATTTTGTAATTAAAGCCCCAGGATTACTGCTAAAGAGATCGAAATGAACAAGCCATGTTCTAATGGATTCACTAATCCAAAGTTAACGTTTTATATCTGATACTTAGATAGCCAACAAAGACTCTTTTCAACAGTAGATAAATTAAATTAAACCTAGACTAGTTAGAAACAAAAGAACAATGGTCGCTTGGCAACAGTTAAACTGAAACTGAACTTGGTAGAACAAATTCATGAATACTGACACTGTCTCTGTGTCATAAATCTTTCAACAATCTTTCTGATCTTTTGCATTTATCTCAGTCTGGTTTTAAATGTTTTTAGAATACTACAGAGTGTATTTGATTCACATATTTAAAAAATGTAAGGTTACTCTTGTAATTATGTAAAACATGCCCTAATAACTAAAAACTGAAAATATGTAAAAAAAGAAAATAATTCTGGAATTCAAATATGAAAAAGCTTTTGAGACCAATTTGAGATAGTGGAATCACATAATGCTATTATTCTTATCACAACCTACCAAATTACTTCAAATCATCGCTTTAACACAGTTAGTTGATTTCTACATGTTAACATAGGTCGTAAAGAAAACTGAGATTGATAATTTGAAAGCCATTGTCATGTGATCTGTGATATTGGAGTGTAGCATATTCAATCATATTCATAATCTGAATGATTTATTTGGTTCTCATGCTTATACAATAGTTGATTAAAGAGTGGGCCACACCCAGTTAACAGTCAGCATTTATCAATATGTAATATCACACTAATTAATCAATTCAACTGTATGTGTCTAATTAAATAATTGGACTTTATATTGTATTATTTCCAAGATGATGAGGAATATTGATCATGCATCCGATTTATCATTTACTACTTTTTCTACTTTACTTTGAAGAGGTTTTAACATGCTTTACGCTTCATTACATTAGAAATTACTCAATCGTCCCTTAAAGGGGCAGTAGCACATTTTTTGAGAATTTTACATTTTCAATTTTTCACTGATAATTGTACATTAATGCTAAATGTATTATTTTGATAGTGTCAAATATGTCATTACACAAACCCATTATCCTTATTTAGAGAACAAATTATATAGTTTCTCATAAAGTCCATTGGCAGACATTTTTGTGTGAACACCTTTAATTCGTTATGAGTAAGAAAAAGGAATCACATGGTTGAACTTTACAATATATATATTGGATTTATTACTGATTCATTTAGTTTAAATTCATTGTCTTTCAATAGAACCGTTTATTTTAAATTTTCTGACATCACCTTATATTCCCCTTAAACGTGCTACTGCCCCTTTAATTAAATATAACTAACAATCTTTCTGATTATTAGTCTTTATTAGATAACTGAGAAAAAGAAGATAATTTTTCATACTGAATTTCATAATTTTGATACTGCATATCTTTTGAGTATAAATATAATGCAATGTATTCTCAGAAATAGATTTCTGTAGAGAGGAAATAAAATTGGTTCCATATTTCATCTTAATTGGTCAAATGGCTAAATTATTAAATATGAAGACAGATAAAATGTTTAAATGTGATGTTAAAATATCTTTATAATTCAATAAAATAGCATTATCACATCTATAAGTGAATTATAATGACATTATTGAAAGAGATTTATATAGTTGACCTCTGGAAGCAGAATAATTGATAAGGTCATGACATTGATATTCTTATCAATGTAATAAATCATCAATTTTCTCTCCTGAAATACTTGAATTCTTAGTTTTAGTTTATTGATCGAGAATGTATCAAATGTTTAATGCTAATTATAGTTGCCTGAAATGTACAATCTCTAGTTTTTCAACTATAGAAATAAAATACTTATTCAATCACAGATGCTTTCATGAAAGAGGAATACATTATAAAAACACAAAAACTATGATCAGGACAAGTTTATAAGATATAATTAATACATCTATAATTGGACAAAAATGACTTCACAAAGAAATTTCTTCAAATAAAATCCATAACTCAAAGGGTCATAATGGTCATCAATTGAATGTTTGATGTTTTTACACCTGTAAAAATGAGATACTTATTCTACACATGATATGCTCTTACAAAAACTTTGTCATCAGTATGTTGTTTCAACAATATGTCAATATGAAATTACAAATCTACACGTCTACCACAATAACTGGATTCAGGACGATGAAAAGGTAACTTCACCTGTTGCAACAGAATATTAAATGAAACACGAGATTCTATACAATGAGTCAATGTTCTCTGTAATCCTTATCAGCTAACAGTTGTTCATTGTATCCACACAACTGTCTCCTAACAAATAAACCAAGATAAAGTGAAAATTTAAACTCTCTCAACTTACCAACCAAGTTTTAAAGACCGACAGTCCTCATCCACTAGATATATCCACCTAAACCACCCCTCCGCCAGTTAGTATCCAACTTTGCCGTCAACCGCAACCGACTGTCAAAACATCAGGCCTTCTTGTACTATTGTCCGCAAGAGCGTGTGCACATACCCTTACAGCCAGAGCGACTGAAGATGCTGCTAGTCCGAGACAAACGATGAGCAGCGCGGGCAGGCAGGCAGGCAGGCAGGCAGGCAGGCAGTCGGGCAGGCGGCTTGTGGAGCTATGAGGTAGCTGCAAACACGCTGAGCAGGCTATCCTTCAGTGGCTAACTGAGACAAGCCTGTAGCCTTCAACCACCTGTAACACAAGCAGATGAATGTGAGAGACCAGCCTTGATGGTTCACGCCTCACTGAGCCTTTACTTCACTTGGGCTGGATGCTTTAAAGAAGGGAATCTGAATATCGAAGTGAAAATGGATTGGGGAGAAATTTTTATGATATAGGATAAAGGATTTGCTGATGCCCCGGCAACCACAAGGTTGCATTTATTGAACATAATCTTATGTATGCTGCCTTGATTCAATCTTTACAAAACGATCCTTATGGGAAATATGGAAATAGACTGAGGTGAAATTTTACAGTTAGGGGAAAAAGCACTTGTCAATGCCTTGGCAACGATGTCGTTATATCCATTGTGTATGATCTCCTTCGTGGAGGTATTGACATGAACACATTCACAGATCTGGAAATCTCTCAATGTAAAACTTGATAAACAGGAAGCTACTTAAACCTCATACAAGCAGGAGTTTCGTTTTGCATGAGAAATCTAATTAGTATTAAATCAGATACTTTTGTGGTGTAGATATTGAAATTCAATACCGCTATGTTTGATGAACTCATCCAGGTTGAGGGAAGAATGTTTACTCAGATACCATGATTTATGATTGTGATATTGAGACCAATGTTGTAACATAGAAATCTACAGAACTTTAACTTTCAAAAGTGGTAGTTTGATTTATGAAAATAAAGTATGGGTTGAAGGATAAATAAATAAAAAATGATGAAATAAATGGGAAGGGGGATGAATAAAAAAATAAAAAGACATTACAGATGATAAAATGAAAAATGAAAGATTAAAAGAAGCAGATATAGCAGAAAAGTTGTTAAAAGGTTGAATGAATAGTAATATTTTTAAGAACAGATTTAATTGATAGAGAGCTAAATTAAAACATCAAACCATTATCTTAGTTTTTAAAGGTGGTTTGGGGTTTAACACCGCTTTCAAGAGTTTTTCTCATATATCACAGCTGCTAGTATTATGCAGGGAGAAAGACCACAACACTATCAAGGCTATGCATTGCGGTGAAACTGTAATCATCCGCTGGAACTAGCAAACCATGGGTGATACTGCTTTGAAATTGAGTGTAGCATTGCACCTAAACCTTATAAATACTGTGTGTAGAACAGTTTTCTACTGCAGACAAAGATGCAAAGGCCCTGGCTAGTTTCAGGACTGTTTAATCCAAAGCCAAACACACTAACCGATGTGCTATTCAACAATGTGTTAAAAAGAGTGACTTAAAGGGGCAGTAGCACGTTTTTAGGGGGTATATAAGGTGATGTCAGGAAATTGAAAATTAATGGTCCCAATTGAAAGACCATGTATTTAAACTAAATGGAGCAGTAATAATTTAAATATATAATGTAAAGTTTCGTCATGAAATTCCTTTTTCTTACACAAAATGAATTAAAGGTGTTCACACAAAATGGCCGCCAGTGTATTTTATGTGAATCTTCATACTTTGTCCTCTGACTATGGATGATTGGCTAGTGTAATGAGATGTTTGACACTGTCAAAATAATACATTTAGCATTAACTTACAATTATCAGTGAAAAATTTAAAATATAAAGTTATCAAAAAACGTGCTACTGCCCCTTTAAATCAAACAATGCTCACCCTATAACATGTGCTTATCAAATTTCGGTTTAACAGTAACTATTCTCTCTTTAATTTGTTTCATTATAAACAAGTCACTACACTACAGACTACAAATAATTTATCATTCAGACAATCAGACCAAATGTGATCATACAAGTGAAAAACATGAAATATAAACATTAATAAGTGAACATAATGATGGCAAGTGGCTCGACTGACATTTACTAATAGGCATCATTTAATCAAACAATAAATTATTTGAATACGAACAGTTTTAATATCTTCAAAAAATGTTTCACGCTTTTGAATTAAGAAGTTATAAATCTATAACACTTGCACTTTCTATTTATTCTAACTTCTTAAGTGCCTCTTCAAAAGGTCAAGAACATTTAAATCAATCAAAGTGAAAAAAATACATGCACACTATCAAGTTATTCAACAGTATTTTGTTAAAGTATTTACAAATTTAAATTCAGAAACGATAAATCAACTCACAAGGAAGATGAATCTTAAAATAATAAACCTTTTAAAAAATGTAATTTGATGTTTTTGAAAATATTTGGCTGAAAAATGCAGTGTTAACATCTTTGACATTGTCTCATTTCTCATTGTCATTGATTCACTTTGTTATGCATACAAGAAAATGGAAAATATTTTCTTAAACTTTTAATGTTTTATTTGAAACTAAAAGTTTGAATGATAGAGAATTTACGTTGAATTGAACAGACAACTCAAACAAATAATTTTCATGTAGAGAAAGCCATATGGAGGTTTAAAGGGGCAGTAGCACGTTTTTTGATAATTTTATTTTTGAAATATTTCACTGATAATTGTAAGTAATTGCTAAATGTATTATATTGACAGTGTCAACAATCTCATTACACAAGCCAATCATCCATAGTCAGAGGACAAAGTATGTAGATTCACACAAAATCCGTGGGCGGCCATTTTTTGTTAACATCTTTAATTAATTTTGTGTGCATGGCTAAACTTTATGTTATATATTTGAATTATTACTGCTCAATTTAGTTTAAATACATTGTGTTTCAATTAGAACCATTTATTTTCATTTTCCTGACATCACCTTATGTTCCCCCTAAAAACGTGCTACTGCCCCTTTAATTAGGACATTGTTACTGCATCATGGATACTGAACAAGCATGTATGTACTTTTGCGGGTGGAAAACTATGTAATGAAAAAGTTGGCCAAATAATTTTTTTTTCAGCAACCTTTAATCAAAGAAAAGCCATGGATGAAGTATAAATAATTTGTAATTCATATTACAAATTGTGTTTGTTCTTAAACTGACTTAAGATCTGCATTTTAATAACAGATATAGATTTTTGCTATTTTGGCTATTTCATCAATTATTTAGGGAGCCATTACAAGCATATCTCTTGCTCTTTACTTATTACACAGGTGAATACATTTACCTTTATGTTCAAGCCCTCATTCAGCAAGTTCAACTTACTCAAAAACATGACAAACATAAAGGATTTTTGTTTACATTATTTGAAAAAAAAACATAATTTAATAACAAAACTTTAGTCTAATCCGTAATATTTCCAAAAACATTTGAATATCCCTCAAGCTTGGTATCCCAACAGCTACTTTGATGGTACATGTATTTTGTTTTAGTAAAAGTGGTGTTTTTAAGTCATTTATTATCCTTGACATATTCTATTTTTCTGATAATAGACAATATATGCCAATGATGTTATTCAATATTTTACCTCTGATAACACTTCTCCTTGAAATTGATGACTTCATAAACAAAACTAGTCTCACCAGGGCTACAGCACATAGTTGTTTAGACTGGAGTCAGGTTCCAACCTTTGTGTAATATACAAACAAGGTTGTGGGTTAACTAGCATTGACCGGTATGTTTTGTGGACTGATTCCAAGTAAAACATTGACAGTCCATCCATCAATACAATAATTGGCAGTTTACAACACAACATACTTAGCACCTTCTTGCTTTTTTCTGTTTGTCTTCAGATTTCTGTCTGTCTGTGTCGTGGATATGTTTTTTCTATATCCTCAATAGATTTTGCCTTAGGTTTTATCTATCTGTGTTATCAAGAGGTTTTGTCTTTCTGTGTCACCAGCAGGTTTTTTCTTTCTGAGTTATCAAGAGGTTTTGTCTTTCTGAGTTATCAAGAGGTTTTGTCTATCTGTGTCATCAAGAGGTTTTGTCTATCTGTGTCATCAAGTGGTTTTGTCCATCTGTGTCATCAAGTGGTTTTGTCCATCTGTGTCATCAAGAGGTTTTGTCTATCTGTGTCATCAAGAGGTTTTGTCCATCTGTGTCATCAAGAGGTTTTGTCCATCTGTGTCATCAAGATTTCTGTCTGTTTCTGTCTGTATCGATCATGAAGAGGTTTTGTCTGTCTGTATCATCAAGAGGTTTTGTCTGTCTGTATCATCAAGAGGTTTTGTCTGTCTGTATCATCAAGAGGTTTTGTCTGAGTCATCAAAAAAGGTTCTCTCTGTCACATCATTAAGAGATCTTTTTGTCATGAGCATCTTGTGTCATGTCACAGGTAGCATATTTTGTGTCACGGTGAATAAATTGGTCTTTCTGTCTGTCCCTAAGAAGTACAGTAAGTTTGTCTGTAACATTAAGTGGTTTTTTTAACAGTTCGTTTCTTATCAAAACCTCTATCTGTGTAATGAAATTGTCTCTTAGGTTGTCTGTACATGTTTCATTAAATGGACAGTCCTATCTGTATCATAAATCTCGAGTATGTTTTGTGGAAACGAATTTCAAGAGTACTCCCTGTTTATACTTATATATGATTATTACGTGATTGTTTAACACTTATTTGCATTACTATAGTGAGGGTAACATATGTTAGTTGTTCTAGATTAACAATTGACAAAGCATGAATGCATCACTGTGTCCATTTGAATTACCAAAAATACCCCGACAGAACTGTCCCTCTGTTACAATGGTCTTTCTGTCATTAAGATTACTTTTGTCTGCATCAGTATGTCTTGTCATTTTGACATTTGTCTGTTTGTGTGTATCATTAAGTCGTTTCTTTGTCTTCTATTTTACAAAGCATATAAACTCAGTCAATAGGAGGTCTTTCTATCTGAGGCATTGTTTGTGTCATGTGATTTTTTCTTTCTACTTGATTAAGCCATTTTGTGGTATTTCTGTCTGTTTCTGTCACCATGCTTTTAAAGGACATGCACATATTGACAGCTGACATGTTGCATTTTAAAGCAATCACAGTTCATAGCAATCCAGCCTCTTGAAATCCATGGTTCAAAGTTGACCAATACTGAAGCTAGCCATATTTTGGAATTTGCTGTAAAGGTTGTTGCTAATCACCAACTTACAATTTGAACAAAACTTTTTCTCTACCGTCTTGTGATCTTCTTGCATTCCTTCCATTTATATCAATATTTCTTTATTTTTTTAACTATTTGTTATGTCATTTTCCTCTTTATCATTTTTTCTTCTCTTTATAGATAAGACAAGGTTATGCTTTTAAAATAATTATAATTCACATTATGTTATCCAAACAACATTAATCCTTCTAAGTTCGTGGTCTATTTCTATAACGAGACTCATTTATGTGATTTGTGAAATTACTTCTGAGAGGCATTTATATGGGAAATAGTTTTCTAATGTGTACACAAAAACATGTCATGGGTCTTCCCTTTTTAAAATATATTCCCATCATCAAAATTGACATTCAATTTTGGAATTTAACAATAAAATTCACTATTAATATTTTTCAAATGATCTGATGAACAAAACATGTTATTGGTTTAAAATGGTTTCATCGGGCAATAAACATTTGATATTATTTGTCTGTTATTTGTACATGTAAATGTCACCATTGCTTGCTGCGTCCCTGAATCAAAATCTAAATCTGAACATTGAAAAGATCAGAAAAACAATTCAAGCATTATGACAACAAGTTGTATAATAAATTCTTTCTCGTTTGTCAAAATATTAAGCTTCCATAAAAGGAACTGATCACCAAATTTGAAATTGAATTGCAATAAATAGAAATTGCATATTATTCCAAAATATGTCATTATAAGCACTCAATCAAAGTGTACTTTTTCAGAGGGCAATTGGACTTTGAGACCCAGAATCAAATGTTTTTTAAATGACCCACAATCAAATGTTCTTTAAATGACAATTTCCACTGTTTTTACACATTCTGAAAATAGTTGTAATCCATGGAGATTTTCATCATAGCATTTTTTATTGCAACTGAAAGTCAATTACCAAGAAGGAAGAATTTTTTGTCTAATTAACAAGCATAAAGAAAAAAAAATCATGGAAAGCTTTACCATTTTCACACTTAGTACTTCACACTAAAAGAGTAAATAAAACTGATGATTGATCATAATGCTCTGCCAGGCAAACATATCACTGAGTGTTTTATAACCCGACTTTCACTTCTTATTACCCATTTGTAGACTTTTTGTCTGCTTGGAGAAATCATCCTAGAAGACATTTCCTTGTAACTCTAGAGAGATTGATAAAGAATTGTCACTTATATGTTTGCAGAAGAAACACCCTGATAGTTTTCTTAACCAACTATCCACTTAAAAGGACCATCCTTTGAGAATGCTCAATCACTATACCTTTCGCATTGCACTAAACTTCGAATTCCCTTCAAATGTTCTATCCACAATCCTCGAATTAAACTTTAACACTTAAATTAAGTATACAATACATATCTTGACATGGGTGTGTGGCCTTCATTCGTTTGAATAACAATTTAACAGTTAAACACTTTAAAAAAAAATTAATATATCAAAATTACTTTTTATGTAGATATAGTTTTTAAAGCAAAATAATGCATGAACTTTAAAATTGCTTAGGTTTACACTTTTTGGCCTTTCCAAGATGATGAAATACAATCTGTTCAGCAAATACAATCATCTGTGTCATATATATACGTCTTAAATGAAAATGAAGTTCACCTGGTTTTATATGACATTTTGTTCAAGTTAACAAAACAAGTTTGATTTAGTTCCAAAAGTTTAATAGTCTGATATAGATTTTGTACATAAAAGCATAGATTGTATTACGTTAAAACTATAATGTTAAGGTAAAAGACACCCTTGTGAAGATTCGGACAACAGGTGGGATTTTTAATAAGGCTGATTTATAGACAATCATGACTTGTTTGCAAAAGAACGCGAATTTCAGCAGGAATATCAATATCACAAAGTGAAACACATTCAGCACATTCCTACAGAATTTGTTTCCAGATATCTTAGTGTAACTTGATGAAGTAAGTTCAGAAATTATTTGTGATACTTTTCATATTTAAGACTATAAATATATTTTGAAAACTTTATACCATTTTATTCAAAAACTTGCTTTTTTGGACAACTTTCATGGCAATTTATTTTGCAAATTTTTGCAACAATTTTGGGCAATGCTTTTGTATGTCTTCTGAAGATTAAATTTGGCAACACCTATGTGGTTCATGCAAAAGCCAATGTAGGCAAACTTTTTGGCAACTCAAATTTACTCTGCAACCCTAAATGTTCGATCTTCATTGACTTTTTCGTACATGTGATCTCTTCCAAAATATGAATTTTGGATGTAGAGAATGAAAGTCACAAACTCAAGCTATTTGAACTTATCAAAAAGAAATATCTATCAGTGATATCCTGAATTTAAAAAATAAATACTAAACAGGATAGTTACAACCATAATGTACACCATATTCAAGACAAATCAGACTGAAACCAAAACTTAAAGTTAATTCAGAATGACATTGACAAATATAATGCCTACTCAACTTGCAGCTATACTTCAAATTCATGAAATTCTGGTCAACCTGTCATTTACTATTACCGGTAAATGACTAACAAGTCCTCACTGTATATACCTTTATAAACACTGTAATTGAGAACCCTCATAGAATAGAATTTATATTTATTTTATGTAATAAAACTGTCAATGTTAATACAATGTTGTATCATGTTTTAGTTATTTGAAATTGAAAAGTGAATTTACCTTACAAGAATAATAAAAAAAGGTTTAGTAATATATCAATTTTGAATAAAACTTGGCAAGTTTACCATTTTTCCTATATACTTTAATCCTAGTGACATCACATCCATCTTAAATCATTCTTTGAAAAAAGTATTTCTGCTAATTTGAAATTGAAAAGTGAATTGAAAAAAATTCAAATTTCAATAAAACTTGGCAAGTCTACAATTTTACCTGTATACTTTAATCCTAGTACTATCACATCCATCTTAAATCATTCTGTGAAAAAAAGTATATCTGCTCAAAGCAAAAACTTTGCTCGTCTAAGCAAACTTTAAAAATATCCTGCAGATGGTATGGTCAATAAAACATACCGTATCTGTAATTTTTTTTCTCGTTACAGTGAACATAGATTATCTTGTGAATAATTCAATTGCTCATCTTATACAATTTCAGAAAAAAACTCCCTTAATGCATAAAGAAATACAAATTAATACTAAAGTAGTTCAGAAGAATATGGGAGCAGATGAACATAGTAGAAAAGTAGACTTTATCTCATTTTCTCGAACTTTTTTAATAGAATTTATCTCAGAAAACTCCCAATTCATATTTGATATATGTATTTTTTAATCTGAGTAAATGGTATCTTCTTTTTTATGTTGGCTATCTACAATAAATCAAATATTGCTGGCTGCTTGTTAAATTGAGCAGAAGACTATCAATTTATAAATGGATTAGTGAATATCATTGGATTAGTATTTTCTTTTTATTGTTATATGGATTTCTTTTACAAGATATATAACAGCATATACAAGTATATAATAAATAGCAAAGTTGAATTAGTTATTGAAATAAACATAAATCTCATTTCATATTCAAACTGTAGTTAGTTAAAGATTAGGAATAGAGGAAACCATTTTTTTCAAATCTAATGAAATCATTATTTCTTATGAAATTTTCAACTATGAAAGTATCTTTTAGAATGTGAACGAAGTCTATGACTTTTAGAATCTCATTCTTCAAGGTGCAAAGATAAATGTGTCTTTTAGCCTATTGGATTAGTATTTTGTGGTGATAAACATGCCCTATAGATAGTGAGTGACAAATAATGTTTATATGAATATTCAGAAGATTTATAAATTGATATTTTAAAATCAGATCTCAGGAACCTGCTCCTCAGTCAGTACTCCATCTTCCTACGCAAAACATAAAACACCAGACCCTTTACTTTTCTGTGCTTCTTTAGTGTCCCTAGAGGTAAGAGAGCAAGCATTGAAAACTCAAGGGTCAGCAGCAAGGCATAAAACTGACATTTCGGAAACTGGCGTTTGAGGCTTTACATAGGAAGATGGAAGTATTCTGACAAGTTCTGACAACTTATACGTGTCAAGTGCTATCAGCTTGAGCTTCAGTTTTGAGCTTCGTAAGTTGACTGATTAAAACATTATGAGCGAAAGTAGAATTTCTTTTACTTTTTGGATGAGTCCTTGAAATATTTTGACCAACTTCCTTAGAATGCTGACTGTAAGTGCATTAATTTGAGGGTGTGTGTTCAAATAGCATAATTTCAATTCATCATCCAGAAAAGTCCATGGTTCTGCAAATAGTGTGATTAAAAGAATATCAATGTATTACATATAAGTTTTATTGTTACACTTAATTAATAAAAATGTTCGATTGATTTGTTAAGTTGTTTGAGATATTTATCTCAAATGTATAAAATTTTGCAAAATACTGAAAGCATGCTTTGTCAATCAGACTTAGCATATGCTTTACTGGAATAAAAAATTTCATATTAACGGGTATGCACATATACAAGGTTGAAAATATCAAAAACTTTAACTTTGAAACTTAAAACAGTCTGGATTCATAATATGAATAATTATTGTTAATGATGATTGATGGAGTGAAAATCATTTCTTTGTGGCGACAAGTTTGGCACTGGACATATTCATACTGATGATGTTCTTCTACTTCTTTAATAATAACTCATAAATCATATATTCTTTTTTGAAACTATCATTCTAATAGGATATATATTAGAGCTATGCATCAGTTGCAAGTTTGCGTTATTTGTTTTGTTTATTAAAATATTTTTAAAAAATACAAAAATCCATTGAAACTCATACATCATCATATGATTCATCAACTGCTGTTATATACACTTCACAGTTAACAAAAGAATGAACATTTTTTACAATTTGTTGAAAATAATTGTTTCCTAAAATTACCATGTCATGATTAAAACCATGCAACTATTAATTGGTGTCTGAAAATCTCAATAGACTCCTCTGCCGATAAATGTCAACAACATTTGGTAACAACATTAATCTTTCATGTGGGAGATAATAAAGCTCAGTTTCATTTTGATGGCAGCCCACACAGCTAGCTAGAAGAGAAAGAAGTAACCAGGCAACACAACATATCCAAGTATAGATTGTGTCAAGTTGCATTAATGGTTCCGGTTAAGATAGTAACACAGAGCATACAATACCATCATATTGAGTGCTGGATAAGGTGCTAGGCATATCAGCACTTGGAAGCTTAGATGCTTAAGATAACAGAAGTTAAGGATGCTAAGGCTTTAAGCCCAGATTATACAATAAAATCATTTGGGACTTTGCGATACTAAGGTGCTAAGCACAAAGCATATACTAAAATCATATGGGAGTTAGGGATTTAAAATTACTGATCACAGATTATACTATTACCCGGTAAATTTTAAGGAGGTTAAGGGTGCTAAGGAACTGAGCACAGAGCATATAATATCATCACTTGCAAGTGAAGGATAGTAACACAGAGCATACAATACCATCATATTGAGAGTAGGATAAGGTGCTAGGCTTATCAGCACTTGGGAGCATAGATGCTAAACAGAAGTTTAGGATGCTAAGGTTCTACATACAGAACATACAATAAAATCATTTTGGACTTTAGGATGCTAGGTGCTAACCACACAGCATATAACAAAATGATATGAGAGTTCATGTTTAAAATTACCGAACACAGAGCATATTATTAAATTTTAAGGAGGTTAAGGATTCTAAGGGACTGAGCATAGACCATACAATATCATCACTTGCGAATGAAAGATAGTAACACAGAGCATACAATACCATCATATTGAGTGTAGGATAAGGTGCTAGGCTTATCAGCACTTGGGAGCATAGATGCTAAACAGAAGTTTAGGATGCTAAGGTTCTAAGCCAAGAGCATACAATATCATCATATTGAGTGTAGGATAAGGTGCTAGGTATATCAGCACTTGGGAGCAGAGATCTTATGGTAACATAAGGTTAAGGATGCTAAGGTTCTACATACAGAACATACAATAAAATCATTTGGGACTTTAGGATGTTAGGTGCTAAGCACAAAACAAATAATAAAATCATATGGGAGTTCAGGGTTTTAAGGCACTGAGAACAGGGCATACTAAAAAAAATACAAGGAAGGTAAGGACAGCACAGAGCATACAATATCATGACTTAAAGAGTTATTGATGCTGAGCACAGACCATATAATATCATCACTTGGGTGAATATGATGCTTAAAGGGGCAGTAGCACGTTTTTAGGGGGAATATAAGGTGATGTCAGGAAAATGAAAATTAATGGTTCCAACTGAAAGACAATGTATTTAAACTAAATGGAGCAGTAGTAATTCAAATATGTAACGTTCAGTTTAGCCATACGATTCCTTTTTCTTACACAAAATGAATTAAAGGTGTTCACAAAAAATGGCCGCCAATGGATTTTATCTGAATCTTCATACTTTGTCCTCCGACTATGGATGATTGACTTGTGTAATGAGATTTTTGACACTGTCAATGTAAAACATTTAACATGAACTTACAATTATCAGAGAAAAATTTAAAATATAAAATTATCAAAAAACGTGCTACTGCCCCTTTAAGTGCTAAGCATAAAATATAATTATAATATCATGACTTTGGAGTTAAGGATGATACATGCTACCCACAGTGCACACTTAAAATATCATCACCTGGAAGTTCAGGTGAAGAGGTCTTTGGTTATAATAGCTACAGCAGGATTCAGTGTCACAGGCGTGATTCTTGGCTCATTAATGTTTCTCTAGTTGTTTCTTATATTAATATCAAAAGAAGAAAGGTGAGAAGATTTTTGGAACATTGTTTAATACAAAAGAACAGACATTACGTGATTGCAGTTTCATATAACTAAGACAAGGTTATTGGGGAGGTGATGTGGAGTTTATTTGTTTACATAATGATAGTTGGCTTGGGTTCATTAGTGTACATTTAAAAGAAAGAAGAGGACATTTGGTGTAACATTACTTCATCAACATAACTGTTATGCAAAGAGTAAATTAACATAACCAACACCGGTGTGAACACTATCATTAAAACGTAGATATATAGCATGATATTGCATTACCATCAAAAAATTGATTAATAGCTCCACATATCCTGATGAAAAGTTGTAGATAATGTCAGTTATAAAAAAACTCAAACTTATAGAGAATATTGTAAGTCTACACAATATAATTTCAAGTTATCACAATAAAAGATTTTATGACATAACCAACAGATGTTACCATACAAAACATTTTGATCATAAAGGATTTTATATTACACAACAAACTAAAGTATGCAATGATGAATATTGCGTCCTTGTGATGTAGATTTTGTCATAAACTTGATCCAAAATAATGTTTCCCATTTCATTCTTTTCCTCAACAAAGTTGCATTGCAGAAAGACAATTAGACTAAATTTTAGTCTCTGAATCTCAAATGCAGCTATCTTCTATTACAATTGAAAGGAGCCCACTGAAACTGTTTATTTTCAGAACTGCAGTGATATAGACTTGCTACAATAACATAGACTTGCATTGGGTTCTAAAGATATTTTGTTTCAGGGGACAAACTAAAAGACAAATCATTAGAGAGCTTAGAAAAAACCCTCATGAGTGATGAGATCGAGTTTCATGGAGACTGAGAAGAATAGTCAAGTTGAGGTCAGATGTTCTTTGAAGAGAACAGGACTTGGTACAGGTATTGTTTAGAGTTTGCATCAGGTAATTTGATGAACAGGCACGGTGTCAACAAACCATTCTTTAATTGATTTAAACATATTTTATTCATGAAATGTATACATGAATGGATTGGATTCTTTAATTAACTCTAGTTTTTATTAAGATGACTCAATGTCTGTTCACATTCAATAACCAAGGTTTCCTTCACAGATCATTGTCAAAGCCTTCAAAATTTACTAGGTTATGATTTCTGTAATTTTGAAAAGGGTACAAGAAACACTGGATAAAATCAGCCTGAAATTTATCAGTCCAAAATACAATGCTGTCAGTATCAACGTCAATATGATTGAAAGGAAAAAACCCAAAATGCATCATTGAAAGATATAAGCAAAAAGAAATTTTCCAAAGAGTGAAAACTCTCAAGTAATGCTCAAAGTAAACCATCCATCAATTACTGTAACTATCCGTATTGTTCAATACTTTTATGTTGTTTCTTTGTAATGCCAATATCTAGTCTTGGTAACATAGTTTCATCAAGTGCAATGAGTCTTTTGTTCTTTCAGGCTTCTCTCCAACAGAATAAACTACATACACCATTTCTTGCATGAGGTCTCCTCTGGCTCTATTTCATTATAAAATGTTTAAGAGGCTAAAACTAAGTCTCATGATGTAATACCTACTAGAAATGTTCTCAGCTTATGCAAGCACAAAAGAAACCGAAACGTGAATATGGTAATATGTATCAGAGTATAGATGCTTTTGTAACCAGTCATTCAAGCTCAGCAGAGTCGACATATTGTCTGAAACTGTCGTCAATATTCAATAAGTGAACATGAGCAGTGGATGCACAATGATTTATTCTTATAAAGTCAATATCGTGTTTGCTGTCAATCGATACTGCACAATAAATCACCTCTATTGAATTGCTGCACATACATGTGATCCGAGCAGGACATAATTATGCTTCTAATGAACATGATTACGATACACTTGGTATGAATACTGATAGCATCTGTGTAAATGGTCTGCGGGAGGACCCAATGAGGCTTATAAGCGCCTGTGTAATGAAATCTAAATCATGTGACAATGTCTATACAGGCATGAGAGAGTCCGATGGTTCTGCTGGTTTAAAAAAGGTTGGACTGTAATGGAGATTTGAGCATGGAAAAGTGCAACTTTAAAAATAGAGCCATTGGCTCTGTAGTTCATCAAGCTTCGATTTTGCTTTAGAGTGTTGTTTCCCCCTTTGTAGGGGCCACAGGGTCACCAAATGTGCATTTAGGATCCCAATTACCTTAGAGGTCTCTACAAAACATTTCAGCATTCTATGTGATGTGTGCTTTTGGAGAAACAATGGAAAAAGGGTGAAAAGGTTTTAGTAGAGGCCACATGGTCACCACTTCCAGGATTAAGAATGTCTGCGATATGATTTCAGACACTGTTAGCAAAGTAAAGTTGATTTCAGTAGGAAGGCCATTGGCCCATATACAATAGATACAAAATGAAATATAACACTGTTAATCAATTCAGAAATGGAAATTGCTCAAACATTAAAACAAAATGTAAAACGTTGTAATGATCCAACCCTCTATTGACAAAGAAGGCTCCCAAATCTACAATAAATAATTAATACTAATACTATATATATTAATACTAAAGTTATCCAAGCCCTTAGGGGCCATAGGGTCACAAAATCTATAAATTATAATCCTCATCAGAGAAAAAGTCTGTTTACAACAAAGTTTCATCTTTGTGGGCAATTTGCCTCTGGATAAGAAGATGAAAATAAGTTTTAAGGGCATAGCCTCTGTTGCCTGTATTAGGGGTCACAGGGTAACCATGCATAGTTTTAAATCATAAACCTCACTAATAAAGGAGTCTGTATAAAGGGTTTAAGTTTTTGGGTATATGCTTCTGGAGAGGAAAATGAAAATATGTTTTAAGGGCATAGTCCTTGTAACTCTTATTTCGGATCCCAGGGTCACAAACGCAATAAGTTTTAATCCTCACTAGTCAAAGAGTATGTACACAAAGTTTCAGCTTTCTGGCCCTTATGGTTCAGAGAAGAAGACGAAAATAGGTGTAAGGGTTGTGGCTCACCAAATGTATAAATTATTATTCTCACTTGTCAAGGAAAATTTACACAAGGTTTTTAGTTCACTGGGCCTTATGCTTCACGAGAAGGGGTCAATAGTGTCTGGACGGATGGACAGATGGACAGATGGACAGACATCGCCCATCAGGCCTTTTAGACCTGATGAGCTAAAAAGGTAACGATAATAAATTATTTGGTTGTCAATATATTTTTTCAATTTAGCAACACAATTGTTGAAAATCATGAAAATGATTTAATATTCAGAAACAGTTCTTGTGATATTGTTTCCTTTTTGTTAATAAAAGATTAAATTTTTTAAAACAATGTGCTCATTTTGAACAAAATGAAGTGTGATCGATGCTTAAATTTTATCAACTGCATTATTAGTTATCTTTTATCATTAATACATTTTTTTGAAATCGAAAATTAACATCATAAGAACAGATTACTAAAGCAATATTGACCATGCTTTTAACTCACAAATGCAAGTGATCATGCTGAAATTTCAGAAACACTATCAAACTTGTTGAGAATATCATATGGATTATGAACCATTATTGTGATTAAACAATCAACTCAGGCATTAATGATGAAAACTTTTTTGTATTCAGAAAGTTTCATTTTTGTTAACATCATAAAATGCATGAAATTGCATATCTTGAATAGACTATTAGAGTGTGAATATGAATTCAAATGTCTTCATAAACTATCTTTAATGACAGTAAAGTAAATCATAATTGTCCGACTATCTACTTATGTGTGGGAATGTATGAAATAATTCATATTTCTTTGTGGCTTGAAATGATTATAACAATCATTAACTCATATCAAATTGTGCTTCATTACACAGTTATCAATAAGAGATACTGCTTCAAAGATGATAATGTTCTATTAGAATAATAGAAGTAGTTACCAATATCCAACTTTCCCAATCAACCTAGACCATAAAGTGTTCATATGTAATTAAATAAACTGAAAATGTCAGTAACATTGTGCATGAGATTGTATATAAAATTGATTTCATCTGCCGTAAGATATGGTAAAAATATCATCCTAGTTCAGTAAATTTGAGTTTCATAATTGTTAAGATAGAGATGCTTAACACTAAAATGAAATTGCTAAGATTGGCCTTAATTACAATGAAAATGTTACCAAATTGAAATTTTCATAATATTTTTAAAAAAAAACTTTCTCAGAATTTTTTTTGCTTCTAACAGTTATTGAAAATTGAAATGCTTGAATACCATTTCATGATCAAATTGTCTCAATTATATGTTTATCTCTTTTTGCACAGTAATTTAACGATATACAATAGAAGATAAGTCAAATATATATAGTTATCTCCTGAGCAAAAATTTCTTATTTCAGTAGCCAATTATTTTGTTAAACACAACTATAACAATACTTGTGTCAATGATATCAAAGTGTTGGTATGACATCAGATAATATTATAAAATGGTTAAAAAAGCATGTCTAAAACACTAAAACTCATCACCAATTTGATGTTTTGATTACCAATATTTCAAATACTCTATGCACCAGTTTAGCACAGACAAAACCTAGTCATTAGTGGACCAAACACATTATGGCATCTAAAAGCAGGTTGTCTGCATTACTTGCCCCTAGCTTTGATGGTTAAAGTCTTTGCCGGAAGCTTTGTTATTGGATAACTGAACTAACATCAGAACATGTGACTTAAGTGGGTGTTGTCAGACCATGGCCCATAAATAGGATCTTAGCCAAATTATCTCTATACCTTGAAGTACATTCAATTGAAATCAGCGTCATTGGTTGATGGCCTGATGTGTATACTTACTCAGGAGCAATCTGTTAGATGTACTGGTACCTTAGAGAGTATGAATGAAATACATCAAATACATTTTGCACAACATTAATTTTGTACTTGTTTTCAAAATAATTATTTTTTATTGTACTTTAAAGGAACTATCTATAGTTTCATAAGCTTAAAGACTTGTATGCATACTCAATTTCCTGAAAAAGCCTAATGGATCTGTTTGTATTTGTTAAAAATCTTCAGTTCGCTGAGCAATCACCTCACACAAAATCACCTAATGAATCCATGTTATATATAGCACAAGATGCATCTAAATATCCATCAACTTACGCTTACAACAAAAATCAATCCCCAATTACTTTTACCCAAACAATTATGTGATAATCAATACAACTTTTTTCAGTGTTTCAAACATTTCAATTACATTTTGCTTTTAGAAAATATAAACATAGATTCCCAAAACACTATAAAATTTGATTAGTGATAGAGAAAAAGTTTATCTAATTACAGAGGATCTACAGTGTTATTACTGTGTTGAAGGTTTAGAGTACCATGGGATTCATCATCGTGATGAGAAATTGTTTTATGTATTGCTTCCCTGAACATAATCTTTTCCAATACATCTTCATTTCAAAGTTTTCCCTGTACTAAAATAAACATGATTTTTATTACATATTTGGAATATAAAAAGATCAACAAAAGTTAATCTTGCTTGAACAATACTTACTCCAACAAATCAATGTTTTTTTCATGTTTCACTTACAGATAAGAATATGATTTTCCATAACAGGAAAAACAAGAAGATATAGTCATCAACATCCCCCATCAACTGATTTTCATTTAGGTTCCCTACATTTGCTAAGAGTCCAAACTCATGGCACAAGGGCCACAACAGTAAAAAGTAGCTGCATGCTTCTGATTTTCTATCTCCATCAAGGGATTGCTTGACAATGATATAAGAGGCTGTATCAAAAAGTTGTGTTCTCAGAATAAAGAAGTCTGTGAGCAAATTTGTACCTTTTGACGATACCCTTGAACAGAGTCCAAAAACACAGAACAAGAGCAATAACTCTGTAAAATAATACTTTCACGCCATTTACAACCAATTTGGTAATCTTATCTAAGTATATTTTGAAAACATTTCTCCACTTTAACTCAGACGGACAGACACACAGCTGGAGCCAAAACCAATAGCCCCCTTCTACTTCGTGGCGGGGATAGTAATACTGATATTACTAAAGTTTTATAAAGTTCATATAGCTATAAAGTTCCAAATGTTCAAAAATTGAAAATCAACCATGCAATTGGATTGGATTGGATCGGATCATCATTAGAATATTAACTCCCAAATTTATTTGTGAAAAACCAGTCTGAGATGCCAATTAATAGCAATAACAACTCATTAATGAATCACTTTATTTGCTTTGGCTCATGGTAATTTTTCCCAAGAATATTACTAAACTGCTCAGAAAGCAAAGGTCTAATATATTTTTCCAAATACTCTACTGTCTCCAGATATTCAGAATTTCTTTACAATGCGCTAAGAGAAACTTCAGAAGTACTGCAATATATGCAAAGTTTGATCAATAAAATGAAAGTTTGCATGAAATGAGATGAATCATGCAGTTTACAAACTTGAGAAATCGAATAACAGGTCTATTTTCTGCCTGATTAAAACAGCTTCGAAACTAGTAATTCCCTCACGAATGGCTGGGTCTTTTCATACGGTCTTAAATTCTCCTTATTGTTGATGCACTTAATAATAACAAGCAGCAACCTGCACCCAATGAAGCATATACATGGCACTTAGTAGGATATATTGCCATCCAACAATGCATCGCTGATGAAGACGTTATGCAATTCCGTTGAGTAACCGAGCCGTTGATCTGTATTCAAGCTGAGCAATAGGTCAAAGTTCACCAGGTGTGTTAAAGTGATTGAGTTGTCAGACAGGTAATCAATAACCTGCAAGAATTGATTGATGGCGGTTTTATTACACCTATTTGGCCACAAAGTACTAAGTTAACAGTCCGGTTTGGTAGGTACAGATGGCTACTGGGCAGGACAATGGTATACATAATTGACCAGTATTGACCGGTCTGTTACATTATATCGAACAGAGTGGCTGATTTAGTTGTATGAAGAATTGATAAATCTGAATTGCTCATGTTAAGGTTTTGGCACACTACATTTTCTCATTTTGAGCTTGATGATCAGCCATCAGTCTGTTAATATTTTCTTGATTTATTAGCATACCCACTTTCTACCTGAATTATGAGACTCAGCCAGTTTTTATGTGATTCAGCTAGTGTTGAAAATAATCAATCATTCAATATACCGCGGTATGTGCTATATGTGAGTAAGTCATTCAATGGAATGAAACATCATCACTAGGTGAGATTACCATTACTAGCCATTAGGGCATTGAATGGTCATCCTGTCAGAACGGTCTAACTGTCCTCTGAATAATTATTCCCCTCTATCTCTGACCCAAGTAGTGCTTATCTGGGCAGGAGATCAGATTCTAGATAATGGTATGCATAGTGTACTAGTCTAGTGTGAATGTGATAATGGTGAGATCAAATCTGGAGCATAAAAACTATGGCTTCAAATCAGGGGCTGTATTTATAAAGGTTCTTAGAATTATCTGACAAAAACTCTTAGAATTTCTAAATTAACACTTAACTAAAAGTTACACCTATGACTTTTTATAAATATGACCCCAAGAGTATAAAAATTAGGACTTCAATTCAGGGGCGGTTTTTATAAAGATTCTTAGAATTTTCTAAGAAAAACTCTTAGAATTCCTAAATTCACACTTAGTTAGAAGTTACACCTATGACTTTTTATAAATATGGCCCCAGGAGTATACAAATTAGGACTTCAACTTCAACTATTGGTTTGGGGGATTTTTTGTGTTTTCCTACAACCCCTAAAACCTTTATTCTTCTGTTTATCAATTTAAACTATTGTAATAAGTAAATAAAATCCTACATAATCCTAAAAATATTAAACCCATGCTCTTCAACATCTTGTCACATATTGGTAGGTATTAATCATCAAAGGGAAATATTATTGAACTCCTAAAAAGTAAGGATAAGACAACATGAATGTTGGTTATGTGAATTTTTAAGATTTCAATTTGTAGTACAAAACTTCTGTATAACCTACATTATTACCCTCAAGATATATTACTCGAAATCTGATTGGTCAATAGCCAATGCATGTGTGGTCGGATTTGGCAGGGTGTAAGGTTCGTATGACCTGTGAGAAAATTTCTGCTGCACCTCAGGAAATACAAACTCTACTTTTCTTACAGTCCCGTACACCCTTTCAAAACACAGTGTAACAAATATGAACCAGGTTTAACAAAAGAAGAAAATATTGTTGCACAAAACAGTTGCAAATGTACTGCAGATATTATTGTTTTTTAAAAGTTATTATTTTGCTCCTCTTCTTATTGTCTTTCAGGTTTGAAGACAAAATGAAATAGCAAAAGATTATACCGATGGATCTTTGGAGGCCTTTAATGACTAGCAGCCAGTTGCTCTTCAGAGCTTTTGTTTGACCTAGTACCAGTAAAAAAACCAGTATAAAACATAACCCTAAAATAAAACATAAAACTGGCATGATTTCCCTTGTCCCGTCCTCCTCAGAAAACTATCCTTTGTTACCACAAACAAAAACATATTTTATATGCCTTTCTAGCATGGAAAAGAAGAGAATGTTATTTCTAATTCTAATTATACCATAATCTTGTCCATGTAAGATGAATGTCTTAGATCACATCTTAGTCTAAGATGTTTTTCTAATTAGGTTTTTATTCAAGTCTGCAGGAGTCCTTGAAGTAGTCTGTAAATAGGTTTAAAACTTACAACATTAAAGGCTTTTGGTAATAAGATAGTAAATGTACATACAAGAAACAACAGTTTACCCTTTTATAGATATCATTATAAACACTTTCATTTACCCTTGTTTTCAGCCTGAATTTGGGACTTTTAAGAGACTATCAAACTTGTTTTTTTAACATGGCATATGCTTTAATTGTACACAGTTTTTATCATTGGGATATACTCAATCCATTTCGATTATAGCATTATATATAGCAACACATTAAAATGGTGAGGATTCAGCAGTAGCGATACTACCTGGATGAGAAATAACAATAGCGTAATTCAACTTAACCGATGGGAGTGCTATCATATATTTACATATATATACTTAACAGCAAAAAAAATGCAAGTTCAACTTCACCAGTTAGCAAACTCAACATTTTGAAATATATTACATCAACGTTATGCAAAAACAACAGACACATCATCTTTGAAGAAATTTTATTGAATTCACTGTCGAAAATCACTTTGGTTTAATCCAAAAAACACTTGTAACGACTCTACCCCCAAACAGGGAAAATGTCACAACACAATGTCTTCCTCAGTAATGAGTGTGACCCCCATTGGTTGCTACACACAGTACAATGACGTGATTGGTTCAATAAATCTCTGGAAGAATGACTGGGGGGTTTAATTCCATGTCCTGATCAACATGACCTCGGCTGCAGCCGTCTGCGTTGTTGCTGTTGATGGTTCCGTAAATAAGTGACCCAAAGTGCCAATCTTGAGCTGGCGTTGTCACCCTCGGTTGTGGTTGATCTTGAACGTGTCCTGTTTGGCGATACCTTGTCAAGAGTCTAGTGATGGTTGTCAGATGACACCCGAAGTGCCTGGCAATTCCACGGTCCTGCTAGTTTCACTGTGGCATCATCAGTCTTTCTTCTTTGAATCAATTGTTGAAAGTGAAATGTCTCAAATTAAAACGGGTACATCCAGCGAGAAATCCTTTATCAATTTTGTGATACACAAAGAAATCATCCAAAAGAAATGAAAACTGTTGTTTTGACGACTTGCACAATAATATCCGGCACAATGTACAAAACCATCTTGGAGAGCGTGTTTTTATGTTAAAGTGCATTTTCTAAATAAAAAAATATATATACTAAGTTGGTAGGGACGAAAAGAAAAAGTTGCATTTCTTATGCTGTTAAGTATATATATATAACTCACATGAAGGGTTCTGTAAAACTTCTGCCAAGGAGAGAACAGTTGGCAGAACAGTTATAGAAACAGAATAGTTTTGACATACAGACTAAACAGCTTTGTGTATAACTATAGCATTCAGCTAGGTAGGCGAGGTATTTTGACAATAGATATCAGGGTATGCGTTGAAGCTCAACACATGAGAGCACCTAGGCTGATGCAGCAGAATAGTCATTGTACTTAAGGAAGTGATGCCACCTTATTGTTGCAGGTGGTGAACCAAATTTTAACTATTTCAGAATAATCATCATAATTATTTGCATTTTGTCTATGAAACATATAATCAGTTAACCCTTATATTTTGTCCAGGAATGAATCAAAGCACTCAATTTTCTTTTATTGTATATAATACAAGTGAATAAATGATAAAAGTCTAACTAACTGTCATTAATCTTTAAAATCTTGTCAATTCTGGAGACATTTTAATAATTATTATTTATAATTTAATAATAATTGCCCTTTCGTTTGGTAAGTGTACCAGTATATTTCTTACATTGGTGTTACACCTTCTCAGTGTGGGTTGTGAGTATTGGCCAAATTCTTTCCAACAGCTGTCAATTCTCTTAAACCTAGCATGCCAAGATGAAGAAATTGGGCAAATTGATCCCGAGAAAGTTGTAAGACGTCATTTCGTTATTGACTCACTTGAGTCAAAATGTTGTTAAATCTCAAGATAAATCTATTTCTAAAAGTGGACAAATATTTTCAACGATTTGTAGTTTGGAGAAAGTAAAAAAATATCTTTCCCCCTAAATTTGTTTTTACCATAAACAGGATTATCAAAATAGATCAAATGAAAATTTGTTTTCCCATCAATAAGCCTTTCAGAACCAAGCTTTACAAATAGATCTTATAAAGAGGCTTTTGACATGCTTTACAATAACTTGAAAAATTGCATTTTGGTCATTTCTTGTTCTTTTCAAACCTTTCAGAGATAATGGAATTAAATGTCTAGGTTGAAAGGAAGAAAGAATAAAACTGAAGATGTTAAGAGGACTGCAATTTTAACAAAGGATTACCTCAAATCACTGCAGAAAATTGTCTATGTAAAACCTACAAAATCAAATCTCATTTTCATCTTTCAGAGCTCTACATATAGATTAAAGAGATCAAATGGAAGTCCTGTTGGAAAAAACAATTTCTTTTAAAGATAAGAATGTAAATCTATCAACTCAAAACAAGATTAGTTGTAAGGAAACACTTTTGGATGAACAATTTTAGTTTCTTTTCAATCTAATTTCTCATGTATAACAACATATTGGATTTAAATGTTACCTTGATGTTTGGAAACTTATCAGAGTCTTTTATGAACTAGAAATATCAAAGGGTTGTTAGTGCTTTTCATTTTTTTCCCTACTTAATTAACATATCTATGATGATAAGAGAAAACAAAGGCTTTGAAAGTTTTTTAAAAAAAGATTTGAAGAAGATTTTACTGAGATCATAAACTATAAATTCATTATTAACTATATATACATATATATGAGTATCAACAAAGGCAGGTTCTAATAACAAGTCTTAAAACAGTCCATCAGTTTTCAGTAGTATGTGATTGAATGATTAACATAAATTGTTGCTAAATGATAGTTGCTATGGTGAGATACATTTAAACGACCAAATTTAACTAAGATTTAAAACATTACCCTTCCGAATTGTCTTCCTACGCAAAGATTAAAATGCCAGTTGCGGACTTGCTTATTTAGTTTAGAAACTGACCTTTGTGAGGAAGATACTATATTTAAGTTATATAAGATGATATATATCAAGTCATTTGTTCTTCCAGATGACCCTTTATAATTCTTTCCATAATATCAGATCTTCCAGCCTTCATGTCATGCAGCTTCTGAATTCTTATCACTTTAGTCCTTATCTTTATAACTTTTAATGTATGTATATTTTGTTATACCCATGAGTGTAACTTTTAAATGTTGAATATTCAAATATTGCTTTTGTCAATTTATAAACTATAACATTGTATTTCGAAACTGTCAGCCAAACAGTTGAATATGGTTATTGAATCTACGCAAACTATTTCAAAGTCTTTTTTTTCTTAACTTTTCAAGACAATATTCACAATGTCCTGAAAAAGTGACTCAATGTGTTAAATTTTGAGCACATTTGATAGATAAAATAATATCGGCTTGGAAATCCCCTCACTACTTTAAAAGAAATGAAAAGAATGAATGAAGTGAAGTCAACATTAAATTTAATATTCAGGTTTCAATGCAAGGGAATTTGAAAAAAATCTATTTAAAAAAACAATTACTACATCATCTGAATAGTTTAAAGATCTTTCATCAGTTTAAAATTTGCTGTAGTTCAAGTATTCAGCATGGTTTTACAAGTTTTAATTTTGAAATTAACTGACTTTTCCATCAAAATAAGCCTAGCATGAAGAAGGATCATCCTTCATAATAAAGAAGTTGTTATCAATGGAACTCATGCTGATCTATGTTACAACTCTGTTATAAAGGATGTATCATCCCAGGAGGAGCATTCTATCCCCAAATAGGCAGATCAAATCATGAAATGTTGATCAAACCTCTGTTCTAACTCGCCAAAATTTGTGGGTTCCTGCAGTTCCCCCTGGTGGAAAAAATTGCAGCTCAATCCATTTGAATTTGTTTAAAATGATAACATGATGCACTCATGGAAGGGGTGGTTCTTATCACAACACCTTTGCGATGAATCAGTAGCCAAAATGACGATTCAAGAACAGCATGGCTGATTGTACAACTAACTTACTCTGTTGGGAGAGATTATGCAGGAGCAGATGAAATCACGAACATATTAAGTGGTACAAAAAATGCATGTTTTTTTTTATATCAATATCCATTAGCGTTTCAGAAAAGGATGACAAGAACAATAAAGTTGATAAAATAATGAACAAAAGATTGATCAGCATTAAATGGATAGTGTTTGTGGAAACAAAATTCAAGAGTAGTTCACTATTTATACTTACGTATGATTATAATACAGTTTTTTCACAGTTTTTTTCATACATGAAAATGAGGATAACATTTTAGATGTTCTAGATTTAACAATTAGACAAAGAATAGAATGCATCACCACGCCCTTTTCAATTTTGTTTTCACAAAAAAATGGCCCAATAGGACTGTCCCTTTAAAGGAAACAAATGTAAAAAATTAACAATGGACTAGAAACACATATAAAACAAGAAAAGAATGTGTCTGAACTACATTTCAAAGTTAATGTTAATGTGATGAAAATGATAAAGATATAAAGTTTAATCAGAAAAAACTTCAATAGAAAGAAGCTACTAAATGTTAACTCTTTTCATCGTACCAGACAGGTAAAGAATCCCTTCCAACAAGCAAGAGGCAGGAGAAAGAGGTTAAATCCTGACATTACCTGTTCACAAGCTGGCAGCCCTCCCCTCTAATCACTGTAGACAGCTTGTTGTACATGTTCACTGATAGTGCTGCGTGTAAAAGAGGTCCTTGCCAAACCCCTCACCAATTACTGTAAGTTATGATCGGTTAGGGCTTGTAACTGGCCAACTGTTTTAAATTGCAGCCTCGTAAAGATTTCTTTAGGAATTGATGCTCAATTTCCTGATATCTTGCATGAATGTAGTTAACAACCAGATTGCTTTACAGCAAGATGGATTTTAAGTTGGAGACACAAAGTGATCAAAAATTGATTAAACGAGATTACTGTACTTTAATCTTAAACTAGAACATGTAGTGATAAAAAAATGATTAAGTGAGATTAAGGTACTTTAATCTTTGAGTTTTATGTCATGCTTTCAAAACTTCGATAAAAGCTTCTTAATTAACAAGCTCCGGCTTCACAATGTATTTTATGGACGTCATGTTGCTAAATCTGGATCACGCTGATAGCAACCTATGCTAGGCTTACATCATCAATGTTTGAAGGAAATTTGATATCAAAATGATCAAACCTCTGCTAGTTAACACTGGTTTCAAGAATGTGATGGTAGATACAAATGAAGTGGCAGGGGGGGGGGGGGGGAGGGGGGCGTGGTTCGGGAAATTCTTCGAAATTTATTTTTAAATCAGTCATAAAAAAGTAGACTGAAAAGGATAAAAATCTGTTTGGTGCTCAAACACCTATTAAAATTCTAAGAATCATCACTAGATCATTCAAACTGGTGAGTTTATTTCCATGAAATGAGCCTGGTAAATAATCACAGCCATTTAAACAGTAAAACCTTAAACTTTAACCTCCTCAAACCATAGGTGCTTATGCATTGAAGCACAGTTCTATCTAAATCAAACTTCAGACATCCTAATCCCAAACCATACTTTATGGAGACAGAAGAACTGAACAAATTATAGTCTCATGAAAAGAAATTATCAATTTGTCAGTAGAGTTTCATTTAGCCTTCTTCTAGAGCCAAGAGTATTCATTACTAGCAAGTTGAGTGGTATCCTCAGATGAGATCTGTAAAATTCAATAACAGGCACAATTACTTTGTGCAAAATTATCTGTGTACACAACCTTTCTCCCAGAAGAAATAAGCTGGTGTGTAGTTATTCTGTAGCAAAAACCAACCAGGTGAAATTCCCAATAAACCTGACAATAAAAATGGAAGTCAATCATTTCATTTATTAAGGAGGTGTTACAAGGTCCCAAGAGAAATTTGTAGATTTCTTATGGAACTGAGATTTCTTCCATATTCCATTGGGAGTAATTGGAAGACCTTTAAAATTTACCTTTGTTTTTTTGCAAATTTTTATGATTTGACTTTTCTGCAATATTTATTTAATTAAGCAAAACCCCTGTCAATTAAAGCCTTGCAACACAAGTGCATATTAATCAATAATCCCAATTCTACAAACCATTTGAATCTATGTAGTGATTCTAAGTAGAAATGGGAATGTTTAAGCCAAAAAAAATAGAATAATAGAAAAATAGTATAAAACTTACCTATTGGAGACACAAATATTTCATCATTAAATATCGGCAATCCGACAATATTCTTATTATCTGTGAAACAAAATGACAAACCTTACATACTGTCATTCAGTACCATTCAGAGAGTAAGATTTAAATTTAGGCGTTGTAGACACAATGAGTTATCATGTTGTAAGAGGTTTGTTCTTTTACATCTTTGTAGCATAAGAACTGACATTGTGCTGTATCGTCCTTAATTTTGCAATTTTACAATGAAAAACATATATATAATTTTTACTGAGAAATTCTAGCAATGACTGAAATTTTTATTTTCTAAATTTTCTATAACTAAAAATCATTCAATGACTAGTATTTTGTCTATGATACTTTAAAAAAAGATTACTTAATACCAATTGATTTATTAGCCAAGAAAAGCAATTGAAAAACCACTGATCAGTTTTCAATCATTTCAAGTCATTTCAAATAAAAGCAAAACAGACATGTTCTCACATAGGTTTACATGCATACAAATTTCCTGGCATACTGTCTATGTAACGAACAACATTCATCACAATCTAAAGGAGAATCAGTTCAGGTTGAGATGTTAAATCTGGATATAAATCTCCATCACATTCAAAATAAAGTCTTCAACTTACCAAGAACTCAAACACATCAATCAGCTTATACGCTTCTCCAATTCATAACCCCACTTAGCACCATGTAGACCTGTATCAGTTCTCAACCCCGAACATCATCAGTTGAGGTCACCGTGATATCTATCTCATCTCCCAATATATCCCCCAGCCAGTATTGACCAAAACCCTTTAAATCATATAATGAATTGCTCGTGTTCAGTTTAATTAATTACGAAATTCCGTGCAGCGTAATTGCTATCGACAAGAGCAGTAGGATTCATGAGCAGATGAAAGGCTTCTGTCACAGCCTCGTAACAAGCCTACATGAAATATACATTGACATAACGAAATCAGAGTTGTAATTGAAGGCGTGTTGCCAGCCGTGACCTCTGTTGCCACATTGTTACACTTTATTTGACAAGCTATTTGGATCCTGAATTGAAAGCTTTTATCAAAAAGGCTGAAATAGCTCTAAATGAATTGATTTGTCAATATATATATGCACATTGTAATTGAACAAGTGTCCAGGTCTGTATTTCAAAGGATTTTTTTGATGAGTATATTGATCATGAAAGGAGGCAAAATTTCAATTTCTCGAGACATGATCATGATATATTGGATATCAAAAGGATTTTATTAAATCAAAACCTTCAGCTTGGATTAAAAGTTTTCATTTACATGATAATGTTTAGCCTGCTGATGTGATTTTAATTGAAACAACACAAACCTAATCAGCACACCATCCAAGCAAAGACTAAGCTTCAACTACTATTCGTTATTAGCTGTATTGCATAGGCTACAATATTACAGTCGTGTATACAGTCAAGAATATGAGCACTGCATGACCCATATGGAGATGCAGCTATAAAATCACTACATTTCCTTCATTACTAATTTCATACACATGAACATCAAAATGAATTCTTATGACCAAACAAGAAATATTTCATTACAAATGAAAAAAGAGAAAAGGAACTAAAGTATTCATGGAGATATTGATATGATATGATTGGTATTGATATTGAACTATTAAATTTGAGTTTCCATTCAGGTTATTGATAACACGCAGTATTTTCTTCCAATGCTAATAAAGCTTCATCTATATCTACAATTATTGCCAGTGACATTTAAAAAAATGTCAAAGATATTACTAATTTTCTATCAAAGGTATGATAATGGACCTATTCAGAGATTATAAAAGCAACATAACGAATTATTGGTTTGCTACGGAAGCGTATTAGTGTCACGGTGAAAAAATATTTTAGAACTATCTCCTACGTAGGAGATACTATCTCCTACGTAGGACTTAGTATCTCCTACGTAGGACATAGTATCTCCTACGTAGGACTTAGTATCTCCTACGTAGGAGATAGTATCTCCTACGTAGGACTTAGTAACTCCTACGTAGGACATAGTATCTCCTACGTAGGACTTGGTATCTCCTACGTAGGACTTAGTAACTCCTACGTAGGACATAGTATCTCCTACGTAGGAGATAGTATCTCCTACGTAGGACTTAGTATCTCCTATGTAGGACATAGTAACTCCTACGTAGGACTTAATTCGTATTAGACATTTCTCAATTTACAGGGTTTTTGTGTTTATTTGCTGGTGTATTAATTATTTCTATTTGATATGTTGATGTTAATATTACATAATATCGAATAATGAATGAAGTTATTGAAAGTTTTGTTAAACGTTTGATGGTCATAAATAGGATATGTATAGTTTTGTTCTTACTGAATTTGGTCATTTAACAAATTATACCATATAATGTTGTATTGATATTTGTTGTTATTAACAGACAATTTGATTTGGAACAAACCCTTTAGGTCAATATTGTCGTAAACTGAACTAAATATTGTTACTAAGCGTTATTGACTCATCGGGCCCCTTACTCGGCGAAGTTACGAAGTCACATCTTTACCCAAATTGTAAAAAAGATGATAAACAGAACTGTGATTCAAAGTTACTTTTATGTAAGTTAACAGTCACGCTATTTGTAAAAATAATCAATGATGCCCCCAGTCTGGGATGAATCGATCTGATTGCATATAGATATCATCGCCACACATCTAAATCGGGTAAATTTAACTTAACAGACAACAATATTCTTAATTCTTCAATCTAGTTTATTAGCAAAAGTAACGATTTTGTTGTAAACTATTATCACTCATTTGTGATATATTTCCTTAGTATTTGTAGCATAAATTGACCTAAGGCTTCTCCAAAAACATTTGGCCTTAACGAATTATACAAATTGCTTTGATTATAAAGATGTTAGATGTTTTTTTTTGGTTTATTCAAATATTTTTTAGTATTTATATGTGTACAACCTTCTGTTGTTTTTAAGGGCGGCCTTTAAATAAGCCTATTGCTTGGTCGACAAACCTAGTTTCACCGTATGAAATAAAATGTTTCCAAACCAGGACTAGACAATATCGAACCGCACATTGAGATATTTGCTATTGTCCGTAAGATGTTTCTATCTAAGGAAGCGCTTATCTATCTTTTATTCTTAACTGAGTTGTTCTGCTTTGAATCACTTGTATATTTATCTCAATATTCATAGATAATATAAGGCAAAATTGTAGATGTCTTAGAGAATTGCGTCAACTTAGGTGAATCCTCTTGCTGTAAACATTGCTACTTAATATTGTTCTTTTTCACAATAATCACAATACCCATTCCAATACTAGAAGTAGTATTTAATGTATCATTTATGGTATTATATGTAGGACTAATGTTGTATACGATATTCAGCGAAATCAAACAGTATTTTCTTAGCGAAAGAACGCACAAAAAGTTAATAGTCATGCCTCAAATATTCTAAAAGAAATTATGAGGAGTGCAGAAAAGGTACATTTGTATTTGTATAATTTGAAGTGTACAATAAGGCAGTTGCTGGCCCGCACATTAAAAAAGATATGAAAACAGAAAACACAAAACTCAATCAAACTGATTTTCGTTTACAAATTAATCGTTACTTTTGCTTATAATCTAAGATTTAAGGATATTGTTGTCTGTTGCTTTGTAATACTGTCTAATGTGTTGCTTTGCAAAGGATTGAGATATTTGTCGATTATATATAAAACTTTAGCTGCATTTAAATCAATCAGATCAGATTGAGGCGACAATGGTTATCTTGACAAAAGCGAGTCTGTAACCTTTGAGACACAGCTTGAATTGTCATATTTTAAAAAAATTGCTATTTCTACGAGTGAGTGGTCCTATGAAAAAGGAAATTGAATAACTAGTTTAGTTTTCGATCAGATTTGAAACGGTCTCCCTTTTGCTGATATATACAAAACTTAAGTTTGAAACAATACCAAAATTCCAACTAAAATAATATATTAATATCAACATATATTCATATAATATTACATGGAATAATTGTTTAACGCCCCCTCTCGGTAAATAAGACGTGACATGGACAGTTTAACATTTTTTTGTTTCTTTGTTAGATCCATCCCTTTATGAAATTTGGTTTTAAAATGAACACACTTAAGTCACAGTTATTGAACTTATTGTAATGACAAGATCGAGTAAAATAAAGGCAAATGTTCTCTAGACAATATAACATAACGTTAACTGTGAGATATATAATCCATTTGTGACCAACAAACTTTAATACAGATGTTAACGATGATTCATTCGACATTTAAACTTTGAACATCATGTAATATTAACATCAACATACAAACAAGAAATAATAAAGACACAGGCAAACACAAAAAAAAACCACTTAAATGATCAATTTCTGAAACAAATTATCTCCTACGTAGGAGAAACTATCTCCTACATAGGAGATACTAAGTCCTACGTAGGAGATACTAAGTCCTACGTAGGAGATACTAAGTCCTACATAGGAGATAGTATCTCCTACGTAGGAGATACTATGTCCTACGTAGGAGATACTAAGTCCTACGTAGTAGATAGTATCTCCTACGTAGGAGATACTATGTCCTACGTAGGAGATACTAAGTCCTACGTAGGAGATAGTTCTAAAAAATATTTTCACCGTGACACTAATACGCTTCCGTAGCTATACTTTACAATGTATGACACAGAAATATAACCTACCATAATGGGTGATAGTTTACACTTTTCATATAATTTATGGAAACTTTGCAATAAAAAGAGTCAAACTATAAGGTTATCTTACACATTTTAGGAATTCAATAGAATCTAAGAGATGCATTCATAAAGGCGGATGAAATATGTATTTTATCCTTTTTCTTTTGTTATTTTACATAATTATTTATTGTGTACTAAATGTTGTTTTCTGTAAATCTCAGTTTAATTTAAATTCAAAATAGTGGAATGATAAAATTCCAACTTGATAATAACAATTTTCAACTAAGTATTTTCTGATAAAAAGAATATCAAAACTTGTTCATTAAAAATTGTATGCAAAATGAACTCAAGATTAATTTTTGTCACTTTTTGGATTAGTTCAGTTTGCAACAAAATTTAAAATCAAAGGATATTTCATTTGAGACCGAACAATATGTCATTAGGCAAATAACACCACATTGAAAATCTCTCTGTAAAGGTCATGGTGTTTTTCAGGATATATAGATATCCCTTTACTAATATAGTCTATTTTCAGCTAGCTAATGTCACAAACTTGATAAAAAGTGATATATATATATATATATGTAATCAGAGTTTATAGCTCATTCACAAAAGATGTTTTTTGTATTATTTACAGAATGAAGATTGCTATAAAAGTATATATATGGTAGTGTTTTATAAAAATGAATTGTATCATTTTTGAAGTTACAATTGAAAATATCTAATTTTTAGAAAATAGTCAAGAATAGTCACTTGAGCACCATGCAGTAACAAGCTTTAAGGTGTAATATGACAAAAACTCAACTTTATCATTATAGTAAATCAAGGTTCAAACAAGGCAAAACTGAGCACAGCTCACAGACTCCCCTACTTTCACTGCCTATATATAACATTGACAAAATTAAAAACATCCATTTAGGCATGTGAATGAATGATAACTGTCAATTGTTTAAGGTTGAGGTTAAACAATACATAATAACTGAAGTCTAGAAGTTATAGCTTTAATAATTTGAAGAAGTCAGGACAATTGATTATTTTTGGTGGAACACCAATGGCCACCTAGTATATATATATATCCCTGAGAGGCAAATCAGTGGGAAATGGAAATCACACATTTGGTATGAAGTTTCTAAGCAAAAGAGTTTCAAGTTATGCTTCAGAGACTCAACAAAGTCAGAAATTTGGCCGTTACTACACCATGATAACACCATGAGATATGCCAATATTAGGCGACAAGACCAAGTCATGCTGACCAGAATCAAGCTGAACCACTTTCCGTGCCAAAGTTACCTGCACAGATTCAAACTTAATGACAGTCCCCTGTGCCAACTATGTGAACTCAAGGAGGAGACCATCAAACACTTCATATATGAGTGCTCAGAACTCGAGGTTTTCAGAGATTTGGACACTGCCAAAACGCTAGAAGAGCTGCTAGAAAACAAAAACAATGAGTGGGCAGTCATTGCCAACATGATGATAGAGAAAAAAAAGGATGCATGCAAAGGTCCAATTGTACCAGAGGCATGATACCACACAGTAACAGTAACAGTAACAGTAATTTGGCCGTTTTTTGGGCCAAAATTTCTAAACAATCTGGTACCCTAGAATTGAAATCCCCAAAAGGCACATCTGCACCACATTGATAACATCCATACCAAATTTGTAGTTTCTGAGTCAAATAGTTTTCAATTAATGTTTAGGAAAAGGAACAAGTAAAAAATTTGGCAGTTTTAGGGCCAAAATTTCAAAACAATTTGGTACCCTGGAATTGAAATCCCCAAAAGGCACATCTACAACACAAAGGTAAGATCCATACCAAATTTGAAGTTTCTAAGTCAAACAGTTTGGATGGACACACAGATCGCTATATACCCCCGACTACATCGTAGATGGGGTATAATAAAATCTCTGCTAAAGATTAATGTTGAGAGCTCATTGTCATAGAATACCTGTATATAAGAAATTAATTACAAATTAGTTTCAGAATCCAAAACTCAGCTCATGCCGTGCACCATCAAAGACGTCAATCACTTCTCTGCTTGAGGCTACTGTAGTAGTCACTATTGAGGAAGCTTGCAGACATATCAACCTGATATAAAGCTAAATACTGAAAGTTTAATGTAAAAATAACAGTTTGGTAGTGTAAAATGTAATCAATCAGATATGATGAAAGGCGTTTTGTTTAAAATAGGTCATCCATGATCTATTCAACCTGTTTAATTTGATAGATCTATAATGCCATCAGACAGATATATTGAAGAAATTAAATGCTGTATACAAAGAAATCTTAATGAATCTTTTAAAACATAAAATGTAACTATTTGAGGCAAATAACACATTTGTAGGGTGTACTTATGTATGCTTGTGCATTGAGGGGAACTTGAAGCTAATTTATAATGTCATGATATATAATATATGCAAGCAGTTGAATCATTTTAAAAAAAATACATTTAAACCATCCATGACCACAAAGACTGCTGGCATGCCATTCTCTCCTAACAGAGACAGATCAATTCTTGAAATGTTGTTCGAGCCTCTGTTCTTATTCGCCAAGGTTGTGGGTTAGAATGGGAGTTTAATTAGAGGCAATCAAAGTTAGTTGTGTAATCAGTGACGCTGTTCTAAAATCATCATTTTAGCTACTGAATCATGGCAAAGTCATTGTGATATAAACCACACTTTCCATGCAAGAAGTGTTGCCATTGGATTGTGGTCCAACTTTTTTTCGTCAGGGAAAACTACTGGAACCTACAGATTTGGTCTAATAACAACAGAGCCTGGATCAACATTTCATGACTTGCATGATCTGCCTTTGTGGGGAGAAAATGCTGGTTTGCATGAATATCAAGATTTTCTGTAGAAAAAAATTGGAAAAATTTATTGCTGACATAAACATTCAATGAAGAAATATGAACGGTGCAAATATTATAGATTACCAATAATTCTTAAACGGCCAACTTTATTCTTTAAGTGTCAAGAATATTAAAAGAACTTTTATTATTTTATGCATTATTTGCCTGTAAGAGGAAAATGACTCCAACAAAACTAAAATTGAATATTCCCTCAGTAATACTTAATAGATCCCTTCAACAGATATATATGTAGACATAATCCTTCCTGGAATACGACTGGATTGAAAGTGCTTCCAGAACTATTATTGGATCAACAGTGTTTCCAGCAGTATTAATGGTTTAGCTGCAACAGTGCTTCAGTCCATATTACTGGATCAACATTCTTTACAGAAATTTTATTGGATCAACATTCCTTTCAGTCATATTGATAGTTGTTGTGTGAGGATCGTTATTTGATTATTTGAGAATGCTCTAGGGAATATTATGGATCAACACTTAAAGTATATTTTTGAGTTTTTTTACCCATTTTATGATCTTTAAATCTACACATTTTTCAGAGATATGTGCCATTTATTTAGATGGTGAACATATATATTTAATCTTGTTATATTTGGGATCACACTATCCAAAACTGCTGGTATGGTTATTGCTGGCGGGTCGCCTGACTTTGGGTGTGGGTTCGAATCCCGCATTCGAAAAAATACAAGAATTTGTACTTTTGAAGATTGTGTGATCACAAATATAACATGGTTAAAAACTTTAACCCTATCTAACCTTCTTAAAGAATACTAGACAAACTATGACTTTTTTGTACATCTTTCTGTACTGGTAAATATCTAATAAATAAACTCTTTTTAAACATAATAGGGAAAAAGCCGAGTCGAAAAGTAATCAATTGTTCCTTATATAGCTAAGATTTTCACATTATCTAGAAAATCCAAGAAACATGATTAATTTGAAGCTTTTCTGGATAAATTTAATTTATTTTGTCTGTTTTACATTACAATAACTGATATATCTTCAAATTTGATTTTTAAATCTCGATATAGTTCATTTAATCACTTTCTTTGAAAAATACAACAAATATCTTATTTTCCATCACAATGTCTCACGACATAGACAGATATATGATGCATTGTAAATGAAATTGCCGTGATTATTTTGATGGATGACTCACTTTTATGAAATAAGTTCAGATAAACATGCTAATTAAGTCTGAGATTGTTTCAATACGTGTTCTTAGTTCCAAAGTTATCAGTTCTTTATAAAGAAATGTTTTAAAACTAGTTATCTTAAAAGATAAAACCTTCAGAGATGTATGTAAAATGGAACTTTCATATTTTGTTAATTCAAAAATAAGTTTATACCAAATATATTATCTTAATGAGTCAAACATATCATCATAAACCTGATAAACCATAGTTGTAGAAAATACTATCAAGTTTCAGGCTAAAACTGTTGGCAGGCAATTTTGTGTGAACACCTTTAATCTATGAATCTATCAGCCTATAAGTAATAATAGACTAATTTAAAACCCTGACCTATTATCACCTATAAATGAATTGAATCGAAATAAACGTATAAACTCAGAATGGTTTTAAAGGGGCAGTAGCACATTTTTAGGGGGATTATAAGGTGATGTTAGGAAAATTAAAATTAATGGTTCCAATTAAAAGACAATGCATTTTGCAAATTGAGCAGTAATAATTCAAATATATAATGAAAAGTTTAGCCATGCGATGCCTTTTTCTTACACAAAATGAATTAAAGGTGTTCACACAAAATGGCCGCCAATGGATTTTAGGTGAATCTTTAAACTTTGTCCTCTGACTATATATGGATTATTGGTTTGTGTTATGAGATTTTTGACACTTTCTAAATAATGCATTTAGCATTAACATACATTTATCAGTGAAATTTGAAAATATAAAATTATCAAAAAACAAGTTACTGCTCCTTTAATATGAAGAATCAAAACCATGTCATGTTGTTGTTATCTTTAAATCTATAAATGATTTTTATATTTGCTACCCATAGCATGCACATGATTTGCCTGAAATTTTGCTATTTTGTCAATGATACTTATTAGGTGTGTTACGATGGAATGAACTTTCGACTTATCGAGATAGTTGCTGAATCGATAGTACTTTATCAATGGTCATTTTGAGAAAATCAATAGTATCGATAGCACGCCTTACAATCGATAGTGTTGACATTTTAGTGAATTCAGTTGTTTTGTTCAATGTTTGAAATAAAATGTACACACAAACATATCTTTACTAATGGAAAATACTGGATACACAGGAAAGTGTAAATATACACCCCTTAATACTTATATTCCTGACAAAATATAACACCAACACAATACTTAGTATAATGTAGATCACCTCAAAATTTTTCAATGATAACTGTATATATATCATTCAGTGGTAAGCCTATAAAACAAAAAGTTCAAATACAAATGTTAACCTTAGACACATCTGTCACATAACTGACACAATGTTACAACTCACCTTTAAGTAATGATTCTCATTGCCGCCAAGCTTACCATTATAAAAGAGCCTGTGGGTTCAATGAGTCTTGCACATGGAATGGTAATTCCATCGGGAATCTCTGCCAGACAGTTCCCAGCCATCCTGACTCATAATTGTCATTCTGATGTCACAACATTTCACCTATTTATCCTTTTGATATCTTCATTGTGATAGTGATCTCTGTGAATCTTATATGGCTTTTGCTAGCAAAGTTGTGTATAATATCATATTTGTTTTCAAGTGGTAGATAAATGCTTGATGAAATTAGAATATGAAGTAAAATACATATATTTTTGCCAACAAATTACTTGCCTGTGATCAAGATCTACAACCAAACATAAGATTAAGGTAGATTTTTAAATCTTTGATTTTAACTAAAATAATTCAAAAAGTGAGATACAAATGTTTCCTTATCTATAGACTGATCCAAAGCTGACTTATCCTGAAACAAACTTCAAATCATCATGAAGAGTTTCTGAATGTCACATTCTGAATGAGGCTATTAAAAGGTTTTTATGGGCTTCACACATGAAATGTTATAGATTTCTGTCTTGAATCCTTGCCAGACATCTCTGAGCCAACTTAACTCATAATTGTCATTTAAGATGTCTATATCAATATTTCACACTTAACCTTAGTACTATCTCTATCTGTTAGACTCAAATGAAATGATCATGTAACAAAAAGCCATTGAAGTACATGCTCATTTGGAACCATGTGAAATATTGTATCAGTAGGTTAAGGATTTGCCAACTTGTCCGGCCATAAGTGGTAACCTTGCTTCAAAATCTATCCTTGTCTTTTGAGCGACATAGAACATGGTAATTGAAACCACATAAAAAATACATATAAAAATGTCATAAAATTCATTGTGACATCATAACCTAATAACTGTATTTTGTTAGACTCCCTCCTGATACCATCTTATTTTTGAAATGTACCAATATATTGCAATACGTACTGCAATACACTTTTCTGTGTTGCTATAAATTGCAATACTGAAATGAGGAACAATATCCATCCTTATACACAGGAGTCATATCATCTCCTTTACACCAACCCATATACATTACTGTAAACTGCAGTTGCTTTTTGACTTCATCAAATGCCCATATGGCCACTCTTTGATGATCATTGGATAAAAATCCACTATTATTTACTTGGCATGAAAGGAATCAACATGCAACATTTTATATCTAAAATCAACTTATTTAAGCCAAATAAAACAATATACTATGTGCCATTGGAACTGTTTCTCCCTAAAACTCACAACCTTGAACAACACAGACCAAAAGGTTTAAGATCCTCAGCTATGGATCATCAAAATATCTTAACGGCTTGATGCAGTTAACCTTTCACCCAAAATAATCCAGTAACAGAAGGGTGTTTGAGAATGATTTCTGGCTTGTAAAGGTAAAAGGGTTAAACAAGACTAATAAGAGAGAACAGAACAACCGACAGCTGCAAACAGCTCATCACCAATGAATGCCCCATGGTAAATGTTAGTATCCTCCTGAGGAACTGCAGAGCTCTTGTGGCCAAATAACACCAATGCAAGACCACACAATGACATCTTCACTTTACTAATTAGACAACAACAAATGACACATGGTATTTTGACTCCCAGAAGGTTGCTTGAATGGATAGCTGTGGGAATCCATGGAAAGTCAATAGTTTGGGGAATAGTCTGTTCTTATAAATACAGGATGTTTTTACTTTTGGATTTCTTCCATGGATATCAGGGTATTGTTTGTCCATAAGTGTACATTCATGAGGTTTGGATTATAACATTAAAATTTTCTCTCCTCTTCTGCTACGACCAAAATATTGCCCATGTGGCACTAAACCATAACTCACTCACTCTTCTTTCAATAACCGGTGAAACCTGGATACATTAAACAAGGACTTTCAAAAAGTGTTTTCAATAAGATATACATGACACATGTTTTGTAATTCTATAAAAGGAAAACAGAAATTTTACTTACTATTGTTAATCAACAGTTGTCACAGAATGTATGTATTCCAAAAAGATTTCTGTCAAGCAATTCATTGTCGTTGCAGTCTTATGAAGGTAATCTGCAACAAAAGGAAACATTTTGACTTCATGCAACAGAGGATGAAAAATACTCTTATCTAAAAATCTTAAGCCTATATCTGCTTGCATATTTAATAAAAGTTGCAAGTTATGAATGAAACTTTAAGACAAGAAATTGTGACACTCCAAAGTGATCACTGTCCAATGATTTAAAATGTGTTCTCTGAAAAAAGAAAGACAAAGTTTTGTATATGATACAAATGCATATTGACAAAACTCAAAACAAGTTATAGAAGATCAAGAAACAAGCCTTACATTTTACATTTAAAAAAAGGTGAAGTCTTCAGGGAATATTTCTGTTGCTCTAGGAAGTATCTTATTACCCAAGCATGACCAAACAAGTTTCAGAATACCCTGTGATATGTTCATTCTACTAATTGGACTCTTCACACATTCTTTGCAATTTCAACTCCTTTAGGAGACATAGAAGATTGAGTTAGCTGTTATTTTGGTTATGTTGATTTTGGGTACATCCATTAGTCTACAATTACCTTTTATCATATCAACTGTCTGTATTTGTTCGCTACTTACACATTTCAAAATACATTTGTAATGAGGATGCAATGCAAAACAATATGTGACTCCTAAAACGCAACATTGTACATTCAACTTACGAAATTAACTTTTTTTAAATGTACTGTACAATAACACATTGTTTAATTTTTTTGGTCATTTAAGACAACCTTGTTAGGGTCTCAAACTTTTCATTTAATGATTTCACGGAATCTATGCGCAATATGTATGACTTATTTCCTCAAAAACATCAAAGATGTCCTCCAAAATAGATTTATCGTGAAGCAAATGAAAGACCGCAATATGTAAAATTTTGTTACCTTAGCGTAACCATTGATTCATTTTTGTGTCTGTATGTTTTCTTAGGTACAGTAGAGTTCATATCAATTTGAATTTTACAGACCTAGCCTGATGTTTTCGGCACATTATCATGTCCATTCAGATTTTACACAAGCAAATGGTTGCAATCCAAGCACTGCCTGGAATGACAGCTTACTCCAAAAGGACGAATGTCAAAGAAAATATTTTAACGCAATCTCCTAACACATTACATTAAATCTAAGAAAGACAATTTTCCTCTCCATGATTAATTTCAGAATGTCGCACAAATTCAAAAAAGATTCAAGTTTGAGATTAAGCGTTTAAAAGCCAAACATACCACCTGATTGGCTGAAAACCCGAAAGTATGGGCTAAGAGGTTGAATGCAAACTAATTTCCTCAACGGACGACTAAAGCATACATTGGAAGAGGCTTGCACGACTCATTGACATCCCAGTTTGATTGGCTAATTTAAAGTACAACTATTCTGGGAAATCTCACGAACTTTAAAGGAGAGGTTATCTGCCGGAATATGAGTTAAGCTAACCGAGGATGACCTGGATATGCACCCTTATGTAAAAGAACTTACGTCCAAAAAGGAGAGCTCTTTTTTGAAATTTTTTGTGACATGATCTATATGTCTTGTGCATGCAAATATCGGATTTATCCAGTTTTTCGGGTGTATGCAATGCTACTTAGCACATTTTTATATGTGTTTTCAACATTCAAAATAACATAAGGTGACGCTGAACTCAGCAGATGAATTAAAAATATTTGAATACGAAACCGGACTTATTGACCTATAATTATTTGAATAATCAGAAACCTTGTTTGAGATATCGATAGTGACATGCACAACAGGTAATTATGTTATTCACATTTCACATAATACTCTTCGACTGCCTCGAAAATTTGATATTTATTTTACCTCAAACATTTCATGCTTAAAAACACAATATGTATTGACATGATATTTCGTTTTGTATTTGAATTCGCTGACGTGACGAAAACAATTCTTACAATTAATTTCTTTATGAAATGTTCTTGAATGATAAGCATTGAATATATCTGACACATTCATCTCTGAATGCATTCTCACCCCACAGAGGTAGATCATGAGATGTTGATACACTATCATACAGCCTCTGTTCTAACTCGCCGAAATCCGTGGGTTCCGGCAGTTTCCTCTGGCGGAAAAAATGCACCACAATCCATTTGAATATCTTTATAAAATGACAACGCTTCTCGCATGGAAAAGGTGCTTCGTATCACAATGCTTTTGCCATGATTCAGTAGCCAAATAATTATTGTATAACAGCGTCGCTGATTGCACAACTAACTTTAATTGCCTTTAATCAGGTAATTCCCATTATGTCCCACAAAATCGGCGTAATAGCTGTATCAACATTTCGTGACTTGATCTGCCTCTTTGGGGAGAGAATGATCTGAATGGTAAACAACAATATAATAAGTCGAAAAGAAGTATACACATGGATATATACAGAGGCCAACATCATGTGTCCAGATTTGCTTCGAGCTGCAGTCAGCATGTCACCCTTTAATGACCAGAAGGATAACGTTTATGATACGAATTCGATGTCAGTTTCATAACCAAAACTATTCTGAATCCACAATGTCTTGTGGAATTGATCAGAGTTTTACAGCATAACTTATGTTGAAGACATTACAAATACAAGATCTAGGTATATGAATCTCAGTTCGTTACTTTATGTGTGTAATATAAATACATCACGGGTAGGTTTTAAACAAATGTTCAAAGTTTTCTGAAATGAATTTATTCGGTAAAATTTGTCAATGATGACATTTGAAATATGTCACGGGCACATATGTCATTCCATGGCAGCCTATGATCTCTGCAATACACATGGGCAGATTGATCAGGTGTTCCATGTGCTCATCTTTGTAAAAATATCTATGTAATGATTTCTTAGGCGTCTAAAGAGATAAACGCACTCCCTTGAGATAAGAATAAGAACTTTAGTTATCCAAGAAAACAACAGTTTCACAAAATGTCAAAAGATTTTGATCAGCTAATATCATGGGAAAAAATTGTAGTATGAATAAGTTGATGGAGAACATGTTAGTTATGCGTCCTATGACTTTTAGATTCTATTTGATTTAATAGATGTAATTTCCATTTATAAAAATGACTTATATGGCATTTAAGACGTGTGGTCATCCTCGGTTATGTCTTATGTAGAGCATTTTTCAGGTACATATATTATATGAGTAAGATGCAGTTCCTATGTGTAGTTAGGAACCTTGAAAGTGAAATTGGGATATGAAATGGTCTAAATGATATCCTATGTAACTAAATATGCGAGTTAACACCAAGTCTATTTACTGATTTGTCAGTTGCCTTAGGTAAACAGCATTCCAAGAGAATGGAAAGTTTATAAAGAGAAACCATGAAACCGAGGATACGGTATGGTTGTGGACCCTGATAGAAGTAAAATCCTGAGGATGCGAAGAATTATCTTGAGTATCATGGTCTACAACCTGACAACATCCGAGGTTGAATGGTTTATGTATATTATCAACTGCTAAAGTTAATAAATCCGTAAGACATCCATGACGTAGGCCTGTGACCGAATGAAGCACTCTCATTGGTCGGAATCATCAAAGTTTAGCTTTCTTTCGGTCACAGCCGTCCTTCTTGCAGCCATTTGTGGTGGGATGAATACTTTGAACGTGAAAATCGGCTTTTGTTGGATTTGCAGAAACATCAACAAAGTATTGGTAGGTTCCATGAATGTTGATCGAACGGTATATGTTTACACAAAGTTTAATTCGACTGCATGTCACATAATCGTAGCAGTTGACAAAAAGCCGATGGGGTAGACAAAAGCGATCTGCCTTCTCTATGCTATGTAACTATAAAGTGGTTGAACAAAGGAGTCGTCCAATTTCTCTTTTATTTATTTGTTTTTACGGCGGGAACGATTTGTGATTTTTGAGACTCAGGGGCTGTTGTTTCATCAGCATCAGACCCTGGAGCACCACGCAACTCTTAAGCTATTTGATGCTCTCAGGTTTCTGTGTACCAATCTTCGACATACCAAGATGATAATGATGATTTCTCAACATGTCTGGAATTCCAAAGACACTTATACACGGCGGTCAGCTATAATTCATCTTTCGAAGTAATTTCCAGTAGGTTGATTTCTGAGGCACTGCGGGACTGTTGGCCATCGTAGAAGGACACCCCTCCCTTTTAAACTGAAGAGACCAGGGACAAACTGTAAAATAGTTAGAAGTATCCTTATCCATTACAGTGCACATGCGATATTTATATTTCTGTAGCTAAACATACCCCTGCAGCTATTCTATCTGAATAACCATTGTGTCGAGACACTGCTTTGACATGTTTCCATATTATGTTTTGACTCGAGTAACACCTGCTATAAAGCGACACTGTAAATGACAACATAAACACCCATATTGTTAAACGTATTGAATCCCGCTCGTGCGAGTAGTCTGTGAATGTCTAGAAGAATGTAAAGTAAAGAAAATTATTATTGTTTTGATTTCGGCATAAATGGTTGATAAAATTAACTGAACTTAAAATTCGCATTATATTGTTAAAACTAAAATTAAATCCTAACATTGAACATTGGTTACAAACATACCAATGTTACGAGATGGTGACCGCATGTGGTGAGATAGTTGGTCAATCGTAGTATTAGGTTGCGTCCATTGGAAATTGCAAGAAAGCACATGATAGGAAGATAAAGATAAATTTTCTTATATTACTTTATCAAACTTGAATGTAATTACTGTAAAAACTTTGCTTTTTTCACAAATCCCTCTAGTTACAGATGTTCCTTGATGTTGGATAGAAATGTATGCATTTTTAACTTGATTTATAGAACGAAAAGTTTTTTGGGGAAATTTTTTGCAAAAGCACGTATAGATCATCGTTTAATTACAAGCTACCGGCGTTACTAACAAATCAATGACTTTCTCATTAAGGGTTTCTTTCAAGCAGAAATATATCCATTTATAGTATCTTCATGAACTACATGTATATATTTACATTTTTTAATTTCTTCAACTTATGTTATTTAAAGTTTACTAGAAAGTCAAACGTCTGGCATTATGAGTGCCCTCGAGCTTATAAACATGGATGACGTTGTCATATGAAAGTATGGCCATCATGTTTAAGTTACACATTTTTAAAAGAAACCGTCTTCGTAATTTGAAGTACACAACTGGATAATCATAACTGTGATCCTAGTCACGATGAACGGGAAATTCAGCATACAATAACTACGGATTAGAAAAAAGATTGAATGATGTCATGATTTTAACAAATCTTTCATGACTTGACTTTGATTGGTCAAAAAAGGACCAATCAATCAAGTTCTCTAGGATCCTAGATGTAGAAAGTTTACTTATTGATTTCTGTACATAATTTACAAGAACTAAAAGCTTGATTATTTTTGAAAACCAAAATATTCTCATTGATTAATCTAACTAACCGGTGTTTATTTACAAATCGATGACTATGTAAATTAAGCATTCTTTTTAAGCAGAAACATATCCATTTATCATACTTTTCAAGAACTAGTTGAAAATCGAAAGTGGATCCTAAGTTTTTTAAATATTATTCTTTAAGAAGACTTTGGGAGAAGAAGTGGTTATTTGAAAGTTAATTGAAAAAACAAATTGTCTATATAATTAGGATTTAGCTAAGTGAATGAGAATGGAAACTCTAAGGCAGCAATATACATCAAAAATACATTTCCCCTCTGTGCACATTATAATAACTTTGCTGTACAACACAAAACTTGTTAATGCATAAATAATGGTTACATTTACGAGGGGATTTTGGGTATAACGCCGCTTTTAAGAGTATTTCACTTATATCGAGGCTGCTAATATTATTGCCGGAAGAAAGCCAGCAACACCAATGTGGCTATGTATTGCGCTAAAATCTGCAAAGGCATCGGCTGGAACTAGCAACCATATGCATGGTTGGTACCTTGCTGCATTTCAGTGTAGCATTTCACCCAAACCTGACTGCGTGTAGAACAGTTGTAACTGCAGACAAAGTTGCCGAGCCCCTGGCGGAATTCGAACCACGGACCTCTTGATCCGAAGTCGAACACGCTGACCACTACGCTTTCCAACCCCCAGAAAATAATAGACTCAACATTATCAAAGTTAGGAACGTTCTAAGTAAAGTTTTGTATCATCAAACAAAAGTCGTCTAAATATAAATAACAGTATCTAATATAATAATATAATATGACATGTCTTCAACGTAAATTACATGATTCTCAAACACTGAAAGGAGGAGTGACAAAGAATGAATGAACATCGATAAATGCAAAACGTAACATGGAACATGTGTAAAGAGTACAATAAATCATTCAACTATTACAGCATAGCTTGAGGCTGTTAACTTCAATGTATGAATAAATAGATATTCAAAGGCATTTAGGAATGTGTAAAGAATGACTTTGCCATTGACACGGATGGCTCCAAATGTACATTGATAAACATGCATGATAACATGACTTGCAGGGCCTGTAGCAGGTGTTAAATCATTCTCAAAGGAATTATAAAATAACACAATGATGTCATGGAGTGAGCTATGTCAAAATGTCAAATGTGCTTCTGTGTCTTTATGTGTTTCCTACAATACACATTGGTGAATTTGATCAGGTGTGCCTTGCAGTTCTGGTCTCTAAGGAAATGTCCTTTTCTTCGGTGTGCTCTAAGGTGTTTTAAAAAGACAAATGTACTTCCTTTGGTAAAGACTGTGAACAGGAAATGGTATGGAAAAAAAGATCAGGAAATGAGGAGCATTTCCTATTCCAAAATCGTTACAACAGCAAAATTCGCCATTATGTGAAATACACCATATGAATAACAGATCAAGTTGTCAAATATCTGAATATTGTGACATGTCCAGATACATACTACTGGTTGGTTACATTGCACATTTTAAAAGCCTAGTTTATGTTGAAAGTTATATTACCAGCACAGGTAATTCTATCGATATGAATGATATTCTTTAGAAACGCTTATAACATATTGTGTCAGTTTAATATGTGACAAAATAAAGATTCTTGTGAAAGCACTGAAGCGAATTGTTTACAAATCATAATAATATTTTCATCTCGGCCACCACATCAAATACTTCTGCTTCCCTTTATGGTGTGAAAAGAATGAGCTCCTTGATTAATATGGATCCTCATGTCATATAATGGTGCCGAGGAGCTGACAGAAGGTAAAAGCCCCCATGGGGAACAAGTTTATGAACCATTCCTTGCTGTCAAAAGAATAAGAATAAATCATCTGATTTATGGTTCTGATTTGAGTGTTAGCTTGTATAAACCAGTGACCTTATATTTATCATTGATAAATGGCACACATTTAGCACACAAATGTCTGAGATGTTTCAAACCCTTGTTTATTGTTGATATGGGTGCTAAGAGAGACATCAAAGTATCACTTTAATAATCATCATAGGTCATTGACAAATTTAGTATTCTCTATCTTTATGGTCATTTTACCAAAGTTCAAATAAAATCATCATTTTTATTGCAATGGCAAAATACCACTCTCTTGCTTGGTAAGATTGAAGTGTTGAATTCGTTTATTCAATATCTCCTCCCACGCTACAGTTTCACATAATTGTTTAAGAATAAATATATTTTGTGATACACTCATGTCACCATACAAAACGATGTGTGCTGAACGATTTGATTGAATCAATATTATATACAAGTGTTGTATATACAACCTTTTGTTGATACTTATTTCTGGTATTTTCGAAACTTTATTGAGACACTATATATATATGTACACAAATGTTTTGAATTTACACTACTGTCCTAGTTGAATACTAGTTATCAACAATACCAATGTTCCTATTCATTGTTTCAACAATAAACGATGTTTGAAACCTGATTACTACTATAAAAGGCTTATAACCTTATATGGCAGCAGTGACATCGTTTTACAGCATTATCGTAAGCTGTGTTAGCTACCTTTCATAAAAATCCTTTGAACAATAAGGATAAACGTCCATCACATAACTATAATATGACTAAAGACAGGATTTTCTCTCAATGCTGTCTTTCATCCATCCATCAGGAGCTACAAAAAGACGATCTGCGTCTTGTTTAAAGGATAAATATGGAACTCTTATGTATCCTGACGTCCCAAGGGTATGTGGTAGTTGCTGGATTCAGGAGACATGTGTTGCCCTGACATGAAATAATTGCTCGCGTTATGTTTCAACATTCTTCTGTTTTCCAAAGATATCATAAGATAGAAATTCTTTTCAAAATAAAACAAAAAAGCTATAAGTTTCCTGATGTTATCAATACCTTATTAGATATGCGATATCTGTGACATACAACATTGCTATATCAAGGAAGACAAAAACGAAAATTTATCAGCAGAAAGGGTAAAGGTCATTGAATGAGACAATACTATGGGAAAGCAGTTCCTGTTTCTATCAAAAGCATCATAACACATTTTTGTCTTAAGGGAGCTTAAGAAAAAAGGTTTGTTACTATTTACTTATTACGGTAACTGATTTAATTGTCCTTTTTATGAAATAGTCTTTGTTGTGAAAACGAAATATTTTTGATTACATTTGAAAACTTGCATATGTATACATTGACAAAACGAAAATCAGCACATTTTTATCAAGGCTCTACCTATCAATATATTTTTTCACATCAAGTATGACAAAAATTTAAATGTTAAATCCCCTACAGCAATCTATATGGAGAATCGTGTATGATGACAATTCCCTTTATGGTCCTAAAGATTGGTGCAATATCATTACGTGAGTAACCTCACTCTTAACATGGAAGTCATTACAGGACTTGGGTAATATCATCTGGAGGTTGGGGATTGAAATCTGTATGACACTTATGCTCCCTGAATACCATTATCATCACGTTACACTGCCCTGTATGAGAATGGCATTAAAGCTGGTCTCCAGACGGTGTAATGCAAACTATAAAGAGCTATAGGATTGGTAGTAATTTCTTCCATTATGTTGTCCAAACGATAACGACAATGCACTTTCTCACTTTAAATACTGACTTTCGCAAGATGTTTATTGAGCACATTGTGTCATAAATCAAGAGTAATGTCAAATAATATAATGAATCATATTCAATTTTACCAAATTTATCTTCCTCATACATGTACCTTATTTTTCAACCTATGGCATTATTGTGTTATGGCAGGGTATAAATAAACGATATAATGATATGGATTCATAAGATAACTACTTTAAAATGTATCATTGTGAAGGACTTGAGACACGAAGAAATGAAAGTGCTGAATTATTATATTGTTATGGCCAGAACTGTATTCACAACATCTCGATGACGGAAGTTGTATACGACATTGTTTTATTATTATAATAATTACAATACAGAATTGCAAAAGATAAGATAAATAGTTGAACTTTCTGTAGAAATCAGTTTACTCCGGTCAGAAAATCCCCTAAAATATTATTAACGTTACGTTGTACTCCTGTCAAAGATGTGAATGTAATACTACTTCAATGGTTCTTGAAGTCAAGGTCAGACAGATATTAGCATAGCATTGCTTCACTTCAGTGGTTTATAGATAACAATTACACTTAATCAACATGCATCAGATCAATATCATATAGGTTAGATCGTGTGTATAAAATGTCACTCACAATTGATTAAAAGAGATTTCGAAGGGACAGTAGCCCGTTTTGGGGAATATAAGGTGATGTCAGAAATATGGAAATATATGGTTCCATTTGAAAGACAATGTATTAGAACTAAATGAACCAGTAATAATTCAATACATCATATTAAGTTCAGCCATATGGTTTCCTTGGCACTTGATCATATTGATAACAATAATCGGTAGGCAAACCGAAACTAGATGGTCAAAATCTTACTTTAACTAGTCCAGGCGGAAGAGTAGAAAACAGAAGACGAATACAATAAGATCATAAAGAGTTTGTTGTATGGGACTGAAGAAACTATAATGTTGGTCAGTTACTACAAGACAAAACCGTTATAATTAGTCAGAGATGTGTCCTGTCACACCAGGTTAGAATGCGCAGTTCATCTAGGCTAATTGACTCTCGCACTGTATTTAATGAATAAGTAGCAGTAGATGCTCATTGACCTACTGCAGACCACTTGGCATGATTGACAGTTGCGTTGACAGGCTAAGAAGAAACTTTGAACTATATCAAGGAAGTTTTACAGTAAATTGTAGCTCCTCTGATCAGGGAATATTTTTCTTTGAAATAACAATTGCTATCTCAAACTAGTATAAGGAAAGAAGTCACATGTTTGGTATTATCTTCAAAAAGGTTTTTTTCAAAGAATTAGAGAGTTATTTTCAGACGGAAATTAAATAAAACCAGATATAAGTTGATCTGGCTTTCATTTTGTTGCCCTATAACATTATATTCTACCAATAAACAAAAATATACTAATGCGCAAAAGAGATAAGGACATAAAATAACACCAACCAATCAAATAACAACAAGCATTTAATTTTGGTCCATGATAAGGCGCATTACTCCGTTCATTGTTGCCATACGAGATATTGATGAATTTTAATCACGTTATTTTGTAACATGAATCTTCTGACTTACTAAAAAGAGATTATCTTGTGTTTGTTGTTTTGAGAGCCTATGATTCCATAGATTAGTTATTTTTTGGTTGACAGCAGTAGTTTAATGAACTCACTCCATGATGCCTTATATTTGTTAGTGTTTGGTTAAACAATTAAGTCAATGTATTGTATTGTCATGATTTGTACCAGTCTAACAAACCTATTTCACTCAAATAATAAGGACAGTTTTTATTCTACGTCAGATTAAAATGAGTGTTTTACTTTCTTTTGTAATGAAGTCTATTTCAACTTAAATAAGCTTTATCACAAAATAATCATATAAACATATAACGTCGCATTTTAATATTGTAATTGGTATTTTCCCAAATTAGAATAAATTGAGATCAACAGGTTCTAAAATTAAGTCAAACTGTTGACCAAAAACACTCTGCCATTAGCCAATCAGAAAAATGATCTTTCTCACTGGAGGCTCAACTGTAAAATTTATCCTGCATGGAATTTATCTTCATTCGGAAAACGCCCATCTTGATGAATAATCCAATTGGTTGGATTTTATTGAGATTTTGATTATCAATTTTAGAATAGTTTAGCCTAGTTATGTAGTTGTTAATAACAAATGATGATTGCACATCGCACAGATTCTCACCTGACAAATAATAATCACAAAGTTAGAGCATGCTTAATGTCAATACTTACGAAAAACATGTATGTAAGGGATAATAACTGTTCCAATAAAAAAAACTAACTGTAATAATTTGAAAAAAAAACAAAAGAAAGAATATATTGTACCATAAAACCTAGACTATTTCATACAGCAAAAACATAGTCACCTTAAATATATTTTCCTTATCTATAACAAAAACGAGATTTCTTTTTAACAATTCATCAGTCGACACACTGTTTTTGAGAACAGGACATAAGATAGCATACGTTTCTTCCGATTACACGACACATGAGCAATTTTGGAAATTTTGTGATGACGAATTTGATTGATTCATGGTTTCCTTATTTGACTCGAATGTTCGTCAGAATGACCTCTCATACTGGTAAATATTAGATGGACATTATAAACAAATATTAAACTGTCGATCTAAATTTAATTAGATTGTGTTTCTGTACAAGACAAAGCTCTTACATTAAATTCAGACTTCCATGGCATTTGGTACGAGAAAACATCCTTTGACCGTAGCCATAATAATAGAATCTGACACCAGTTTTGGATGTCTTTTATCATCAAACAAAGAAATATCACGCTCACTGTCCAATTGATTTTGACGATGAGTGAAAATGATGATTGATTGATGAGAAAATGTCAAAACAAAACCAATTGCCCTTTTATGTATTGGCAACTTACGAACCGAATTTTTTGAAGAAGTTTCACAAAGTTGTATAACTTGTGCACAATCCTTTCTTTTTAATAAATATGTTTAAATCAAAAATCAACCGTAGTCATATCTAAAGGGATACACGTTTTATCATTGCATTTGTTATGGTCAATAAAATAGAATTTAAAAATTATGTTTGGGAACAATCTTAACAATTTCAATATAAACTTTGTTGACATGTTTTAGATTTTGTAAAAAGTTATATATTCTTTTCAAGAATAGATCAAACACAAATCATGCTTGAAATTTCTTTGTTTAAAAGTTAAAAGTTAAAAGAAGTCTTTTTGATGCACACGTTGTAAGGAACTGCAGACAACAATATTTCAGGCGACTGGCTATACCCTGGAAAAGAATGCACTGTAAATAGAGTTGTGGCAAAAAAGCTTAAAATTACCACATTTGAAAAGTTTTATCACAGTGAGCCGTGAAAGAAGAAATCTGGTTCACTATTCACGGGAAGATGTATTTGCACAAGCGGCTTAAAAACCATGTGAACTTGTGAAGCCAAGAATGAACTTTTGAAAAACATTTCTTAATATGCTTTAAGGTGTTCAATTGTCAAAATAATGACTCGTAAATTTAAAGGTTATTTCGTGTATTTTCTATAGTAAAACATACAGCCCACACAATTTTACCGATGGATAAACAAGAATACATAGTTATCAATATCCCCCGCCACATTATTTTTCATCAAACCTCCCAACATTTTCTTACATGGGCCATAACCCTGAAATATATACTTTCAAAAATCATATTTTCGTACTCCATCAAGGTATTGCTACCCTGAAGACACACACCAAATTTGTTTATTCTTTCTTAATTTGTTTCTGAGAAAAATTGTCCCCTTTGAAGACACCCTTGAACAGAGTCCAAAAAACACGAAACAATTGCAATTACTATGTAAAATGAATAATTCCACGGTTCTTTATTTTTGAACTTCATCAACGTATCGATACCCTGAAGACACACACAAAATTTGGTTATCTTATCTCAAATAATTTCCAAGAAAAGCAGTCCCCTTTAACTCGGACGGACGCACGGACACATGGATGGATTTGGTGGCACAAATATTGTTATTATAAGTTGACATTTTGAAAATATATCCTAGCCAAAAAATTTTTTGAAGATCTTAAAAAACTATTTTCCCACATGTAATTTTGTCTTTATCGGTAAATATTTCATAAAAACTGTCATAACAAATATCTGGAAAATGTTATTATCGAGATACAAAATAGTTTCTAATTTTTATGTACAATAAGTCAATACAACAAGTACAATCAATTTACATTGACTTACAACTATATTAGCACTAAGAGAGCTTTGAAAATCAAGGCCCAGAATATTGATATTACATTTTAATCATGATGAAGGTGTAGTTTAAGATGTACTTGTAGTTTTCTATATCCACTCCATCGGCAAATTAGCATACAACAACTACAGTTAAAAAAGAATTGAATGATGTCATGATCTTACCAAAATGATTTCAGTTTGATTGGTCAAAAAAGACCAATGAATCTAGTTATTTAGTATCCGAGATGTAGCAAATTATTTATGCATTTCTCTACTTAATTTACAAGAACTAAAAGCTTGATTCTTTTGAAAGCCAAAAGATTCTCATTAATAAATCTAAGTTACAAATCTATTTACAAATAATTACTGTGTCAATAATGATTCTTTTTAAGCGAAAATACTCCTTTATCATACATACCATGAACTAGTTATAGACAGAAGCTTTCAAAGTTCAAAAGTGGATCCTTTTTAAATTTTATATAAATAATTTCTTGTATAGATTTTGGGAGAAGGGGTGGTTAGTAAAACAATAAATTGAAACACCCAAATTGTCATAAAATTAGGATTTGAATGGGAAGGTACCATGTTTTCTTGTGTTATAAAACTTAATAAGAACATACAAATTTATCTCAAATGCAGGCTTCAAACGAAGAGCATTTTATTATTTAGCTGACTTCACAAAATTTGTCTAAACTCAAATTTAGAAATTTACCATAACGTAAATGCTGAATGTTGTATCAATTGCTGATTAAATTCATTCACTTTAAATAAAAGCTTCCTAATGATTTGCATATTTTAACATTTTCTTTCTCAAAATACATTTTCCCTCTGTAAACATGATATAACTTTGTGGTACACTTAAGAGCTACATAAGCCATACATAATGGTTACATATATAGAGAATACTAAACGACGTTCAGTTTAATAACATATTTATGAAACGAGTGGATGGTATTCGTATTTAACGAGCGAAAGCGAGTTAAATACCATTACAATCCACGAGTTTCATAAATATGTTATTAAACTGGACAGAGTTTAGTATTTTATTTATTACACTCTTTAAATCATAGATTTAAAATGAAAAATATGTTTACTCTCCATTCTCGTAGTTGTGCGTAGGAATACAATTCTTACAATGGACGCATATGTAGGCGTCATTAGACTTTGAGCAATGAACAAATAGGTCATGAGTTAGTCCGTTAATAACAGCATAATTTTGAACAATACAAATTGAAAACTCTCATTAAATTATCTTTGTGTTATAGTTCCTACAAACGCAAATTGGAGAGTTAACAAAACTATCTGTCGCTGAATTGTGCGAATGAGATTGTGTGAATGAATGCCAAGTGATTGTGACGTCATCGGAATGTGCGTTTTCAAACGCGATTTAGTAAGTTTGATCGCTAGTGTCAGTGGGAGGAACACTGTCCTTGTTTGCGAATCATGGTGATAATAGTTTGGGGAATACCCTCTTCAAATTAAAATTTCATCTTAATTCTAAAACAAAAAGGACCGCTGCTTTGAATGGCGAGCCCGACGTTGATTTGCAAAACGCTGCTAGGAGCTTAGGGCTTCAAGGGAGATAACTCGAAAAACTTTTTAGCGTTTCGACAAATTTGAACTTGTTGCCGATAAAGATAACGTTGCTAATGCTTACGGTAAATCACCACAAATTGGGTTGCTTTATCGAAATTCTGAAATTCTGACGCTGACATTTCAAGAATCGACCGGAATGGGAAGGGATGACCTGGCCAGATCTACTATCGAATGGCGACTTGACCCTGTTTTCGAGGTCATGTTTACATTTGAAGATTAATGTTGTGGAGGTATCTCTGATTCTTTGTATAGTTTCTCGCACAATTTAATCATAAACAAATAAACACGTTTGTAAAAAGAAATTTAATTTTGTATCATATATTTTCCGTTCGGACTGAGAACAATATTCTTAAGTCACAATTTTGATTGACATCATCTGGAAAGAAGTTCCGGATGCGATCGCTTTCACGTGCAATGTTTCACAACAGTGTTGAGTAACATGTCATTGTTTCACAACTGCAGTATCTTCAACGACAGTGTAATAAAAGCTTTTATCATACAATGGATAGTGTTCTCGGCATAATAAAGCCAACGGATATTTTCGATATCCGTTGGGCGTGGCTAAGGGTCATATGCGGATACCGATGCAAATTTCAAAGGTCAAGGTCGGAACTTCTTTCGAAAATTCCAATGACGTCACAAGCGTTAACATTTTGAACGCCTTTAGTAACGGAGAGAGGCATTTCAATATGAATGATACATTGCACAAACATTAATCTAAGAAATAACAACAAAACTGTATGGGTCTTTAGCCATATGTATGACTTAGCAGTGCTAAAACACTGTCATCACGATTTGAATGAAACCGACAGAACAATTTTACTCACAGGTACCAAAGGCAGTTCAAGTCTCGTGTTCAAACACGTCATTTACCAATCTTCGGTGTTCTTTACTTTAATATTGTTTAGTTTGGATTCGGAAATCCACAGACTATGATCTAGTTTTGATGTTTAGCTCTCCGGCCATCAATGTTCGTTCAATCGCTGTCTCAACGCCAGCTGCCATTGTCACGTAGGCGAAGGGAAGCAACTCTTGCCCCTTGGTGAGATTGACTCGTCCTCTCGATGACGTCGGATTGAAGAACGTCAGTTCGATCCCGCGAAAGACCGTTTAAAATGTGTCTAATTTCTAAAATCATCATATTTAATAGATTTTTAAAATTTCAAAACTTTGGAGTCGTGACAAAATAACTCAAACGGCAATAAAAGGCATATATAAGGAGGAATTATATTTTGTCAATTCACCGTCAGAGTCATTGCTCTATTCATTTGCATATATCAATGCGCGAATCATAAAAAAATTTCAACTATTGAAATGGTATTATCAGGCATTTTTTCGAATTAAATTTTAAAATGACATTGTATGATAAAGAAGTTATCATGTTCGTGTGTTTTGGGATCGTAAATATCCTGCATTAGGAATAAACACTATGTATTTAGCTCGCCAAGGCTCGCAAAATACAATGTTTATTCCTAATGCAGGATATTTACGATCCCAAAACACACGAGCATGATTACCTCTATTTATCATCCAGGAAATAATAGAATCAACATGATCAAAGTTAGTAACGTTCCCAGTAGAGTCTTGTATTATCAAAAAACAGTCTTCTCAATATTAATTTTATTTATAATATCTTGTATAATAATGAATTTTTAGATGTCTACAACGTAAATTACATGATTCCAAACAAGGATAGGACGAGTGAAAAAGAATGAATGAACATTGATAAATGCAAAACGTAACATACATGTTCAAAGGGTAAAATAAATTATTAAGCTTAGTTTTTATGCTGTGAACTTTAATGTATGAATAAATAGATAGTCAAAGGCATTTAGGGATGTGTAAAGAATGACTTTGCCATTGACACCGATTTATCCAAATGTACATTGATAAACATGCATTATAACACGACTTGCAGGGCTAGTAGCAGATGTTAAATCATTCTCAAGGAATTATAAAATAACACAATGATGACATGGAGAGAGCTATGTCAAAATGTCAAATGTGCTTCTGTGTCTTTCTGTGTTTCCTACAACACACATCAGGTGTGCCTTGCAGTTCTGGTCTCTAAGGAAATGTCTTTTTCTAAGGTGTTTTAAACAAATGTACTTCCTTTGGTAAAGACTGTGAACAGGAAATGGTATGGAAAAAAGGATCAGGCAATGAGAAGCATTTCCTATTCCAAAAAAAGTTACAACAGCAGAAATACGCCATTATGTTTCAACACATCATATGAATACCAGATCAAGTTGTCAAATATCTGAATATTGAGCCATGTCCACTCACATGCTACTGGTTGGTTACATTGCACATTTCAAAAGCCTAGTTTATGTTGAAAGTTACATTACCAGCACAGGTACTTGGATCGACGTGAATGATATTCTTAAGAAACGCTTATAACATATTGTGTCAGTTTAATATAGGACAAAATAGAGATTCTTGTGAAATCACTGATGCTAATTAATTACAAATCATAATAATATTCACATCTCGGCCACCACATTAAATACTTCTGCTTCCCTTTATGGTGTGAAAAGAATGAGCTCCTTGATTAAGATGGATCCTTATGGCTTATAATGGTGCCGAGGAGCTGACAGAAAGGTAAAAGCCCCCCAAGGGAAACAAGTTTATGAACCATTCCTTGCTGTCAAAAGAATACGAATAAATCATCTGATTTATTGTTCTGATTTGAGTGTTAGCTCGTATAAACCAGTGGCACACGAATGTCTGAGATGTTTGAAACCCTTATTTATTGTTGATAATTATGGGTGCTAAGAGAGACATCAAAGTATCATTTTAATAATTATCATAGGTCATGGACAAATTTAGTATTCTCTATCTTCATTGTCATTTTACCTAAGTTCAAATAAAATCATCATTTTTATTGCAATGGCAAAATACCACTCTCTTGCTTGGTAAGATTGAAGTGATGAATTCGTTTATTCAATATCTCCTCCCACGCTACAGTTTCACTTAATTGTTTTAGAATAAATAGTTTGTGATACACTCATGTCACCATACAAAACAATCAATATAATATACAAGTGTTGTATACACAACCTTTTGTTGATACTTATTGCTTGTATTTTCGAAACTTTTATTGAGACACTCTGTACACATATCTATATATACATATATATACACAAAGTTATTGAATTTACACTACTGTCCTAGTTGAATACTAGTTATCAACAATACCAGTGTTCTCATTCATTGTTTCAACACTGAACGATGTTTGAAATATTATCCATCAGCTGAAACCTGATTACTGCTGTAAAAGGCTTATAACCTTATATGACAGCAGTGACATCGTTTTACAGCGTTATCCTAAGCTGTGTTAGCTACCTTTCAGAAAAATTCTTTGAACAATAAGGATAAACGTCCATCACATAACTATAATATGACTAAAGACAGGATTTTCACTCAATGCTGTCTTTCATCCATCCATCCGGAGCTACACAAAGACGATCTGCTTCTTGTTTAAAGGATAAATATGGAACTCTTATGCATCCTGTTTGTTCCAAAGATTTCTAGTTAGGATGAGACGTCCCAAGGGTTGCCCTGACATAAGAGAATTGCTTGCGTTATGTTTCAACGTTATTCTTTTTTTCCGTATGATATAAGATAGAAGTTCTTTTCAAAATAAAACAAAAAACTATAAGTTTCCTGATGTTATCAATACCCTATTACATATGCGATATCTGTGACATACAACATTGCTATATCACCGATGACAAAAACGAAAATTTATCAACAGGAAATGTAAAGGTCATTGAATGAAAACATCATAACACATTTTCCGATTAAGGGAGCTTAAGAAAAAGTTTTGTTAGTGTTTACTTATTATGGTGACTGAATAAATTGTCTTTTTTATGAAATAGTCTTTGTAGTGAAAACGAAATATTTTGGTTTACATTTGAAAACTTGCATATGTATACAATGACAAAACGGTAATCAGCACATTTTTTCAAGGCTCTACCAATCAATGTGCTATTTCACATACATGTATGACAACAATTCTAATGTTGAGGTCCCCACAACAATCTATATGCAGAATCGTGTATGATGACAATTCCCTTTATGCTCCTAAAGATTGGTGCAATATCATTACGTGAGTAACCTCACCCTTAACATGGAAGTCAATACAGGACAAGGGTAATATCATCTGGAGGTTGGGGATTGAAATCTGTATGACACTTATGCTCCCTGAGTACCATTATCATCACGTTACACTGCCCTGTATGAGAATGGCATTAAAGCTGGCCTCCAGGCGGTGTAATGCAAACTATAAGGAGCTATAGGATTAGTAGTAATTTCTTCCATTATGTTGTCCAAACGATAACGACAATGCACTTTCTCACTTTAAAAACTGACTTTCGCAAGATGTTTATTGAGCACATTGTGTCATAAATCAAGAGTAATGTCCAATAATATAATGAATCATATTCAATATTATCAAATTCATCTTCCTCATACATGTCCCTTATTATTCAACTCATGGCCTTATTGTGTTATGGCAGGGTATAAATAAACGATATGTATCAATATGAAGGAGGTGAAACACAATGAGATAACCAATAGGTGCTGAATTTTTTTATTGTTTAAATGTAAGGTCAGAAGTGTCACTGTATTCAAACCATCTCGATGATAAATGTAGTTTTTAGAGATTGTTATGATGAAGATTGCGCTGCAATAAAAAATAGATGAATGTGCTGCTACTTCAATGGTTCTTGGTGTCAAGGTCAGACAGATATTTCAGCACACCCCCCCCCCCCCCCCCCCCCCTCATTTCTGTAGTTTATGGATAACATTACAATAACTAAACACACACCAGATCAATAGCACCAAGGTTTGAGCTAGTGTATAAAATGTCACTCACTAACCATAAGTGGGCAACAAGACATTTTAAAGGGACAGTAGCACCTTTTGGTGAATATAAGGTGACGTCAGAAAAATTCAAATATATAGTTCCAATTGAAAGACAATGTAATTAAACTAAATGAAGCAGTACTAAATCAAATGTATAATGTAAAGTTCAGGCATGCGATACTTTTTTCTTACTCAAAATAAATAAGCATTAACGTACAATTCTCAGGGGAAAATTTAAGATGCAAAAATGTCCAAAAACTTGCTACTGCTCATTTAACGCAAATGCATATGAATACAATAATCAAATGAACATTATTTCCTTTCGATGAAATGTTTAATCAGAAATGGCACTTGATTATATTGTAATATTTTTCAGTGGACACAATGAAACAAGATGGTCACATAACGACAAACATCTTTCACTATTTTCTTTGGAATATATGAAAGTCTGATTACAGTATTGTATAGTGCGTCAAAGGTCGCTGCACAAATATGTTCAATTTAATTATGAAAGCTTTTTTTTTTAAAGCCACTTTTGATGTGCCGCTTAGACCTATCTGGCCACAGACCAGTGAATGCATGACTGGTCACGACCCCTTTGTCTGACGTCATAAACAGAATCAGCTTCAGAATCAGCCTCGTTACATATACATCTGTCATAACATTTTCAGAAAATGTTTGTCACCCAGTTAGATAAATCTTTTGACGATGTAGCACTGCTAAGCATTTGGTGTATAAAAGATATCCACATCATTGGTATTAAACAATTATTTAGGCGGTATTTTAGATGAAATAATGATGCGTTACTCTGTATAGTGTGTTTATTACGTCACACCACTCAAGTTTTAAGGCCGCTTACCCAGGTGGATTTTTCACAGCCGATTATTACACTGTAATATTGAAAGGCTAATTAAAGGTATTTATTGGACAAATTTACAAAAATCAAGTCCAGTTTTTATTTTGTTGAAAAGTCCTTGAACAACAATCGTAAAGAAGTAAAGTCGAGGTTAGTGGATGTTTAACTAGTCCAGACTGAAGAATAGAAAACAGAAGACGAAGACAATATGACCATAAAGAGTTGGTTGTATGGGACTGAAGAAACTATACTGTTGGTCAGTTACTACAAGACAAAACCGTTATAATTAGTCAGAGATGTATCCTAGAATGCGCAGTTCATCTAGGCTAATTGACTCTCGCACTGTACTTAATGAATAAGTAGCAGTAGATGCTCATTGACCTACTACTGACCACTTGGCATGATTGACAGTTGTATTGACCTGCTAAGAAGAAACATTGAAATATATCAAGGAAGTTTTACAGTAAATTGTAGCTCCTCTGATCAGGGAATTGTTTTCTTTGAAATAACAATTGCTATCTCAAACTAGTATAAGGAAAGAAGTCACATGTTTGGTATTATCTTCAAAACGTTTTTAGAATTAGAGAGCTATTTTAAGGCGGAAATTAAATAAAACCAGATATAAGTTGATCTGGCTTTCATTCTGTTGCCCTATAACATAATATTCTACCAATAAACAAAAATTACTAATGTGCAACAGAGATAAGGACATAAAACAACACCAACCAATCAAATAACAACAAGCATTTAATTATGGTCCATTACCATTATTATGGGCATTGTTGCCATACGAGATATTGATGAATTTTACTCACGTTATTTTGTAACATGAATCTTCTGACTTACTTAAAAGAGATTATCTTGTGTTTGTTGTTTTGAGAGCCCATGATTCCATAGATTAATTAGTTTTTGGTTGACAGCAATAGTTTAATGAACTCACTCCATGATGCCTTATATTTGTTAGTGTTTGGTTTAACAAGTAAGTCAATGTATTGTATTGTCATGATTTGTACCAGTCTAACAAACCTATTTCACTCAAATAATAAGGGCAGTTTTTATTCTACGTCAGATTAAAATGAGTGTTTTACTTTCTTTTGTAATGAAGTCTATTTCAACTTAAATAAGCTTTATCACAAAATAAGCATATAAACATATAAAGTCGCATTTTAATATTGTAATTGGTATTTTCCCAAATTAGAATAAATTGAGATCAACAGGTTCTAAAATTAAGTCAAACTGTTGACCAAAAACACTCTGCCATTAGCCAATCAGAAAAATGATCTTTCTCACTGGAGGCTCAACTGTAAAATTTATCCTGCATGGAATTTATCTTCATTCGGAAAACGCCCATCTTGATGAATAATCCAATTGGTTGGATTTTATTGAGATTTTGATTATCAATTTTAGAATAGTTTAGCCTAGTTATGTAGTTGTTAATAACAAATGATGATTGCACATCGCACAGATTCTCACCTGACAAATAATAATCACAAAGTTAGAGCATGCTTAATGTCAATACTTACGAAAAACATGTATGTAAGGGATAATAACTGTTCCAATAAAAAAACTAACTGTAATAATTTGAAAAAAACAAAAGAAAGAATATATTGTACCATAAAACCTAGACTATTTCATACAGCAAAAACATAGTCACCTTAAATATATTTTCCTTATCTATAACAAAAACGAGATTTCTTTTTAACAATTCATCAGTCGACACACTGTTTTTGAGAACAGGACATAAGATAGCATACGTTTCTTCCGATTACACGACAAATGAGCAATTTTGGAAATTTTGTGATGACGAATTTGATTGATTCATGGTTTCCTTATTTGACTCAAATGTTCGTCAGAATGACCTCTCATACTGGTAAATATCAGATGGACATTATAAACAAATATTAAACTGTCGATCTAAATTTAATTAGATTGTGTTTCTGTACAAGACAAAGCTCTTGCATTAAAATCAGACTTCCATGACATTTGGTACGAGAAAACATCCTTTGACCCTTTGACCGTAGCCATAATAATAGAATCTGACACCAGTTTTGGATGTCTTTTATCATCAAACAAAGAAATATCACGCTCACTGTCCGAAAATGATGATTGATTAATGAGAAAATGTCAAAACAAAACCAATTGCCCTTTTATATATTGGCAACTTACGAACCGAAGTTTGGAAGAAGTTTTCACAAAGTTGTATAACTTGTGCACAATCCTTTCTTTTTAATAAATATGTTTAAATAAAAAATCAACCTTAGTCATATCTAAAGGGATACATATTTTATAATTGCATGTGTTATGGTCAATAAAATACAATTTAAATATTATGTTTGGGAACAATCTTAACAATTTCAATATAAACTTTATTGACATGTTTTAGATTTTGTAAAAAGTTATATATTCTTTTCAAGAATAGATCTTACACTAATCATGCTTGAAATTTCTTTGTTTAAAAGTTGGTGTAAACTCATTGAACTCTTTTTGATGCACACGTTGTAAGGAACTGCAGACAACAATACTTCAGGCGACTGGCTATACCCTGGACAAGAATGCACGGAAATAGAGATGTTGCAAAAAAGCTAAAAATTACCACATTTGAAAAGTTTTATCACAGTGAGCCGTGAAAGAAGAAATCTGATTCACTATTCACGGGAAGATGTATTTGCACAAGCGGCTTCAAAACCATGTGAACTTGTGAAGCCAAGAATGAACTTTTGAAAAACATTTCTTAATATGCTTTAAGGTGTTCAACTGTCAAAATGATGAGGACTCGTAAATTTAAAGGTTATTTCGTGTATTTTCTATAGTAAAACATACAACCCACAAAATTTTACCGATGGATAAACAAGAAGACATAGTCATCAATATCCCCCGCCAAATTATTTTTCATCAAACCCCCAAACATTTTCTTACATGGGCCATAACTCTGAAATATATACTTTCAAAATTCCCATTTTCGTACTCCATCAAGGTATTGCTATCCTGAAGACACACACCAAATTTGTTTATTCTTTCTTAATTTGTTTCTAATTTCACGGTTCTTTATTTTTGAACTATCGATACCCTGAAGACATACACACAATTTTGTTATCTTATCTCAAATAATTTCCAAGAAAAGCTGTCCCCTTTAACGGACGGACGCACGGAGACATGGATGGACGGGCGGAGCCCAACCGATATCCCCCTCCAACTTGGTGGCACAAATATTGTAATTGCAAGTTGACATTTTGAAAATATATCCTAGCTTAAAAAATATTTGAAGATCTTAAAAAAACGATTTTCCCACATGTAATATTGTCTTCATCGGTAAATATTTCATAAAAACTGTCAAAAAAATAAAATATCTGGAAAATGATATTATCGAGATACAAAGTGGTTTCTATTATTTGTGTACAATAAGTCAATACAACAAGTACAATCCATTTACATTGACTTACAACTATATTAGCACTAAGAGAGTTTTGAAAATCTAGGCCCCAGAATGTTGATATTAAATTTTAATCATGATGAAGGTGTAGTTAAAGATGTACTTGTAGTTATCTATATCCACTCCATCGACATATTAGCATACAACAACTACAGTTAAAAAATGATTGAATGATGATGTCATGATCTTACCAAAATGATTTCACTTTGATTGGTAAAAAAAGACCAATGAATCTAGTTATTTAGTATCCGAGATGTAGCAACTTATTTATGCATTTCTCTACTTAATTTGCAAGAACTACAAGCTTGATTCTTTTGAAAACCAAAAAATTCTCATTAATAAATCTAAGTTACAAATCTATTTACAAATAATTACTGTGTCAATAATGATTCTTTTTAAGCAGAAAAAATACTACTTTATCATACATACCATGAACTAGTTATAGACAGAAGCTTTCAAAGTTCAAAAGTGGATCCTTTTTAAATTTTATATAAATAATTTTCTTGTATAGATTTTGGGAGAAGGGGTGGTGAGTAAAACAATAAATTGAAACAACCAAATTGTCATAAAATTAGGATTTGAATGGGAAGGTACCATGTTTTCTTGTGTTATAAAACTTAATAAGAACATACAAATTTATCTCAAATGATGCTTCAACCGAAGAGCATTTTATTATCTAGCTGACTACACAAAATTTGTCTAAACTCAAATTTAGAAATTTACCATAACGTAAATGCTGAATGTTGTATCAATTGCTGATTAAATTCATTCACTTAAAATAAAAGCTTCCTAATGATTTGCATCTTTTAACATTTTCTTTCTCAAAATACATTTTCCCTCTGTGAACATAATGGTTACATATAAGCTTTTATCATTCAGGAAATAAAAGAATCAACACGATCAAAGTTAGTAACGTTCCCAGTAGAGTTTTGTATTATCAAACAACAGTCTTCTTAATATTAATTTTATAAATAATATCTTATATAATAATGAATTATCAGATGTCAACAACGTAAATTACATGATTCCAAACAAGGATAGGACGAGTGACAAAGAATGAATGAACGTTGATAAATGCAAAACGTAACATACATGTACAAAGGGTAAAATAAATTATTAAGCTTAGTTTTTATGCTGTGAACTTTAATGTATGAATAAATAGATTTTCAAAGGCATTTAGGGATGTGTAAAGAATGACTTTGCCATTGACACCGATGGCTCCAAATGTACATTGATAAACATACATGATAACACGACTTGCAGGGCTAGTAGCAGGTGTTAAATCATTTCCAAAGGAGTTATAAAATAACATAAAGATGACATGGAGTGAACTATGTCAAAATGTGCTTCTGTGTCTTTCTGTGTGTCCTACAATACACATTGGTGAGTTTGATCAGGTGTGCCTTGCAGTTCTGGTCTCTAAGGAAATGTCTTTTTCTCCGGGTGTGCTGTAAGGTGTTTTAAAAAGACAAATGTACTTCCTCTGGTAAAGACTGTGAACAGGAAATGGTATGGAAAAAAGGATCAGGAAATGAGAAGCATTTCCTATTCCAAAAAAGTTACAACAGCAGAAATACGCCATCATGTGAAACACATCATATGAATACCAGATCAAGTTGTCAAATATCTGAATATTGAGCCATGTCCACTCACATGCTACTGGTTGGTTACATTGCACATTTCAAAAGCCTAGTTTATGTTGAAAGTTATATTACCAGCACAGGTACTTTGATCAACGTGAACGATATACTTAAGAAACGCTTATAACATATTGAGTCAGTTTAATATAGGAAAATATAAAGATTCTTGTGAAATCACTGAAGCGAATTGTTTACAAAACCTAATAATATTCTCATCGCGGCCACCACATCAAATACTTCTGCTTCCCTTTATGGTGTGAAAAGAATGAGCTCCTTGATTAATATGGATCCTTATGGCTTATAATGGTGCCGAGGAGCTGACAGAAAGGTAAAAGCCCCCAAGGGAAACAAGTTTATGAATCATTCCTTGCTGTCAAAAGAGTAAGAATAAATCATCTGATTTATTGTTCTGATTTGAGTGTTCGGTCCTATAAACCAGTGGCCTAGCTTAACTCTACCATTGATAAAAGGCACACATTTAGCACACATATTTCTAAGATGTTTGAAACCCTTATTTATTGTTGATATGGGTGCTAAGAGAGACATCAACGTATCACTTTACTAATTACCGTAGGTCATGGACAAATTTAGTATTCTCTATCTTTACTGTCATTTTACCAAAGTTCAAATAAAATCATCATTCTCATTGGAATGGCAAAATACCACTCTCTTGCTTGGTAAGATTGAAGTGTTGAATTCGTTAATTCAATATCTCCTCCCACGCTACAGTTTCACTTAATTGTTTAAGAATAAATATTTTGTGATACACTCATGTCACCATACATACATGTGTGCCAAACGATTTGATTGAATCAATATTATATACAACCTTTTGTTGATACTTATTGCTTGTATTTTCGAAACTTTTATTGAGACACTCTGTACACATATCTATATATACATATATATACACAAAGTTATTGAATTTACACTACTGTCCTAGTTGAATACTAGTTATCAACAATACCAATGTTCTCATTCATTGTTTGGACAATGAACGATGTTTGAAATATTATCCATCAACAGCTTAAACCTGATTACTGCTATAAAAGGCTTATAACCTTATATGACAGCTTTGACATCGTTTTACAGCATTATCGTAAGCTGTTTCAGCTACCTTTCAGAAAAATCCTTTGAACAATAAGGATAAACGTCCATCACATAACTATAATATGACTAAAGACAGGAGTTTCTCTCAATGCTGTCTTTCATCCATCCATCGGGAGCTACACAAAGACAATCTGCTTCTTGTTTAAAGGATAAGTATGGAACTCTTATGTATCCTGTTTGTTCCAAAGAGTTCAAGTTAAGATCAGACGTCCCAAGGGTATGTGGTAGTTGCTGGATTCAGGAGACATGCGTTGCCCTGACATGAAATAATTGCTTCCGTTCTGTTTCAACATTCTTCAATTCTTCATTTTTTTTTTCAAAATTAAACACAAAAGCTATACGTTTCCTGATTTTATCAATAACCTATTAGATATCTTTGACATACAACATTGCTATATCAACGATGACAAAAACGAAAATCAATCAGCAGAAAGGGTCATGATCATTAATTGATACAACCTTATAGGAAACCTCTTCCTGTTTCTATCAAAAGCATCACAACACATTTTTATATTAAGGGAGCTTAAGAAAACAGTTTTGTTAGTGTTTACTTATTACGGTAACTGATTTAATTGTCCTTTTTATGAAATAGTCTTTGTTGTGAAAGCGAAATATTTTGGTTTACATTTGAAAACTTGCATATGTATACATTGACAAAACGAAAATCAGCACATTTTTATCAAGGCTCTACCTATCAATATATTATTTCACATACATGTATGACAACAATTTAAATGTTAAATCCCCTACAGCAATCTATATGGAGAATCGTGTATGATGACAATTCCCTTTATGCTCCTAAAGATTGGTGCAATATCATTACGTGAGTAACCTCACTCTAAACATGGAAGTCATTACAGGACTTGGGTAATATCATCTGGAGGTTGGGGATTGAAACCTGTATGACACTTATGCTCCCTGAGTACCATTATCATCACGTTACACTGCCCTGTATGAGAATGGCATTAAAGCTGGTCTCCAGACGGTGTAATGCAAACTATAAGGAGCTATAGGATTAGTAGTAATTTCTTCCATTATGTTGTCCAAACGATAACGACAATGCACTTTCTCACTTTAAAAACTGACTTTCGCAAGATGTTTATTGAGCACATTGTGTCATAAATCAAGAGTAATGCCAAATAGTATAATGAATCATATTCAATTTTATCAAATTTATCTTCCTCATACATGTACCTTATTATTCAACCTATGGCATTATTGTGTTATGGCAGGGTATAAATAAACGATGTAATGAGATGGATTAAAAAGATATTTTTTTTAAATGCATCATTATGAAGGACGCGAGAGACGACGAAATAACCGTAAAGTGCTGAATTTAAATATTGTCATGGTCAGAAAAGTCCAAATATCTCGGCCACAGATGTAGTGACATTGTTTTGTTTCAAATTATGATAATAATAACAACATAGAGTTGCAAAACATAAGAAAAATAGTCCGACCTTGTCTAGAATTTGGCTTAATCCAGTCAAAACAATCCCTTAATATCATCATTTTTCTAGTAACACTCTGAAATCAATAAATTTGGATTGCACTTCTGTCAAAGATGTGATTGAATACTACTTCAATGGTTCTTGAAGTCAAGGTCAGACAGATATTAGCATAGCCTCGACTCACTTCAGTGGTTTATAGACAACATTAGAATTACTCAACAAGCATCAGATCAATATCATATATGTTAGAGCGTGTGTATAAAATGTCACTCACAAACCTAGATTGGGTTAAAAGAGATTTTAAAGGGACAGTAGCACGTTTTTGGGTAATATAATATGATGTCAGGAAAATGGAAATATATGGTTCAAATTGAAAGACAATGTATTTAAACTAAATAAGCCAGTAATAACTCAATACATAATGTTAAGTTCAGCCACGCGGTTCCTTTTTTTCTGAATAAATGAATAAAAGGTGTTTATGTGAAGTTTTGTAATTTGTTCTCTGACTATGGATGATTGGTATGTGAAGTGAGCTTTTTGACACTATCAAAAGAATACATATAGAACTAATGTACAATTATCAGTGCAAATTGAAAATATTGATAATATTATAAGATTCAATGAATCTAGATTGTCAAAAACGTACTTTTACTAGTCCAGACTAAAGATTAGGGAACAAAAGACGAAAACAATACGACCATAAAGAGTTTGTTGTATGGGACTGAAGAAACTATTCAGGTGCTCAGTTACCCCAAGAAAAAAACAATCATAATTAGAAAGACATGAATCCTGTCACGACAGGTTAGTATGTGCATATCATTTAGGCTATATGTCTCTCTCGCTGTATTTTTAATGAATAAGTATCAGCAGATGCCCATCGACCTACTACTGACCATTTGGAATGACTGACAGTTGTATTGACCTGCTTAGCAGAAACTATAACAAGGAAGTCTGATAGTAAAGTGTAGCTCTTCTGATCAGAGGAAATGCTTGGATTTAAATAACAATTGCGAACTCAAACTAGTATGAGAAAAGGAGTCACATGTTTTATATTAAGTTCAAAAAGTTGTTTTTGTTAAGAATAATAGAGTGTTTATTTTAAGACGGTTATTAAATATCACCAGATAGAAATTGATCTGACTTTATTGTTGCTGCTTTGTTAAAAAATAGCTATATTTCTACCAATAAACATAAATATATTAATGAACAATTAATAAAAAGAACATGTAACAATGCTAAACAAACAAATAACATCAAACATTTTATTATGGTCCATGTAGGTGACCTTACGAGATATTGATGTATCTCAATTATGTTATTTTGTAACATGAAAATTCTGAGATACTAAAAAGAGATTATCTTGTGTCCGTTGTTTAGAGAGACCATGATGCCTTGTAATTGTAATGGTATGGTTTAACAATTAACTCAAGAGTATTGTGATTGTCATTATTTGTGCCAGTCTAATTAACCTTATTTCACTCAAATAATTATGGCAGATTTTTTTATTTATGTCAGATAAAAATGAGTGTTAAACTGTCTTTTGTATGGACGTATTTCAACTTAAAATAAGCTTTATTTTTTAAAAAAGCATATAAACGTATTACATGACCTTTTTAATATTGTTTTAATATTTCCCACCAATTTGAATAAATTGAGATCAACAGGTTCTTAAATTAGGTCAAACTGTTGACCTAAGATTGACCGCTAAGACGGGCTGTCAAAAAACACTCTGACATTAACCAATCAGAAAAGGTGTTCTTTCATGCTTGAGGCTTAACTGCACTGTTTTCGAAATTGATGCTGTATGGAATTTATCTTCATCCGGAAAACGTGACCATCTCGACAAATAAACCAAATTGCTTGGATGTATTTTAGATTATGATTATTAATTTGGGAATAGTTAAGCGTAGTTGTCTAGTTGCCAATGACAAAAAACTGATTGCACATCGCACAGAAACTTACTTGAGATTGATAATCACAAATTAGAGCATGCTTAATGTCAAAACTAACGGGAAAAAATGCAAATAATGGGTAATAAATGTTCCATTAAAAACTAATTGTATAAGTTTCTTTAATTCTATTCGAAGAATAAAACAAAAGATAGAATGTTTTGTATCATAACACCAAAACTATTCCATACAACCGAAATAAATCATCTAATTATATTTTCCTTATCTATAACAAAACAAGATTTCTTTTCTAAAAATCAGTCGACAGACTATTATTGAGAACAAGACATAAAAAAGCACATGTTTCTTCGCTCACACGACGATTGAGCGATTTGGGAAATTTTGTGACGCCAAATTTGATTGATTGATTCGTGGTTTCCTTATTTGCACTCAAAAGATCATCGGAACGACCTCTCATACTGGTAAATATCATGTCGACAGTATTAATAATTATCATACTGTCGATCTAAATTTATTTGGATTGTGTTTCCGCACAAGACAAAGTTCTAACATTTATTCTGACTTCTCTGACATTTGGTAAGAGAAAACATCATTTGACAGTAACCATAATGATAAAATCTGACATCAGCTCAGGATGTTTTTATCATCAAACAAAGAAATATCACGTTCACTGTCCAATTGGTTTTGATGATGATTGAATCGACAGACATTATAAATGACACTGAAAAAATGTCAAAACAAAAATAATTGCCCTTTCATATACTGGCAACTTACGAATCGAAGTCCTAACTAAAGGGATATTTGTGTTATAATTGCATTTGTTATGGTCAATCATAAAGAACTGAATTATTGTTTGGGAACAATCTTAACAACTTCAACATACATTTAATTGACATATTTTAAATTTTGTAATATGTTCTTATCAAGAATTGATGTTACACAATGCATGTCTCGAATTTGTTTAAAAATTAGTGCATATTGAAATCTTTTTGATGGGTTACATGTATATGTTGTGATGATAATTATCAGATAATATATAATATAATTATAATATAACAATTTTCGTGTATTTTCTATAGTAAAACATACAACTTCATCGATAAATATTTTTCAAAATCTGTCATAAAAATATCCCGATAATAATAATTTAAGTGGTTTTCATATTATTATTTTTTGGCTTATGCAATTGTTAAGACATTTGTTGTAATAGTTTTGATAATTCACATATTTATTACAATGTCTGACATTAATAAATCTGAAAATACATTTATATTATTTAGTCATTTACATGGTTACTACAAAAAATAGCGTTTCAAGCACTGTAGATTCAAATTATATGTCCGACCTGCTTAAGGTTAGTTTCCAAAACAACGGTTAACGTTTGTCTCATTGAGCATTTTGTTGTCGTTTTTTTATCATAAATCACGACGTTTTGTCACGGTTCATTTGTGACTGCACAATTTACAAAATATCACTTAAAGGCTAAATAATAATATTCACTTGAACTATTATTCTCTTAGTGCTTTCATTGTAGTTAGTACCATACATTAAAGTTGACTTACGATTTGTCAACACTAAGAGAGCTTCGCAAATCTCGGCTCAGAATAAGAAATTGATATTATTATATCTGCAATACCTTACTGACAGCAACATATCTGATCTTATCAGAATATCAATTGCCCTACAGCGCAAACACTAATTAACACATAGAGATATCATCATGTAACCTATTGATAACATCCATTTTGTCAGTTCTCTATGGCCCGGTTATTTGTCAGTTGTACCATAGGAGACAACCGTTCACCATGGGACCCAAGGAAGGTCATCACTACAAGCTGTCCGAACCGGGGAAGTCTGCCTATAGATATGCCAGGCGACCTTTAAAGCTTGTAATTCAACTTGTTGATCCTTTCATAATACACCGACTCCTGTCCTCTGAAGCAGCTACATTTGTATAGCTAGACAGATGACTACAGACTCATGAGACTTCTATTGTAGGAAAACCGATGGAGACAAGACTTGTTTCCTCCTTTTGTATTTCTGATGACAAAGAGTGCTATGCAGGGGTCGGGCAAGGCCAAACGAGTCCGATCAGATAGAGTAAGTAGGTTGTTATTTTCCAAAAGTATTTGGGGATCAACCACTCTCAGATCGCCACATGTGTACCTGGTTTTAAGGACGGTTAACAGTAAAAGATTACTAAAAACGAAGAATACACAACTAACACAACATTAACTCATTCCCTTTTCCCCTAATTAAGCTAGTAATTAACAAATTAAAGAGTTATTAGACCAGTGTTTGGAACATCTGATTGGTCCAAAAAATTACTCCGAGGGGTAGACCAAATTTGAGTCTTCTTTTTATTTTTTTTATTTTGAAACTCCATACAGAAAGGCAGACAAGAAAACAGTTTAATCAATAACAATGTTGAGCAAACAATAATTCATCCTGCTACATCAGCGTATATGTCTCCGCTAATGCTACAACCTATCCCCTGATATCTACCTGTAGTCTTCTGTCGTATCGCTGACGGGTGGTTGCAAATCGCTATTTAAAGCCTGTCTGTTTTCAGTCAAACTATTTCGAACTCCATACACTGTATCTGTTGATGTCGCACGTGGAAATCTAAGAGCGCGCGATTCGGAGCTTAGCGGGAGACTGCAATGAGAATCAAATTTATTATCTTATAGCACTTCTATTGGTTAATTTGAATCACGAGGAGAGCACGCGGAACGAAGCCAAGGAACTAGTTTGCCACTATCGCTGAAAGGGCATCATTTGATTGGCTTGCTATATATAGCGATACGATAGAAGACTATAGGAGGATATCAGGGGATAGGTTGTAGCATTAGCGGAGACAACATATACGCTGATGTAGCAGGATGACAATAATTAAAAGATTTAACAATTTCAAAAATGCGTCCTTTGAGACAATGAAAACTAACCGGTTTCCAAGACTTCCTGCATAAAATAAAATAGAAGTGATCAAGACTGTTTGCGTCTTTCTGTCTTCTCAACAAAACAGGGTTTCATGACTGTGAGTTAAACATATCTAAAAGAAATATAGGTTATGTGAACAGTTATTTAAAAGCATGAAATGTGAAACTTTTAAATCTCAAATTTCTCTTTTCCAATTTTTAAAGTGCAAACGTTGAATGTTTACATTCTACCAAATGTCAATAACTATATGACATTTAGGACTTGTCTTTCTTTCATATTGAACATTATTATTATTTATCACGGATCCTTTACCGACCTTATCACCATGAAATAGACTTAGATAATGACGACTTTTTACTGATCACCTTCAAAACAAGACATAAGATGAAAACAATTTAACGGATGACCTTTCTCACGGCAATTGTGTATCATATTAAAGAACGTGAAGTACGAATATAAGTAATATTGTACATAATGAAGTACAAACATTAACATTTACAAAAGATAACCAGATGTTGGAAACACATTTATTGTAATTAGGTATACATTTTACTGCAACGATGATAAAGATTACCAGATGTTAGAAACACATAATAATGTAATTAGGTATACATTTTACTGCAATGATGATTGAAATATAAAAAGGATTAGGACGTTAAGAAAACGTTGTAATGACATGCTACTTATATGTATTTAATGAACGTTCTTTTTCTAAACAAATTGATATCATCTAGCTGTGGCAACCACCGTTTAAACCTACTTATTGCTTGATTTCAAACAAATAATTACTTGCGGTATCGTAAACAACCAAATACGATTTGTAAAATCGATGTTACAAATTACAAAAATGACCAAAGAGTTTACGGAAAACATTTTTTAAAAGAGTTGATTATTTATCGTGTTGCTAAAGCACAAAAGATGATTTCACAAATGAAATTAGTGTTTGAAGATTTCTTTCTCCAATGAAAATGTAAACACTCTTTCAAAAATGAATTAACTCCTTGTTTTTCATGTCAAATATATTGAGTTAAGCTAATTAAGGAAATATAGCTCCACATATACCCACACAACAAATCCAGATACGTGGACTATTTACAAGTATAACAGATCAATGATCTAGAAACCATCAACATGGTCGGCAAACACCAGATTAGAGTAGTGGTCAAATCAGCTACACCTGACGTATCCTGTCACTTCAGGCCGGAATGTGCATATCATAGTGACTAATAAGCACTCACAGTGGATTGAAGAAATAATAGCAATAACGGCTCTATGGTTCAATACAGACCACTTGAGTTGATTGGCAGTTGTATTGAACATGTCCATCAGAATGTGTTGGAATGAAGGAAGAGTATTGGTCAGGTGTAGCAATAGATGTGACTATACATAGAGGAGAACAGTTGCGAAATATCAGAGCGTGCTGATCAAATATAACAAATAAGACAAAAGAACTATTTTAAAAGTGTCTGTCTGTCTCTTATTTGTGTCTGCCAGAAGTTTTTGAAATGAAGGCAGTTTATTGGTCGAATGTTGTATGATTTGACCAATCAAAAGAGAATAGTAACAAAATATCATCCACAGGTTGCTGCTCTGTATGGATGAAAATTAAACTGTATCTTTGAAGTAAAAGTTTGCATAAATCTCAAAGACTGTTAGAATTGAGCATATGCTTTTACAATCTAAACTAGTTCATTTCTACGAGTTCAGATATTTGGTGTGGACTTAATTTCATATTAAAACAGACCCATTCCTAAATCTAAGAATTTACTTGATATCAATAACGGAACACACATGCATGCATGTTTTCTAAAAAATGCTTTCGTACTCAATTATCCACATAAGGAGAATGCTTAAACATGATTTACGACAAGCAGGTTGTGGTGATACAAGAAAAGCCTTTAAAAAGGCATGCTTGGTGCCACATAGGCAGATGAAGGAGATTGTGATTTGTCGAACAATTCGGGGGATAAGTGAAATATACAACACGGGATAACAGCACTAATATTAACACTCAATTACTATTATTACTCAAAGTTAACTTCACAAAATTAAGTTCTATCAACACGAATTGCTGAAAGTTATGAATATTGTTTACATTCATCAACGATTGTTGGTATATTTCATATCAAAATACACGAGGGTGACAATCTATTTATCATCCAAATTCACTCTTTTTGACATCTCAGAGAAAAAATGTAAATCTCTGAACACAACAACACTAGATTTTCAAGACAGTGATGTCATTGCATAGTGAGGTCACTATGTTTTAAATGATGTTGTGGCATTGTGATGTAGTTACTACTTGAAGTAAAAGCACTGTGTTGCCATGTAGCGTTGACAATGACAGGAAATTGTGCAAAACGTACTGCCAAAACGATATCTCCTTGTCATGCTGGTTATTTATTAACAGTAGTATAACAGATAATAAAGAAAATACTTTCCGATGATCTGACGGGATTTCAACCCAGGTCCGCTGAGCTAACGTTTGAAACCAGCGATGTAGGTCATATTCTAAATATAGCATGAGTCAATTTCAGTACTCTGATAATAAATACATGTTTTCAACGTAAACATTTAGTGACATCGTTAAGTATGACTTGTCACGTGGTCGTAAGTGATCTAACTATTAGTAAACATAAGTCTTATTTCGATGTCACCATCGTACTTACACAAACATTACTTTTAATTCCCCAGGCGAGCCCAGCGTGAAATTAAATCGCGTGGGTTATAAAAAAGTGGATTCTGCGATTATTGAATGCGAAACAATTAATGCTTTACCTGGAACAAACGCAGACTTTTCTTCAAATGAAGATGTTTTTGATTGAGTCTGTTAACATTTATCAGTACTTTAATAGAAAACACTGTTTCTCTTTTAATATAACATTTAAAGCGAAATCATATTCCACAGTTTAATGTGCCAAATATTTTGTATTACCCACATGTTGACGTAATGCATTTTTTGCTACAGCTCTGTTCATTGGTCTTTTGATTTGGATACAACACATGTGATTGGCGCGGCTTCCCTTTGAAAATATCAAGAGTAATATAGAGAGAATTCAGAAAAGTTTTAGAAAAATCAAATCATAATGCTTGGTGCCCTTTGGGGCACCAAGCAACAATAAGACATAAGAATGTTCAGATAACTATCATTAATGCAAAAGCACTTTCATAAACACTTTGTTAATATAAGATGTTGCATTCGATTAGGTTGATAATTTACGTTGCATTTGCGTTCATTAATTTTTGTGTATCATTAAAGAACGAATGCCTTAATCAAGAATGCATTATCAGAATTGAAATTGTATTACGGTCATAATGAAACATTTCTTGAATGTGATTTCAAAGTTCTTAAATGTTCGATTTATGGATATCCAACCTCCTTATATACAGAATAACGACGTTTCGGTATATATCCTTAACCCGCTTTCAAGCATATGGACATGAGGGGTGAGTGATAGAACGGGTGAGAATACCACTCAAACATTTCAGGTACAAATGTAGGTAGGTGACATTGAGAGCGATGTTTGGGCCAAAAATTACCTAGATGCGCCCTGCATTAAAAGCAATGATTAAGAGGTTAAAAATATGTAATGTTAATGAAAAGGTTTAAATGGAATGAAACATTCTATACGATTTCTTATCAAATTAAACGTTTATTTGAAATAAACCAAAACTGATCTTTGGACTTCGCCAAACATTACATTTTCTTCAAGGGTTGAAGGAGTGAGAATAACTCCCCTCTCTTGTTTTGTCGATAAATCTTAGCGTGCATGGACTGCGCATGTGTCTACTAAAAGAGTGTGAAACCAATATATCTTATCTTTTCCAGATATCTCGAATTCTATGACTCTTTCATCTTGCTTTTAACACATCACAGGTATTTCTAACACGTAATCATAAAACAAATGGTGCGAATGCTTTCACAATTGCATTGATGTGTTTGATTTTTAATAATAATAAAATGAATTGATGAGAGAAATTATTTGCTCACATTTGCTCTTCTTTGCAAATGACACGAACTCCATACCGGGCTCCATTGTGTTGCGTTTTGTAGAAAAATGTTATGATATCAAATTACCTTGTTTATTATCTACGATCAGTTATTGTCATGGCAGCTGCTAATTGCTTTGGATGTTTTGGCAAATTTTGTTTCTACAAATATTGAAAAACATAGTATTACACACACACTTAAAACACACTATGATTTAAACAGTTTGCAATAATTTATTAGTGTTGATAATATGTTTCATAATTTGGTTTTGTATGCTTTACAAGAACAAAAATGAAAGAAAGGTGAAAATGAAAGAAATATAACTTGTCATTCCAAATGGTTACTGGGCCTTATGTTTAACAGGTTCACAGGATCATTTATGTCATTGCTGATGTCAGGTAGATATCAATATGTCACATGTATCCACTACTAGTGCCTGGGACCAGGGAAAAGATAATGCTTTGCAAAAGGATTTTATGGAAAAATATAAGTACAATTACTAATAAATTTATTTTAAAGTTTATTTCCCAAATACAACAAACTCTTTAAGTGTTTGCCACCAAGATAAAACAATGAAGGTTTCCACCGAGAATCAAACAAAAATGTAGTTGAACAATCACACAAGACATAAGCGTGAGAGTAACCAAAAATCTCTTTGTCACAGAAGCATTGATGAAGCTTATAACCAGTCGCTCGTGAAATATAACTTTTAGCATTCTCGATACTCAAAAAATACAAATATTTTTTCATTTCCTTTGTCACTTAAACGAACAGATTTATGGATAGGTACGTATCCTCAAAAGCAATAGTTCAAATCACACACTAATCCTCTGACTGATATCATTTGCCATTACATGTGGTAGTATGTTGATTTTCAGAAGTAACTAGCCACGAGTGTAACTATAAACTGTCTTCATATCTGAAGCAAAGCACATGTTTAACAATTGGTATTATTTCTAATCTTTACCGAGTATTTAAAATCAGGAATGCACTGTAACTGTCTTAAAGTGGCAGTAGCACGTTTTTTTTGACAATTTTAAATTTTAACTTTTCACTGACAATTGTACATTAAAGCTAAATGTATTACTTTTGTAGTGTCAAAAATCTTATTATACAAACCAATCATCCATAGTCAGCGAAAGAATTATAAAGATTCACATAAAATCCATTGACAGCCATTTTTGTGTGAACACCTTTAATTCATTTTATGTAAAAAAGGAAATTGCATTGCTTAACTTTACATTACATATTTGATTTATGACTGCTTTATTTAGTTTAAATACATTTTCTTTAGATTGGAACAATATATTTTCATTTTCCTGATATCGCCTTATATTCCCCCTAAAACGCGCTACTGCCCCTTTAAAGGTGGCTACTTTCTTACTCTATAAAAGTTTAAGATTATCTTGTTGCAGACCACAAGGAACGAGTTCACTACTCTTAAAAGACATCGAAGTTTTATCAATACAACGTCAACAACTCTGAGAGATAAAATATAGGTAGAACCATTTGAGGAGCTTTGCTCTTAATAAACAGATGAATCGTTGACATGGATATCAAGTGATTAAACACACTATACAACTTTGACTAGCCGACAGACAGCGATATTGACCTGGTTCACTTGTTTGTGCTTGATAAATATCAAAGTGTAATTAGTTCTGTGAATCAATTGTTACTGATACATTCGTGCTTTGATTTCCAGAAGACTCAATGTCATGTCTAAATAGACGAGAACAATTTGAAGCAGCAATCAATTGAAGCATGATACATTCTCGTTATAGTAGCCTTGAGACATGATATATCTCTTCGGTTTAAGCCTGGTCAAATCATACTCGATGTACTTATCAAATTAACAATTTAAAAACTTTTGAATGAATATTCTACCAATGAGGTGCTACGGATACAGCCTAAATTCAAATTTAAAGCCTAAAACACTGCCCAAACTAGTATACTTGCATCCCACTCAAACAATATCAAGGTGAAATGTCATGGGATTTGATGGATCGAAACACAAGACAATCTCATTTACACATTGTCAATATGGCATTGCCTCAAGTAGTGCTGGAACCCAGACAGTGACACATGGGAATAAGGAGAAGGTGCCTTTGATGTAACAGCAAGGATTAACAGTGTCAATAACGGAAATTAGTCAGCCTAGGATCCATGGGGGGATAAGTGGGTGGTCTGAACCTTTGTCTTAACAGTAAGAACTGTGGTGGAACTCACATGAATTGTCTTACTGAACGATTCATATCATGTTGAATATATGTAAAATCCTCCGAATATTGTTTTAAATTCGACTCATGGACGCTTTTGAGCATATGATTTCCATATCTACTGTATTTACTTTTTTTTATTCAAAGACTTTGGTTTGTTTTTTGGTGGGTTATACATTTTTCCTTTGTGAAATGCTATCGTCAGGTCCAAATTAAATTTGAAATCACCATATGTTGAATTATAACTTTCAAATATGCCCAAGACACCGGCATACAGAAGTTGATGGTTAGAAGAATATGATATATTATATATTATATCCTATGTACAAAGTATCCGTGGATAACCTGGTCCTTTTTTCTTTTTTTTAACTAAGTTATTCAAATGTGTCTAGTTAGGAACGCTTCTTTGGAATATCTGATGTATATTTTATTAAAAAGACAAATTCGTCAATTTAGCACGCACTTTTCTCAGCCTCGTCACTGTAACCTGAAGTGTTCCCTCCAAACAACCATAAGTAAAGTCATATCTACTACATAACCCATGTGTGACAAAAATAACGAATACTGATTTGTTGCAATCGAAGATATATATGCAATTATCGCATTTTAAAACGGAATTGGTCAACTACTTTGACAATCGAGCAAAAAAGAAGTCAGTGACTGAACAACAACTTAAGATGGTTTGAAATTAACACAGTATTATTTTTAAATGAGATCATATCTAAATTGTCAATATCATAATGTCATCTTGTATCACAAAACACATTTCAATCGTTTGTTGTTTCCACTTCCCCTTTAACACTGATATCTGCTTCATAAAAGTCTTGTCTTAATGTTCATATCGATTTGCTTGAAAGAAACACAGATTTGCCTAAGATCAAACAATCAATGTCTTGTGATGTTTCGTTCCTGGATTGCCCTTTCTGTAGTTAGCAAATTTATTTCAAATTAGTCAAATTAATCGCGTTAATGAGCTCAATATCGTTAGGACATTTGAATGTGTCAAAGGCAGAGATATCAATTGCTTTGGTGAGAAATTGTAGAGAAATGGAATGAATGAGATGTTTTATGATGAACGATTTGATCATTAACAGGAAATGATATTGATATGACACATTAGAAACGATGAAACGATTTGAGCTATTCTTTACAGTAACATGATTGCCCTTGACGTAAGAACATTCTTTCCGCTAAATATCAAACAATATTCCCCACAAGAGAGTAGTAATCCTGATTATTTGAATTAAGTTTGTGATTTATTGAATCTTAGTTTATAATTAGCGACTCAAGTTGCAGTTTGTATATTGGTCGAGCTATCATTGACGTTAGGCACCGAACAACAGGTGACAGCGAGAGATTATATTGGATAGTCATTCATTGTTACTTTCACCACTTCTTCCATGTTCAAGGCCATAAAATACCAAGCTTATGCTCACAAATGTAAAATTGAGAACAGCACTGATTGAGAATTACCTCAAAGTTTATCAAAGAAGAGATTCAATCAAAACATTGTCTTGATATTATTTCAATCAATCTTATTTGCATTGATAACATCTTTGGTGAACCAATAATGTGTAAAGCCTTTCAAAGGCTATTTGAGACAAAACATGTTCTCATTCAAACCCTTATTTGGCCAATTTCCTTTGATATCTTGATATTTGATTCTGATATCATATCGTATAACGTATTTTTATAATGATTTGTCAGGTAAATAAAAGTTATCAGTATGCGTTTGAATAAAAACTTCGTTTTTTTTCGTAATAAAAAGCCTGATATCAACATTTTAATATGAATGTATTCATTCATTGTACAATATTTCAACAGTGTGAATATAATGCTAAGGATGTTATTTGACAGCATCGTATCACAGTCTCATCGTAAGCTGTGTCGGCAACGTTTAGTACAAGATTTGACAATGTATACTAAGATAAATGTCTATCACAACAACAAAAATGATCATGACAAACGACACCATTCACTTCACATCCGATGATATCCACAATCACAACACTCTAATATTCTATAGGAAGAACAACATTTTCCAATCTGTACCAAAATTATAAATACAATAAGTTTTTATGTCTTCTGATATTTCTAATAACGTCTATCGACGTTCAAATGTCTCTTAGATGTATAAGTACAGTCCGTTTGAGACAAAATCTCCCCTATGAATTATGCTTTAACTCTAAAACAGATTGTTTAATGTAAGTGAATACAACGTTAAAGTTTCTAGGATAAGCACACCAACTCGTGAGGTGAGCGTCAGCACGTGCAGTGTTGATTTCAATGGTCAGGGGTTGTATCAAAACTCATCAGTCTTATTTTTTGCCTTGAACTTGTCACAGCTTTCAGAGTCACGAATCCATGGCTTTGACGAAAATCGGTTGAGAAAATATTGTTCAGCATCTGTAGTGGCATCAACGTCAGTCCTCCATCATACGAATTCACTCTGATGACTCTGAAAGCTGTGACTCCGTTTTCAATAGTTTTGATACAAACCCTGACCATTGAAATCAGCACTGCACGTGCTGACGCTCATCTGGCTTTTATCTCAGGTGTGACTACACCCTTGTAACAATGATAGAAAATAATGATAGTTTGTTAAACAATTGTTTTATTCTGAGACCAACATTTAAAGCAAAAATATGCAGAGTTGGTGTGCTTATCCTAGAAACTGTAACGTTGTTTTCACTCACATTGAACAATCTGTTTTAGAGTTAAAGCATAATTCATGGGGGAGATTTTGTCTCAAACGGACTGTAGAAACGATAATGCAAATTTCTGCTGTCATTTGAAATGTATGTTTCATGAATTAAAGTACTAAAATATTTGTCACTTTTTAATCTTTCGCTGATACACAAAATACAAAGCATCATCTGATTTCGATATCTATGAGAAAAAGCATAACTTAAGTTAGATGATGAGAATTAAAATAAGAAAACATATAAGGGATCAGTATCATCAGTGACTTTAAAGAAGACAACAACCTTTGATCGATGAGACAGAATTATTTTCAAGCAAACCAGCACAACTTCTTACACTCCATCGGAGCTGCTGATGAATGATGTCTGTTAGAACGTATTTACTAGGGTAAGTGATTAAATGGATCATTGCTACGTAATTCGTGCCAAAGAGGTGAAAGGAAATCTTAGTGGTCCCAAAGGATTCTAAATGCTCTAATATTATAGCATGAGTCAAAGTCATTAAATTTATTGTTATTTTGGAACATTTTACTACATTGAATTTAAAGCAATTTCTACAAATTAGAATTTAATTGATAAAAGGTGTATTCATTCATGATAGCAAATACTATTTTAACTATTTATGCTAGTTCTCTCCTTAAAGTTTCTTAAATGGTCAGACATATTTTCAGCACAATTTTTACGACCTCATGAATATTATAAGTAGCTAGCTATTTTCCAGCTAGATGAAAGTCAATAATAGATAGAAGTCAATATTGGACGACCGCTTTCTTATTTTGGATATTGTTGAATTCAGATTATGATCTTCGAACATCCATATGGGCATGTTACCCTCGTCCTTGTCAGAGGTTATTTGCATATATGGCTTAATTTCTGTGGAATGAATACCCATTGAAATCAAGACATCTCAATGATATGGTTATCTGAGTTCTTTGAAGAAATGTGACTTTAAAAGTGTTACAGTCTTTACATCAACCAGTAAAAGAGGCATTTATTCTGCAGTGTCTTTTACCAATGAAGAGAAATGAGCAGGCACTTAAACCTGGACTACTTTACAAGTGAACCTTATTATAGTTGTCTAGATGAGAATGGCAATTACATAAGTCTGTAGTCACTTTAATCCATATAACAATTTGTGGCAGTTTCATCCATGATAGTGTCCTGCCGAAAACGACAATGCACTTCTTCACTCCATACGTGACATATTATTCCCAACAGGATTGATCATTAGAATATTCAATTCATGAAATTCATAAGATACATTTCACAACTTCAAATTATTTTCTGAAAGTAACCATTGTGGAATATTCATGAAATGAGTTAAATATTAGCACAGTGTTGCAGCAACTATCAAAGAGTTAAATATTTAATATACATTTAATTGCCGTTAGGAGCTGCATTGTAATATTGCCAGTGTCAAAAAGATCTGACAGTATATTTTAGTAACTTTTAACTCGTCTACACATATATCCAGCTCTGATCACATGAGTTCATTTTCAAATGTCAACGTCTCTGCCAGAGTGTGTCAAGATCAGGATAAGTATGCATGATTTCATCAGAAATGACATGGTTAGAGACCCTTTCTATTGTTGTACACTTACAGGCTGTATGTTAAAAATGGGATATTGTTTAAATGTCTTCTGATGTCAAATACATAAACATGCCTGAGTTTACAAAACTAAAAAATGCAAGTGCTACTTTTATCATCCGAATTAGAATTCGATGGAAAAAAGTGAAATTTTATTTATTTTTCATAGTTGTTTTCCATTTAATGCAAAAATTTGGCATTGTACACGGCACTGTCATTTGACTTGCAATGAAATACGTTTATACAGATTATCATTATTCCATTTTAAAAAAAGAGTTTTCCATCAACTCAATGTGCACAAGCACTTTAACAACTTTGTCTGACTTTTAGTTCAAGAACGTTCTTAAAACATCATCGACTAGTGGTGACAGTCTTTTTTAACAAAAAGAGTAGAGGACAATTGTGACCAATGATGGCAGGAGAAAAATATTTTTCAAACAAATTCTGGCTCTTTAAAATTGAATTTATATGCAGCCATAACTCAAGATAAAAGCGTTTTCATATCACGAAGCAATGGTTCATGCACTGTGTAAAGAGACGTTGAATCTACAGAACCAAGTAGATTTACCTGTTCACATTATGACTATTTAGGTTAGCAATCAATGTATTCCGCGTCTTATGGCATTTCCCTTTGCGATTATGTTTCATACTATTTCAAAGAATGTTTTACACTGTTTCTAGAAGTACGGATGATAGACGAAACTTTCGCTGTTTAGGTTATTTTGAATTTTTTTTCATGGAAACAGTTTGAAGTTAGTGCATTTAGGGAGTAGGATCTGTTTCAGGGCCTTATCACAAAAACCGTTCAATATTTAAAACACAACCTTGGTATGTGGTTAGACCTATGGTGGTGTGGTGCCTTTAGCCATTTTGGTTATTGGGAATTCTTTTTCCTGCTTTCCATTGAAACAATTTGAGCATTTAGTGGGTAGGATCTGTTTCCAGGATATAACTAAAAAACTATTTACTATTTCTTTACAAAATTTGGTCTGAGGTTAGATCTAGTGGTGGAGTGGTGACATTTTGTTGTTGGTTATTCTGAATGTTTTATGGTTTCCATGGCCACAATTTGAACTTAGGTAAATTTGGGAGGAGGTCCATTTCCAAGATATAGCTCAAAACTGTTAAATATTGTTTACTAAACTTGGTATGTTGTAGGATCTAGCAGACGAATGGTGCCTTTTGCTACTTTAGTTATTCTGATTTTTTGTTTTTCTGGTTTTCACTGAAACAATTTGAACTTAGTAGATCTGGGGGTAGGGTCATTTTTGATTAAATGTTTGGATGAGGACACAGTGCATCACATGCACATATTTCCTCAACATCCTGTCTCAGGGTACGAACGATACGATATCTCCACTAATCTTTACCCTGGGCTCAGAAGCTAGATTCATTAGCGCGGCCCGACTTGGGATATAGCCAATAAAATCATTTTCTCGTTGAAATTTTATTGAAGGTCGCGAGAAAATGATTTGATTGGCTATATCCCAAGTCGGGCCGCGCGAGCGAATCTAGCTTCGGAGCCCAAGGTACAGATTAGTGGAGTTATTCGTTATTATCCTGAGACAGGATGACTTATCAATGACTCGATATGAAACGCATTTTCGTTCATGTAAATAAGTCGTAAATATAGTCATATCAGTATGGCTCTGTACAATCCTCTGTATGAAACAAAAAACAGTTTCTTGATGATTATGAAGGCTACACTGGAGTAAGAAAACCGGTACGGTCAACACGAACAGCAGAGTCAATATTAGAGTACTTGGAAGGGACAGCTATATTTGACATATCCTATCACTCAAGGTAGGGATTTGCCTATAAACATTTACAGTGGATTTGATGAATAAGAGGCAGTAAATGCTCATCGACCGACTACTGACCACTCGAGCTAATTGTCAACTGTACTGAACCTGTCTTTATGAGTATGTTGATATCTAACGAATTAAAGCAATAACCTGTCAGAAGAATCAGTATTTTCTCTTTTTGAAAGGTATTTAATAAATCTTGTTAGTATCACTGCAAGCTACATGTATTTACAAAAGCTTTGGAGGTGTTTTAAGCGGAAACCGAAGTAAAACAACGGATAAAGTTCATCGCATCACTTTATCACCCCAAACTCATCAGATTGTATATGGTTAAGTCCCGAATTCGCGTCCTCATATCAGGAGGACATGTTTCTCTGTGAACAATCACGTCAAAACGTGATCGTATCTAAAACAAGATCTTAAGTGGTGAAATATGAACCTCAAAACCTTGTATTGATATCACGTATGTCCATATTTAAACATCTACTATTGTTTAAAAGCAAAACCCTATGTCAAATGATAGGGTTATCTATATCACAATTTAATAGACAATGTACCAATGTTAGGCCCGTCTAACGTGAAATCGGATTACAGAAAAAACATAACGATTACTGCAATCATACCAAGTGACCCAGACTTTGATTCGATTGTATCATCACACACAAAATAACAGTTTTGACAATCAATACGTTTTGATGCCTTGTACAGAAGACACATAAAAGGCAACCAAAATATCTGTGGTCGACCGAAAAGGAACCTTTGTGTTATGATCAGTCAGGAATAATGTTGAACAATTACAATGATTTGCTTGATGTGACAACCTTAATTTTTTATCCAAAATTTCTGACCATTTTCATCAAGAAAGAATTATTGTTTTACATGTTCAAAGGGGAAAAACCTAGAGCTACAGACTAGTCAATTCAATAGGATATCAAAAGAGCAAAACATAGAGATACCGATTTAACCTCCTTGTTTTAAAGGGTCATTTTAGCATGCACCCACTTTACTTTCTTTTGTTGTGTTAAATCACGATTGTCCCCATTTAAATACAAATTTAACTTGATTTCATTAGACTTTTAAACATCAAAACGTGAATATCGGACAGTTTCAAATGACAAATAGTGTGAGAGCGCCATCAATTATTTAGAAATAAATTAATAGGAAATGAATAAAACAACACAGTCAATATATTTTTTTTTGTCAGATTAGAAAAGCCACCGATTGACTGAAATATTATGATAAACTTAAAATCACTCAGATTATAATAGAAAATGATTATTTGAATAAAACTAAGAATACGACCATCTGTGTTAAAGTTATAGTTTACACTAAAATATTCATTTAATATTTTTTTACAATGATTGAGGTGAGGTGATATGGGTTGAATCGCCGCTTTCAAGAGTATTTCCCTTATATCGCGGCTGCTAGTATTATTGCAGGGAGAAAGCCCTCAACACTATTGTGGTTATGTATTGAGGTGAAACCTGAGAGCATCGACTGGAACTAGCAACCATGGGTGGTACTACACTGAAATTCAGTTTAGCATTGTACCCAAACCTGACTGCGTGTAGAACAGTTCTCTACTGGATAATTGAATAAAACTAAGAATACGACTATCTTTGTTAAAGTTTTAGTTAAGACCAAAATATCCATTAATTTTTTTTACAGTTCTTATAATACAGTTTCAGATATCTCAACCAATTAAGACGACTCGGAAAGAGATGTCTATAAGGGGCCCCAGTGATCAGGTAACACGGTCAGCAAACACCAGATTAGAGTAGTGGTCAAATCAGCAACACCTGACGTATCCTGTCACTTCAGGCCGGAATGTGCATATCATAGTGGCTAATAAGCACTCACAGTGGATTGAAGACATAATAGCAATAAAGGCTCTATGGTTCAATACAGACCACTTGAGTTGATTGACAGTTGTATTGAACCTGTCCATCAGAATGTGTTGGAATGAAGGCAGATTATTGGTCAGGTGTAGAAAAAGATGTGACTATCCATATTAATGGAAGAAGGAACGAAATAAAATGTTTTGCTGACACTGATAACAGGAAAATGGAACATCTTGAAAATTCATTTTTATTACCTAAAAAGCAGTCATATCTAGGTATTTTTTTCATCCGATGCCCAAGTTCAAGATATCCCTTTTCCATTTTGTCGTCACGTAATAAACAATGCTTGACGTCACGGCTCGCCTTTGACGTAACGTTCTATGTGTGCTGGCAGCGGTTAGATGGCCCATGTTTTGAAGCCGATATGAGTATCCATGACCTAAAAAACGTTTACGACACTCGTGCCTTAATATCAGTATATTCATTACTCTCGCTCAGGAGATACTTTAAATATTGAGGCCCTCGTGTCGTAAACATTGTATGTCATGGATACTCATATAACATTCTATATGAAGTATTATTTTTGCACAAACAAAAGTTTTTGAGTGGTTAGGAATGCTTATAAACACTTATGCAATATAAAATAGTAAATTCATATTCATGCATAACGTATTGTTCATACTTATCGATTTTAGGTCCATAAACAAATTTGCATTTGAGCCTAATTGTCTTTTTACCCTAGATATAAAATAAAAAGATAAATGTACTGCCATTAAATTTGTCAAACTTATAATATCTTCTGTATTAGACAACAAGACTTTGGATTAATCGTTTCAGTTGATTACAGGTACATTTTCTTTAAAAGATATGTGTATATAAAAACTAAACCCATTGTTATAAATTCGTACTGAATGAACTGCACTTATCAACAAAATGTAGAATTTAAATAGAATTCAACGATTATTTAAATGAGTATTTATCATTTTATCTTATCTGATCCACTGATTCCAATGATATAATAAGCGTCATCACTAGTTTGCGTTGTTCCTTCACACATTCACACGTACACAAATAGTGCATATTCCTTGTGCATGCCGTTGATGCATTGGATTTTCATTTATAGAAGGAATTACTGGGAGTGCATATTTGCTCACGTTTAATTTGTCTTTACATTTGACACGATCTCTCTTTTTAAAGCACCAAATTGGTTCATTAAAGTGGAAACCAAACAAGTAATGATATCTCATCTTATTGTCTTTGTCCGTAATCACTTAGCAAAAGGTCAAGGATTCTTCTACCTGCTTTTGATTTGCTTTCCAATGATGTGTGTATTGATTCCATTAACATTGATGCTTTATAAATTGCTTGGAATTATTTCCAAAAATGCACCAACATTTGTAGTACAGAAAAGGGCTTTCCATGGTTTGATATAATTAGATATATGTAACTATGAATGGTCGTTTGAAATCGTCTTTGGATAAGTGGGTAAACAGAAAAGGAAATGCAGGGATTACTTAAAGCTATGATTATCAAAATATATTTGCATTATAGAAGATGATTATATATTCTTTACAGGATCCGTGAAAAGTATTTATGTCCAGAATAGGAAACGATAGCAAAACGATACTTAGATTCACATAGACTCGAAGTTTTGTCTTTTTTCAACCAAACTCATCTTAAACCATTCTCATAGCTATAAAATGGAAGCATGAAAACGTGTGACCATAATAAATCTTTTTACATGTTTAGAAACTAAAGCAATCAAGAGAAAGTCCAAAATTGCATTCAGCTGTTTTTAACACATAGTTGGGTTATTTTTTTATATTTGCTAACATTTTAGAGGCATTGTTTCCCAAACCTCAGTAATATCAAATGTTTTGATAACTGTGATAAAATATATTTTTTACCCTCGTATCTAATATTGATATACCCTCAGATTATGTGGTTAATTATGATTTTAGAAAAAAAGAAAATATAGTAGTGGGTTAAAATGTTTAAATTTGTACGTTTCCAAATTAATCCAAAGAATAAAATACAGGAGTTTCATAATGATGGTTTGAAACTTTGTCTTCGGTTTTAATGATATACATCGAATTACTTTTTCCTTAACAAATACATTTACAACCAAGTTTCCTTCCCCCGACAGACTTGTAAACTATGCTGTTGTTATGGATAAGATACAGCCTGTTGATCACCTCACATTTCCTCCTTCTTTCAGGAAGGCCTTTTAAGAGAATCCGAAGCATCAGTGAAACATTACAACCAGTTCATGACTCGACCACATCTATCAAACACCACCAATTTTATTCATCTCATCGATGTCATCAAAATCCGAGAAAAGTTGCAAACCCCAGTAAAAGTAGTATAATTCCAAGTGTTTTTTTTTGCTCTAGAGAACAGTAGATAAACTTTACTAAATTTCGGATGACGTTGAACAGTCTATTCCATGGTAGTTGCACATATTTCAGGGATGTCAGAGATACTTGTAACACACAAACTGTGATTGGAAATACTTGCTTGTATCGGGAGTAATATGTTTTAATTACTAAATTTGATAGTGATAGATGGAACTGATTCTCCAGTAAAGTGCCAATATTACGATAGTGTACACTCGGTTACCTTTTTCAAGAGTGGGTGAGTGAGGTAATGCTAAACGCCGCATGGGCAATATTTCAGCCATTAGCGGCCTTTTACAAGAGTGGAGGTAAAAACATATCTGAAAGCCAAAAATGTTTTAAGAATAAATTAGAAATTAGTTCGAGTTTGAAACAAAATATGGACTTTGTCACAAAGATTACTTTCTAGGAAATGATGTGCATATATATATATATTAATGACCAACAATAGCTAAATTCTCCCAGAACTTCTTTGGAAGTTTAATTGTGCTCTTAATAAACACAGTGCTTATAATATTAACCTCAAAGTAAACGTTAAAAAGAGATACATTTTAAACTACAACTCATGACTTAATCATAAACTTCTTTTTAAAAGGAGTTTCCGTGATGATTCAAAGACCCTTTCTAGAAATGAGTATTACAAAATGCCTTGTAAATAATACATATATGACATGAACCTAAGTGACATCTCTATTCATTACGATTACATGCATTCTAATGCCTTTTTAAATGAACATTATATGTCACTCACTTCTGTAGCTTTTCATTACGTTGCATTTTTAGAAACTGAATGTTTTAAATCATTCTTCAAGTTAAATGCTAGATGTCATTAACCAATGTCAATGTACTCATTGATTGTATTGTGAATTGTGACCTTTCAAACGTGTTATCTACAGATGATTCCAACCTAAATTTCTTAACAAAATGTTTATAACAAAATGTATTTGTCATCGACGTCAAAGACATGGTTACAAAAGCAGATAACATACTGTCCATCTGAGTACAACATCACGAGACCAAAAATCGGGAAACTCATCATGACATCTTTTCCATTCCGGGCCAATATTCTTTGATATGTTAAAAATGACCAGATGATTTTATTTTATTGTATTTTATCTCCTGTTGGTGCGCAGGATTTCTAGCTAAGATGATATGTCATCGAATCACATAAAAACTGCAAGGTTCAGGTGAATTGATTACGTTACACTAAATACAATTCCATATTGATTGAATAATTTAAAATAAGTCAGAAAACGGTTTTAAATGCAAAAAATTAAACAATTTGATGTGACAAATCTGACATTTACGCACCATTTTTATATATTACTAATACATTGTTTAGCATGACATGAAATGCTATAATTCCCTTCAATGAGAAATGACGTTTCGACTAACAATATGTCATTATGCTGTAACATGTTATATCTGTGACACCATTAGAACGTCTGAAGTCACAATGTAGTATCTGCAGTAAAAATTAGAACAACGGATGGATCTTTGTATAAAATAAACTGATGACTTATGTCTAAATCATTATTGTTTCTAATGAACATCTAAAAACATACATAAAAACAATGGAAAAACATGTTCGCATTTGATTTTAAATATAACTGTTTTCTAAATAATCTTTATGCCTAGTCGTATACGATAACAGTCTTCCCTTAATGCTCCTAAAGTTCGGAAAAATTGTCATTATGTGATATCATAGTAATTGACCTGACTCCAAACAAAGTCAAGACGGATGACAGTAATGTTGTTCTCAATGTTATTATCCCTTAATGTCGTCATTATCATATTATCCTCGTCTACTGGCCAATGGTTATGACGTTCACCCCCAGACAGTGAAATGCTTACTACGAGGAAGTAAAGGATTGGATGCAAATTTGTACGTCATGTTGCCGAAATGATAACAATAATGCACTTTCCAGTGTTATACATGTACATGCATCAGTTATCTGATTACAAATCTGTCTGTGGATTATAGAAGTGAAGAGAATTGCAAAGTTTTGGGTTTTTAAATACTTATAACAAATAATGATATAAGTGATGAACGGAAGGCAACATTGTATGTCCAATGCACCTTCAATTAAAAGCATTTCCAAGGTAACTTTAGCGTAATTTATCTGGCGACAGGGTCGATATTTACATAATCAGGCTTCAAGAGAGCATATCAATATTTGCATAACAGTATTACGTGTCTTGACCATTCTAATTCATGACACCAAATTAATGAATGGTCGCTCTAATCATTATATCTTATCTTCTCAATTGATTTCCTTTATCTCTTAACATTTCTAATATTTTCTCCTTGTTTTTCACAATTTCATACGTATTAATAACCTCTTACCATAAGATAAACAGTTCATGTATGCAATTGATGTATTTGATTTTCATTTCCGAAATGGATTGCATAGAAGAAATATTTGCTTACATCCGCTCCTCCATTGCATTTGACACGAACTGTACACGTGGAGCTATATTTCGGATCTCATAGAAGACATCAAGCAATTACTGATATCTTATCTCCTTGTCCTTGTTTATAATCAATTATCTATAGGCAAAGGCTGCTTCCTATTGATTTAAATGTGTTTTCCGACTGTAATTTATATTTATCCTACAGGCAGTTGTCTCTTTTAAAATATGTACCAATTCCCTATATTTAGCTTCCTCACATAAATAAAAGGTCATCTAATAAAATATCGCCTGCAATTGTTTATGCATTGATACTTGATAATTTCTGCTACGACTATGCACAATAATTGGCCATCTGAAGTTAATACATGTGGAATTTACTTCTGATAATTAGGGTAGGATATATTTTGTAAAAACGTTTTTCTACCCCTTCAAAATCAACAGTTATCGGTAAAATTATGACCCTTCATGGGTACAAGAAACATCTACTTAACTGGGACGAAAGGTCAGGATTAGATTATTTAACATCGCCTAAGTTCATGTTCCTCTATTTGTACAGTCTGTCAGCATTTTTCTTATCTGAACCACCAACTAAAGCTTTATGATGTGGAATCCTTCTTTCTCTTTCTCTAGCTCAATGAAAAAGTTACTTCAAGCAATTGAGTTGAATTGAGCGGAAACCATTTTTTTCATTGAGACATTTAACGGTTTTCAAAGACGAGATTGCTTGCGGGAACTATTTCATTGGGAATGTGTTTCCTTGGGGCATAAACTCTTAACAGAGAATTGCTTCAGAGAGGGAATTGCTTTAGAGTAGCCATGGAAAATGGACACATATGCTTTTGAATAATAGTTTGCCAATAAATAGTTTAGCATTAGTATATGTAAGTTAAACAACATACAGATTAGGCCACAAACATAAAAAAACATGCATGAAATTACATATGAAAAGAATTATTTGTAAATGAGACAGGAATCATTATGAGGCATTAACATTATTGCAAACAACGCCGGTTTTAATCGCGTTATTAGTTATTATAAGTGAACCCTTTATTTCTAAAAGCTCTGTCTATACTTTTTGAAGACAATTGCTTGTTTAGGACGTGTGTGTTTTGATGAATTTGACGTGTTTTTGCACACTAGGCATCGAATTCTCTTATGAGGCCTTCCTGCAAATACACACATGAACTGTTTTGCTTGAATTAAAAACGATGTATGAGGTTAGGCACCGACATTATCTCATTCATATGAATAGGTAATCATATTCACTCAAAATGACACGAAACCGGCAATACAATTTTAGATAAATTTATATAACTTTCCCTGTGATAGTGAATTGAATTAGCATCAGTACCGATGACGTTTGGGGATTTTACACTGCGAGGGGAAATGTCCGTTAAATTAGCAGAAGTCTTAAATTTTAATTACCAACGGTTAAAACCATTTAAAATCGTTGTTGTAAATGATTATAGGATTGTTTCTAACATAGATTATTTGTATACCTTTTCGGGATAAAGATATTCCATATATAAATAAAATATAATAATATGTAATATAAATCAGATAGATATGAAATAAATAAGTTGCTTCAAATACGCAAAAAGGTAAGAAATAGTAAGCTATTTCATAAGATTTGCTTACCGTTTTAAAGTTTAGTCCTGGGAGGGGCCAATTCATATTTATATCCGAACACCTGAAAAAGCAAGAATAAAATTAGTCATCAGCCAATCGTAACTTCTGTGTTTGACTGTGAAAAGCAAAAACTTCCTTTTTTCAGAATAATAAGATATATCCTCTGAATACAAAAACAAGTTTAGTGGTCCAATTTGCAAACAAATGGGCTTGTCATTTACAATTCTTCCTACTTGATGCATAATCAAATCAAAACGTCAACTGAACTTCCAATTGAATTTAATATTGATAATATCAAACACTTTCTGAAAACGGTAATTGCTTTGAAACATCAGTCCAAAATATAAACATTTGAAACCATTTACATAAATCTGTTGCCAAAGGTCTGCAAATATCGAAATACAAGAACAAACAGTGCAAAATGGTTGATTCCCTTCACAATGTCAGTATGTTGATGTTATAAGCAAGAGTCACTAAACAAATGGGTCATGACTGTCTTAATCCCAGTTAAACATCGATAACTTTTAAATCAAAGTCTTGCATTCATCTATTTATCGTGTTCTTGTTCTTTAACGCTGTTCCTAAGATCTCACAATGATGTCTTGTGATGTGCAATTGCTGAAATGCTCTTTCGGCAGTTTAGAAATAAAAAAACTTAAAATTAAATCATTCGAGTTAAACTGAGCTCAATATGATTGGGACATTAAAACTGTTTCAAAGGCAGAGGTTTTCAAACACCAAATGTTTCTAAAGAATTCCTAAAGATTGTATTTTTTCACTTGAGTTCGTTTGCATCATGAATGCTGATTTCATGAAAACGAGAAGGAATTGATTAGACTAATAGCTGCTGTATAAATGTTAGATATCCTAAAATGAATATGATTCTATTGATGTAAGCACTCTCTTTCTCAAGACCAAATTATATTTTCTTTAATTTTATTTTTACTGAAAATCTATTGAGCACAACTCATTCAGTGCAGTTAAGGATGATAGCCGTAATTAAGTCTAAAAAAATCCCATCTTCATGAACATTACAACGTGTTTAAGAGGAATTATATATTCACAGCGAGAGGTTTAGTATTGCTACTTTAAGACTCATTTCAAAATGAAAAAAATGTGAACTTTGAGACAACAGCTATGCGATACAGCCTGTCAAATGTTTTTGTTTTTACAGTGTACGCATAAGGATATGTGTGATGCTCTTATACAGATTTTAAAACGTCGATAATCTTGTAAGCACTTGTAAGCATACAATAAGAAAAGAAATTGTGCCACGAAATCATTGATTTATACATGAATTGATGGATATACATGTTGATAATTATTCCTTGTTGGGACGATTGCACTGATACAAGTTATGTCATGCTCTGCATTCATTTTAAGAAAATATAAGATAAAATTTTAGATCATGCAGCGAATGATTGTATGCTAAACTTTGAATAATCTTGTAAAGAAAGCAGACGTGCAATTCTTATCCGATTAACTGAATGTCAATAATTTATTTCCTTCATGGTGCATACTACATTATATCATAATGACTTAATGACATATCAGTTATTACATAATTTTCATCGGGTTTCTATTGCAATGACATTGCAATTACATAGAGTGTTTGAAAGTTTAGTCTAACCTTAATAGAAGATAATTCACATTGTCAATATAGGTGTCCCAAGCATGTAGCCTCAAAAATCATTGATGGAAATATCCTTTAAGATGCTCCCTTAACAAAAGATAAGTAACATTGTCAATATAGGGTCGCCGCAAGAAGTCCCAAACATATAGCCTTAAAGTCATTAAAGTGAAACATCCTTTCAGATATGATGATTCACATGATGATTCACATTGTCAATATAAGATGCCACAATGAGTCCAAATATATAGTCTCAAAAATCATTAATGGGAAATAACGTTTACATTGGCAGTAGCAGGTTCTTAGGGGGCATTTAAAGGTGATATCAGTTAAATGAAAATTAATGGTTCCAATTGAAAGACAATGTATTTAAACTAAATGAAGATGTTATAAATCAAATTTAAATGTAAAGTTCAGCCATGCAATTCCTTTTTCTTACACAAAATGAATTAAAGGTGTTCACACAAAAATGGTCGCCAAGGGACTTTATGTGAATCTCTATAATTTGTTCTCCAACTATGGATGATTAGTTAGTGTAATGAGTTTTAAAGGGACAGTAGCACGTTTTTTGATAATTTCATATTTTAAATATTTCATTGATAATTGTAGGTTAATGTTAAAATTATTAATTTGACAGTGTCAAAGTATGCCGATTCATATAAAATCCATTGGCGGCCATTTTGTGTGAACACCTTTAATTCATTTTATGTAAGATAAGGGAATCGCATGTCTAAAGTTTATGTTATTTATATGAATTAGTATTGCTTCATTTAGTGTAAATACATTGTCTTTCAATTGGAATCATCAGTTTTCATTTTCCTGACAGCATCTTATATTCCCCATAAAAACGTGCTACTACCCCTTTAAGACACTATCAAAATAATACATTTAGCATTAACGTACAATTATCAGTGATAAATTGAAAATATACAACTTACAAAAAACGTGCTACTGCCCCTTTAAGATAAGATGTTTTTTGAGCAAATGCTGAACAGCGTCCGGAAATTTGTTAGACAAGCTCCCTCAGGTGAATATTTTAGAGTCATCACTTCCTTGTATTACTGGCAGATTAGTCACTGATGCTTAACTATTGATCAGTGTGAAAAAAAAATGTCCATCGGCATTTAGAGCCAATTATTGGAACCGTCTTAAAACGCTCCAGATAAGTAATTACCTCCTTTAGCCCAAGTTTATGTATTTATATATCATGTTCCAGAAGTAGCTAACTCTATCATATTGATCAATTATTCCTGCTGAATTGCTCATCTGAAGATGTTCAGTTTCAATAAAGTTTGGTCCTCGGCAATGTCTGATGACCTTGAGGTGAATTAAACAATCATGTTTTACATTAAATAGTTATAAATCGTATGAATACCATTAATTTTGTTATATCAAACATTGCGATTTGTGGCATTGAATAATTCTGTTATTCAACGTTTATAATTATATCATATCATGCCATCAGATTTTCCATCCACTCAGGGTACGAACGTTACGCTAACTCGACTTATCTGTACCCTGGGCTCAGAAGATAGATTCGCTCGCGCGTTTCGACTTGGGATATAGCCAATCAAATCACTTTGTCGTCGAAATTTTATCGAGAAGGTAGTGAGAAAATGATTTGATTGGCTATATCCCAAGTCGGGCTGCGCGAGCGAATCTATCTTCTGAGCCCAGTGTACAGATAAGTCGAGTTAGCGTAACGTTCGTACCCTGAGACAGGATGCAGATTTTCATGAAAAACACATAAGCAAAACATAACTTGTATATTTTTTTTAACCTTAATTATCATTCTTCATATTCTTTGTACTCTACTCTTCACGATCTTTCTAGTCTGAATCTTTTCTATGTTGCAAATGCATAGACGTTTTCTGTCTTCAAAATATCCGTCAAAGAAAGTATCCTTTATAAAGCCTACCGTTATTTCAAATAAATATGTATATAAAATTAACAGGTCAAAATATTGAAACGTTTAATAAGTAATTATTTCTTTGAGAGTTGAGTGAAAGGGATATTCTCCTCACCATGCTTGCATTAAATATCAACAATAACTATATCAGCATTTACCTTTTATCATTAAATTATTCATTGTAAGTAAAAACTTGAACATTTGTCAGGAAGTGAATGCTGCTTTTAAACCCAATGTCATACATTATATGTTACACTATTTTTATCAATCTTTATTTTGCTTACCTCTGTTTACGAATATTATGAATTATGTTCCAGAAAAAGATGTTCTTTATTAAGTCTTATAATTAGCATTAAAGAACATGTTTTCTTTTCTCAAAATAATCGTTAGAACGGAAACAGATTTTGCCAGCATGAGAACTAAAACCATAAATTAATGAAAAAATAATTGTTATGATTCTTCTTCATCATAAGTGTTGTGAACATTGCAACCCAAAATATCCATTTATACCTTTGTTTGCCAGCAGACATTGAAACGCATTAATTGGAAAATGTTGGCACCAAAATAATTCCCTCACTGTGATAAGTTTATTTGACATTTAGAGGTTTGTGATAGGCAAATATCTACGTCTGATTGGCTGTAGGAATCCATTGCTTTGATACAAACATGCTTTGATTTCCAGGAGATTCAATGACATGTCTAAATAGACGAGAACAGTTTGGATCACAAATCAATAGCAGCATCAGATATTCTCTTTGTGAAAGCCTTTAGAGACACGGACTTCGGATTGTTCATGGAGATTTAAGCCAGCCATGCACATTCGGTTACAAGATGGATAGCTGATAAGCACTTATTATTCTTTGAAGAAATGTTGATAGTAAAAAACAAAATTCTTTGCCGAATAAATAATTGGAATATACATGTATTTGAGGCCTCTTCATTTTAAAGGAAAAATAGAGCCATTGGCTCTGTAGCTCATCAGGCTTTACATTTGATTTTGCTTAAGGGTGTGGCCAATGTGGTTCTCCCCTTAGTAAGGGGCCACACAGTCACAAACTCTATAATTAATAATCCTCGCTAGTCAAGGAGTATGTACACAAAGTTTCAGCTTTCTAGACCTTATGGTTCTGATAAAGAAGATGAAAATAGGTTTTAAGGATGTGGCCCCTCTGGCCCTTATCAGGGGCCACCGGGCCATCAAAACTACAATTTATAATCCTCACTAGTCAAGGAGTCTGTGAACAAAATTTCAGCTTTCTAGGCCTTATGGTTCTTGAGAAGAAGATGAAAATATGCTTTTGGGGCGTGGCCCCTGTGACCCTTATTATATATATATATAATACATAATTTTGTATCCATAAGCTCATGATTATTTTCTTGTGAATGAAGAACATGGAGAAAAGATTATGTTGAACGCTAATTCAACGGATGCAGTAGCATCAAAACACAAATAATGTTTGTTATTGCTAGTAGATTTCAGTGATCAAAGGTATCTCATGTTTTTCATTGGGGTCACATTTCAACTTTCACTTGATCCTGCTTCATCTTAAATTGAGGTTTCTTTTGTTCTTTGCGGTTAGTAATGAACATTTTGACTTCAATCATGCCTTACTGCAGTTAAACATTGGCTTCTCAAGTTATATTGGACCAAAAAATAATCCCAATTTATTTCTTGATGCTTGATCTGTTGATCAAAGGCATGAAGTTTCTGTTCCCTTTGTAATATATTCAAATGAGAAGAATCATCTCAGTTCAAACTTAACTTAACTGTTAAGTGTCTAAACGTGTTATGTTATGATCAAACTTTGACACTGAAATATATGCCCAAATCCAATTTCAAACCTGGCTGGAGTCTGATGCAATTTCATTAAAATGATATCATAATTTCTTCACTACATGCATAGTGTAATGTAGCAGATAGATCATATCTTAATAAGATTGGAGTCTAAAGCCTTTTGTTAGCAGGACATTAGAGTAAGTCTTTTCTAAACACTTTAATGCCAAGGATGAAACCTTTACTTTTATTTTTCCATTCCTGGTTTTGATTCATTTACATAAAGTGTTATAACGATTATTAAATTATACCACAGTGGGAAAAACATTTGAAACCAATATTTCCCATATCTATGTAGTGTCATGTGTATCTAAGATACATGTTAGACAATTAAATAAATATCATAATACTTTTACATAAAGTCATCCAAAAACTTGGGAAAGGAATCAAACTTCACGGAAACTATTGATATATTCAGCAATCATCTGTTTTACATCGTGAAGTCATAATTGCAGGTCATGAAGAAGGAAAGGATCAAAATGGGATTTCTCCTCGAATGAACTCTCAGGAGAATAGTTCAAATGTGTTGGTATTTTTATGTCAATGTATTTACTTTGTATATATGTCTTACATGTACAAATGGACCAAACAAGATATGAATGATCAAATTCCATTGTCTCTTTTACAAACTTATTATTATAGAATTTGGAAAAAAACGATTTGATAAAATGATGTCATCTATACATTGAAAGAATCATATTTCAATATCAATCATTTTAATCACATATGTGATGTAACTCTTACATTTCCAAATAATTTCTCGCCCTGTTGAAAGTGTATGTTAAATGTCAGACTCAGTTTTCTTGGCAATGTATTATCCATTGTTTCGCCTATTTCCTCCAGTAATATATGAGTAATAAAATATACATCCTGTCTAGACGTTGATGATATCGCCATTTGAAACATTATTTAACAAATTAAAAAATTAGTATAAATTCTAATAGATGGTGTATTTTTATGCATGAACCTGATGTTTATTGTAGTTACTAATATTCACAGCTGCGTATCTTAAATTTATTCACCTACCTGTGTGATTTCATGTTCAGTGCGAAAACAACATGGATCATTTTTACATTTCACAAAATAGGCTTAGAATCATTTTATGTTACCATATTCGACACGTAACATTTATGGCAGGTAATTGACGAATCGCCGGATCATAATTTCGAAAACCATTTCTCTTTCTCTTGAAACTTCTCTATAAGTGTAGAAGGGATTTAAACACGTCATATTTGTTCATTGCACAGAGTAAATGTATAGCTTATTTTTTATCAATTAAACAAATCATTTATATATGTTTAAATCCAAATTTAAGAAATTAGGAATTTCAAAAATATGACCCCTTCTGATTATTTCATCATGCCAAAATTCAACACTTCGCACCGGTTACACATACAATACAATGGAGTTCAAGAATGATTTCTTTACAGATGGTAAATAGTTGATTCATTCATTTCTGCGGAAGTTATTTAATCGACGTCCAAGCGATACCTTCAACAGATACCCTCATTACATAATACATGTATTTGCACTGAGACACTCCAACAATTGAACAAGTACGTCAGGTACGCAGCTGTATAGACCAAAAACCATCTGGTAAGAGAAAATGACATTAGATTCATCAAAGTATGCAACGTTATCCCCTCTAATATAGATTTCATACATGCTGCTTTACATATTTAATGTTTAAAACTTTTCAAGACCAACAAACCAAATGTTATTAATATTTAAGTATTTGTAACATTAAAATGTCAATATGACATTATAGTTTAATTTTCCCTGCACTTAGTTTAACGTCAGATTGGTATTAAACTAATTCCCCAATGTTTATGTATGACAATGAAGCAATAGTGAATGTATTAAGAGTTAAACACACTCAATCCTTTAACATGCATGATTAAGTAAATGATTTAGGTTTGTTTGAACCATACCTCCTGACATAACCTTTAGTCATTATCACACGAAATAATCTTAAAGCGAACTCATGGTGCTGATTCTAATCTCGCTCTTAACCAAAGTAAAACTTTTAAATTTGAAAACTTCAGGGCAGGCCACGACTTTGTTGATTTCAAAGACAAATCAAGTTCTGCATGTTTTTTTCACCTTTAAGCTAATCCCCTCTATTTCTACAATTACAAAGTGAAGTGTTTTAAAGCGTTTTGATTTCACGACGCTACTGACTGTTTCGGAAGTAAAAGGTCTCAATGCAGATTGGCGCGGCTGGTTTAACTTGAAGTAATTAGTGTAGCAAGGGACAAATGTTCAACTTTAGAGTTATTTTTGGAGCTCTTGAAGGATAAAAGCGTTGGTATTCACTAAAGCACATACGAATCATTGTTTTGCTTAACTAAAAGAGAAATCCTGTGTGCTTTGTCTCCTTTCAGTTTTGAACTCTTTTGTAGAAGGAAGGAGAAATAAACTAATAGTCATAACCAACTGTTGAAAACAGTTAAATGATAGATGTCATAAAGGATTAATCTCCAACAGAAGAATAAGTAAATAGCAATTAAGATTAGACGTTTTGTTCAAATTAAATAATTATGGTAGCCACAATGAACACCTGTGTATAATGGTTTCTGATCTCATGTAATCATTTCCTTCACTAAATTTTGATAAACCCCTTTTCTGCTCAAGCAATGTCTCTTGATATATTGTTGAATGTTTATGAAATACTTAGTATCCCTTGAGTTAAAAATTGACTGAACATCTTATTCTTATTCTCAAGTATATGGTCATATAGATAATTCCTATTTTAACAGCTAGGAAATTTTAAATTTTAAAGTTTCTGAGTTTTCATCAACACAATCGTGACTAATGACATGGAAAGAAGTTCATTATTCAAATTACTATTTACATAACCGTTTCCTCCCTTTCTAGATAACGACTAATCAAGATGACCTGCAGTTGTAAGAAATCCTACTTTAGATTCTCTGAAACTGATCAGTCACTGTGCAGTCGCATAAATGTGGTTCATGTAAATTATTTAATTCCAAACGTCAATTCACAATACAATTAGAGGATATACATAAAACTGAGAATGTGTCTATAAATCTCATGAGATCTGATTGCATATTGAGTAACAATTATATGATGAGATGAAAGATGGTAAGAATGATTGGTCAAAATATAAAACCTACATTGCACATGTGGCCAACAAATGGAAAAAGGTTGATACAGATAGTATACACTTTATTGATAACACAATATTATTTGACAGATCAAGATGAAACTATTTGTACTAAACCTATTTACATCTTGCTCTTACTGTTTTGATGTCATGTTTTTAGATTTGTTTATGTGGGTTGACATGTCCTTCAGTTATGAAATGTGATAGAAGAAGATTTTGCTTTTCATAATTCACATGTCTAGTCACATGATCATGACTGTCCAGAAATACCTGCAAAGTCTAAAAATACATTTTTGGGAGAGTTATTTTTATCTTGTATGATAACCTTCGCTTCGTATTATGCCTACACAAAGACTTGAAATTATTTGAAATGAAAATCATTAATCTCAATGCAAAAAATGAATCAAATTGTGTTGAATAATTTCTAAATATTTGTCAATAATGACACCAGATTATCTATTCTTTGATTTTTTTTTCTTTTGAAGCTTTTTTCAGGATGTAATCATAAATAAGACAAAATTGTCAAGTGTGTTTTTGTTAACATCCTTTTACAAATAACGTGGTAAGTCAAAACAAAATCAAACATGTCTTTGTACTTTCCATTTGAGGTACTTGTTATTGAAATGTTCATTTCAAACAGAACAAGGGTTACCAGCAAGAGTAGAACATACCATACAACTTTGCAAGAGAACATCAAGTTGTTTCATAACACATATCAGCCTCTGAACGAATACTTGTAACTGAAAGCATAGCCTAAATTACTCCAACATATATCATTTATCCTGTCTTAGAATTCTTACTCTACTCACTGATTGACAAAACTTTAAAAGAGAAGCTTTTTAAAGGAAACATGTTGCCAATAGTCTTCGTTGACAGATAGTGAAAATCGTCATGTATGTGCTCATAAAGATTTGGCAAGTGCAAATATTTGATACGTTTGTCATAGACCACTATCAACAATTCATATCACACAAAGTCTTGTTCCACAGTAAAATTATAAGAATAACATGCAGCAAAATGTATCACAAGGCAAGAAAAGAGAAGTTTTATTACATTTCTTTTTCCTGGAAGGTATCAGCATACTGTAGTACTTTTAGAATATTTTAAAAGATTATAAATAATATTATAATCCTCTTTACCTGCCAATTGGCACACATTTTGCTTTCTTAAAGAACTTGTAAAAATAAAAAAACTCGGCTTTCGTAGAGGGCTTTTTAAAAACTAAACATTTATGTGTCCACTATATACTTGATTTTACTAAGATATATCATCTTCCACGGTTAAAATGACAATTTGAAACTTCTGAGGCAGTTATATTAAATCAACTGATGGCGAGTTCTATCAATCCCAGCAAAACAATTACCTTAAGAGAAAGGATAAGCATTTCCTAATTGATTTGTTCAGTAAGAAGTGTTATTCAACGCGTGACAATGCATGTGAGCAATTCCTGTCCTGGCATAATCCATGTTTGACTATTTATATAAATGAGCAAGGAATATTATGTCAATGAATAACAATCAAAACCTAAGTCTTTCTCTTTGTCGGCATTTGTAAATACAACATACACAACAAACAAATCATTCTCTCCCCACAGAGGCAGATCAAGTCATAAAATGTTGTTCCAGCCTGTGTTCTTATTCGCCGAGTTTTGGGGAATAGAAAAGGACATGCCTGATTGGAGACTATCAAAGTTAGTTGTGCAATCATACCCTGATTTAAAAATAATAATTTGGCTATTGAATCATGACAATGGCATTGTGATATGAACCACCCTATCCGTGCGAGCAGCGTTGTCATTTGCTTAAAAAATCAAATGGATTGTTTTGCATTTTTTTCCGCCAGGGGAAACTGTCGGATTTTGTCTTATAAGAACAGAGGCTCGATCAACATTTTATGACTTGATCTGCCTCTTTCGGGACAAAATGCAAACATACTGAATAATATTCAATGTGGTTTAACCTTTTATATATGTATATGTATTAAAACAGAGCCATTGATATGCTTTAAAATGTTGTATTGATACAGTAAAGATACATGTATACATTTCTAAATGTGCAATACTTACTATTACCAGAGCATTTAAAGTATAATTACACCAAACTTATATCTTCTTGTGTGTGAACAAAATTTTAGTCTTATTTTTGTGTTGCTTCCATATTCATTAAATTAAACATAATAATTATCTAGTTCCGTTTCAAAGAATCTCTAAAAAAATATTAGCATTTCTTTTAGCAAAAACTGTTTCATAATTCAAAATGAGAAACACATTACTTTAAAAAGTTTGATTATTAATGGAATGTTTCTTTCTGTAGTTGGATTGATAAACATATATGATATATAAAATATTCAATTACCTGTATATAACACCTTATACATAACATTAACTCAGATCAAAATCTCCATATCTCTAAACAAATCAGCCAAACACAATTATTTCATTTCGATCTAACTCAATCTAACATTTTAATCTATTTTCTCTTACTTTTAGTGAACATAGACACAAAACTAATTAACTGGTAAAATTGGCACCAAACTTCTTCCTCCCTGTGTATAGCTCATTTTACAAACAAGAGCAACGACTGCTTTCATTTGTTTGTAATTGCCAAATATCAACGTCTGATTGGCTGTAGGAATCCATTGCTTTGATACAAACATGCTTTGATTTCCAGGAGATTCAATGGCATGTCTGGATAGACAAAAACATTTTGGGCCACTAATCAATAGAAGAATGAGATATAATCTCTATCAGAGCCTTCAGACACACATAGACTTTTCGTGGGGATAAAAGTCAAACTGATTTGCATATGTATATGCTAATCTATGTAAATGGATTCTGATTCTCATTGAACATACTATAAGAAAGAACAATTTATAGCTCTTAAATGTAAAGCATAAAATGTATAACAAGTACCATCTGAAAAATAAGATCAAGTAAGACTAATGCAGAGGGTTTTTTTCTGGTTTGTTTTCCGTTGATAAAAAACACGAATAAGGTAGTTAGGTTCATTCTACATTTAGATAATATAGTATGCTGTATACTAATTCAAATAATTGGGATAGTGCATGATCAAATACAGTATCGGTTGTATATAAGTTGAATCGCTGGTTGATGTCAATAATCAAAGGGTATCAACATTTCAACTTCAAATCGAAACCCGCATCATCTTAATTGAATTTTCCTTTGTTCTGTGATGTCAGTAATAAATATCTTAAATTCAGTCGTATCTTTATAACGTTTTCCCTTTGCCTGAGGTTGTTCACTTGAATAATCCCAATTTATTCATTGATGCTTATTCTGTTGATCAAAGTCATCAAATTCACAGGGTCAATTTGTCCCAAGGAATGAATTCAAACTGAAAGAAACAATTCAGTTTAAACTTAGCATTAACTGCTAAATGTGTAAATGTATTATATTGTCATCATAAAGATGAACGCAGTCCATTTTTTACCTTTGTTAATTGGTTTCAGCAGCTTGACTGAAGGTACATGTATATGTAAGTCATTTAACTACGTTTGAAAATGGAACCCTTTCTCCTTGGTATTTACTACTCTTGTCTATATTTTGTAAAATTCAAGAATGTAACTTGTCATATATCATTTTATTACCAAATAATGATAAAAAGGCATCTTTGTCCCCTGCACACATGGAGATATAAGGTATATCAACAAAATTTCAATATTGGGTCATCCTCATGGCAGGAAAAAGATTCAAAATAAGGGACACTATTAAATGATCTGTATCCTCGAATGTTTTTGATAAGTAAATTACTTAATGTGACAGCATAATGTGTGTTTATATGCAAATACGCCCTCCATAATTATTCAAACCAGAAACTTTCTTTAACCTGTTTTAAACACATACCCACCTTAAGGTTAACTATCATACATGTACGTACATAGTTAAATGGATTATTATGGTAATTCTTTCCTTGTATATGGTTACATGACCGTCAGTTTAAGTGAACAATGTTTATGTATGAGATATGTTCCAATAGAGATGCGTACACTTTTCTCTGTCTCATTGGCAAACAACACATTTTGTCTAGACAAAGCCAAATACGTTGAATATATTATACATCAGTAGCACGTAATAACAACATCTGTTTCACCAAAGCTTATGCCCTCACAGCTGTAATCTTGATAGCAAATTCAGTAGTCGATAGAATTTAGTTATTGCAATAATTACCCTACACATACATGACTGATAATAATTAAATCAAATCAACCTAAATTATCACAATTATAAAACCAAATAGAAAGTCTTACTCTTATTGAGGTCAGATCAACCCGACATAAATCAATTAAACATCAGAAATTGAGAAAAGTTTCATATCAAGACAAAGATTTAATAAGAACATTTCTCTTCAAACATTTTGGTGTGATAGTTGAAAGAATTTTCTAATTCAATTATTACTTGAATACAATTCCTGTTTGTTTCATATCTTCACCTTATTCTAATGTCAATCATCTGGTGTTTAGAACTTATAGCACGACCCTTTCCCCTTGAGGTCTCAACCAAATGTTTTTTAAAGGCAAGTTTTTTTATATTTGTTCTTGGATTTTTTAACCAAACATAACTTTTAAACACTATTTCTTTTCAAATGATGTTTGAAAAGAACAAACGGTGTTGTTTCTAATCTTGCTCCAAATCAAAGCAGAAACTTTTTAACTTTGAAGACTTCAAGGACTTTGTTGATTTCAAAGAGAGACCAACTTCTTCAAGATTTTGTGACATGTCAGCTACTACCCTCCATTAATACAGTTACAGAGTTAAAATATTTAACACGTTTTAGATTCAGGACGCTTTTGTCTGTATCGGAAGTAAGCACTTTCAATATAGACTGGTGAGGTTCGTTTTGGTTTCAAGACGCTACTGACTGTTTCGGAAGTAAAAGGTCTCAATGCAGACTGGCTGGGCTGGTTGATCTGGTTTTACTTTAAGCAATAAGTGTACCAAGGGACAAGTGTTCTACCTTTGATTCTATTTTGGGAAATCTCGAAGGATAACAGCATTGATATCCACAAAGCACCTAGGAGTAGTTTTTGTCTTAACTAGAAAAGAAGTTCTGTGGGTTAAATCACGTTTCACTTTCAGAGCATGAAGGAGTATTTAAAAAAGGTGACAAATGTTTGGCTGAAATTTAAGGGTTAAGTTTCAGCGGTAGTTAAATGTAGTCATAAGACAATCATATGGGCAGTCCAAGTGAACACTTGTGATCTATAACAGTGGTTACCTGATCATGATTTTTCTTCTCATGTTATCCTGCCTATGTAACTTGATTCCACGAGAGCAAAACAAACTGTATATTTTTAAGAGTTAGACGATTCAAAATGATTGAAAGCTGACACATACAAACAAAGTAATGAAATGTTCTTATTCTTGATGGACAACAATAGAATAATTTTTATGTTAACGTGACTCTGCAATCTCTAATGATAATTTTGGGACTTCTCAAGTCTTCATGAGATTTTCAGTATGCCCACAATAGGTAGAAAGAATATCTTATTATAGGAAAACCTATAACATGAACACATAGGAACATTTTTATAATAGACACAGGGTACAAATAACGTTTTATTCTTAAAGTTATAACTATTTGTTTGCAAATGAACATATAGACGGGTCCAACGTTTCACAACAAACAATAATTTATCCAAAAAGGGTAATTACACACTTTTTATCATATATCATCATAATCGGTGTCAATGATATGAAATGCATTCATAATTCAACATATGATGGACATAAACAAAACTATTTCTCTCTTCTACATTTTGATTTAAGATGGTTACCTCTTTTTATAAACGAGGCCATGTCTGTTGCCATCTGAATTATCCTCCTTATTTCAAACTATGATACATATGCGTGTCTACATAGAAAGCTTCAGATGTCTTATATTGAAGTACACGATTTGTTCTCAACTTCACTACATCTACCAACTAAACAGTTTGTAACATCTAAACTATCAAATGCACTATTTTGTCACTTTTCATATGGTCTAATTGAAGCATCATCTTTTCGAATTTGCTATTGCTTATGTCTATTTGCTTGAACATTTTGTTGCTCAATAAGTAAATGTTTCATAACAATACATTTCAGTCTAATGTCAAAGCATACATAATCGGAATTGTAAGACGAATAATATTGTTGACTAAAAAGTAAAAAGAAAGGTATATGTTACAAGGGTGTTATATCCATTTTGACCTGACAAGGTTGTGAAAGTCCATAAATCAACACCTTAGACGAAATATGAATGTCAAAAAAACTTGATTTGACCACTCTAACATATATATCACCTCCAAGGAGATATATTTTCAATTAATGTCTTTAGATTGATTATTTACTACATCGAGTATAGCTCGTTTCAGAAGTACATGAGGTCTTAAAACTTTTTCCAAAATCAATAAAAAGTATCAACTTACCGTTCTCAAGCTCATGTTCATATCCAACTAACAGCTTACTGGCAATATTATAACTAAAGAAATATGCCATTAACAGTAAAGATGCCTATGTTCTTTACTTTCTTAAACTTTTGGATAAGACGTGTTAAATAATGTCAAATTGTTGCTGGGAATTTAGAAGGATAATGAAATTTGCAAAATATCTGTAAATTTTGAAAAAAAAATAAACGCAAGTTAATTATCTACACCTCCTTACTTTTCATATATATAGCATTGTAAAGTGTTCACTGCTGTCACAACACTTTGAAATCAGTGATGATCTTCCTTTTCCCTAAAATCTGTTACATTATCCTGTTAACTCAATGTTGGTATCGATTTTCTTTAGCAGATATAGCTTTCAAGATATCTAACCATAGAATTCGTGTGATGTTTAATTGCCGGCTTGCTCTTTTTCCTGTTAAAAGGGGGAAATGTAAATCAAATCAATAGGTGTTACTGTGCTCAATATCACCAGCACATTCAAACAAGATGTGTTTGTGAAACACGAATGCCCCCGGATGCATCCTGCTCGCTGTGTCAAGGTCAAGGTCACATGGTCAAATGTCATGGTGTCATCTGAAAGGTCTTATCACAAGGGATCCATATGTCAAGTATCAAAGAGCTAGCTCTGACCAATCAAAAGTTATGACCAAGGTTAAAGTTTTTGTGGACAAACGGACAGACGGACGGACGGACGGAAAAGGTCAAATATCATGGTGTCATCTGAAAGGTCTCATCACAAGGGATACACATGTCAAGTATCAAAGACCTAGCACTGACAGTATAGAAACTATAGCCAAGGTTAAAGTTTTCGGAAAAGGCTCGCTGTGTCGAGGTCAAGGTCACAAGGTCAAATGTCATGGTGTCATCTGAAAGGTCTCATCACAAGGGATCCATATGTCAAGTATCAAAGAGCTCGCTCTGACCAATCAAAAGTTATGACCAAGGTTAAAGTTTAAAATGCTCGCTGTGTCAAGGTCAAGGTCACAAGGTCAAATGTCATGGTGTCATCTGAAAGGTCTCATCACAAGGGATCCATATGTCAAGTATCAAAGAGCTAAATCTGACCAATCAAAAGTTATGACCAAGGTTAAAGTTTTTGTGGACAAACGGACAGACGGACGGACGGACGGAAAAGGTCAAATATCATGTTGTCATCTGAAAGGTCTCATCACAAGGGATACACATTTCAAGTATCAAAGACCTAGCACTGACAGTATAGAAACTATAGCCAAGGTTAAAGTTTTCGGAAAAGGCTCGCTGTGTCGAGGTCAAGGTCACAAGGTCAAATGTCATGGTGTCATCTGAAAGGTCTCATTACAAGGGATCCATATGTCAAGTATCAAAGACCTAGCTCTGACCAATCAAAAGTTATGACCAAGGTTAAAGTTTTTGTGGACAAACGGACAGACGGACGGACGGACGGAAAAGGTCAAATATCATGGTGTCATCTGAAAGGTCTCATCACAAGGGATACACATTTCAAGTATCAAAGACCTAGCACTGACAGTATAGAAACTATAGCCAAGGTTAAAGTTTTCGGAAAAGGCTTGCTGTGTCGAGGTCAAGGTCACAAGGTCAAATGTCATGGTGTCATCTGAAAGGTCTCATCACAAGGGATCCATATGTCAAGTATCAAAGACCTAGCTCTGACCAATCAAAAGTTATGACCAAGGTTAAAGTTTTTGTGGACAAACGGACAGACGGACAGACGGACAGGTGAAAAACGATATACCCCCGGAATCTCCGATTCGGGGGCATAAAAACAGGGGTTTTCAAACATCTATTGCTTTGTACCGTCTTCTAATAGATAAAACACATAAGGACTTTAGATAATGAATTGCTGTATCAACATTTCATGACTTGATCTGCCTCTGTGGGAGAGATAATGGGCTTTTCAAACTTTATTTAAAACCTTGTCATAGCAAACATTGTTTCATTACTCTAACTGTATTGCGTTTTCAAATGTTGTGTAATGATTACCAAATCATACCTTATTTTTCGAGGATATACTACATTTCATTGTAAGAGACATTCAGTCAAAAAAAACATTTCATCTCAAACTAACTCTATATTCTTCTCTAAGTTTTGATAGTTTTGATGAACTGCTCAGCAGACATAGAGACTCATTAATTTGGAAAAGTTGGCACCAAAATATCCCCTCAATGTGAAAAGCTCATATAAGAGCAACGACTGCTTTCATTTGTTTGTGATGGGCAAATATCTACGTCTGATTGGCTGTAGGAATCCATTGCTTTGATACAAACATGCTTTGATTTCCAGGAGATCCAATGACATGTATAAATAGACCAGAACAGTTTGGACCACTAATCAATAGCAGCATCAGATATTCTCTTTGTGACAGTCTTTAGAGACACACACACCATAGACTTTCTTGAGGAAAGTCAAAAAGCTGTAATGATTTGCAAATTATCTTCTCAAATGTATTCTGAAGATGGGTATGCAAGGGAACCATCAATTTCATTGAATTGATCAAAATATAATAAGTATTTAAATGCATCATTTTGCAGACAATCCAAAATATTTAATAGGTGCTTGATTTTAGAAATAAATCTGTCATTAGATAACTGTATTGTCAATGAACTAAAGAGTACATAAAATGATAATCAGATTAAGATTTTAAGGATTGTGTTCTTCTGAATGAATGATAAGAAAGATGAAATAAAAAACAAATGACATTGTTGTAATATGATTAGATAAATGGTAGCTATCCATCATCAAAGTGTCATATATGAGGGAAACGTTACGTGCATCATCTGAAATGCTCGGTTTTTTAAAATGTTTAAACAATCCTCATTTAACAGTGGTTTTCACCTTTAGTGATTTTACATTTGTTTCCAAACAGGCCCATTGCAAAATCATTTGGTTAAACAGATTTTGTCTATTTTAACAGTATTAAAATAAAGTTAAGTCCAGATGTTATAGAGGGTATTTGGAAACACTAACCATTTGGAAAGCTATTCGTGATGAAATTAATCTTGACAAAGGAAAGGATAAAGTATTTAGAGTACACTGTCATATAGGCATTATCACCCAAATAAGTGTGAAGCATTAATTTTACAAAACATATGTAAACTTATAAACTTTGCCAGGACGGTAAGTAAAACTATTTTACGTACTTAGTGTGTCTAAACTTACTTTTAATGAAAGTATGTGGTTACTATTTACATTTGCCTTTCTTACAAAGTCCTGATTCTTGTTTTCTGAAGTCATAGACAACAACACGCTTGAATTCTCGCTTAAACAATCATTGCTGGGCAAAACTTATACTATAGAAAATATGAAGATTACATCTATATGGTGTTATTTTCCCTGTTAAGGATTGAATCACCGCCACATGGAAATCACAAAAGTTAACAATGATTAAGTATGAGATATGTGTCAATTGATATTCATGAGTTACACAACACTGTTTCTCTAGAGAGTAAGCGATATATACTTATACAACAGGGCACAACAATTACAAGATCATTTAACCAACTGATTTTATTACCTTATTTATGTAAATGAGGTGCTTATACTACTTCCACGTTTGGTTGCACACTCTCTTTATTATCACGATGACACGAGTCTTTGTCTACTCTGAATAAGATATCAAAATACGAGTGAATTGTTCTTGAAATAAAGCAGTGACAAGTATAAAGTGCCTTTACATAAAATTTGCCTTCAACTTATTATGATTCAAAATAATGAGGTGAGAAAACAAAAGAATTATTTATAAATAATTGGAGAAGAAAAGTTTGGTAAGGCAAAACAGTCAAATTGTCATTCATGAATTGCTAGCAATTCCGCACACTGCTATAAAGAGAGCAACACATTTCAAATCATTAATCTAAATAGAAAGGTGATTTTTGTTTTGCCATCTAGTTTTCTTGTCTGTCAGAGTTAATTCTTTTCATCTTTGACAACGAATCTAAATTAGCATCTACCATGTATAATTCACTCAGAGAAAACTACAGAAATAAACAATAACAACATGTTCATTTTCATTGTCTTTATTAAAAACATGTTGAGAGCATGTTGTTTAAAGGGGCAGTAGCACGTTTTTAGGGGGAATATAAGGTGATGTCAGGAAAATGAAAATTAATGGTTCCAATTGAAAGACAATGTATTTAAACTAAATGGAGCAGTAATAATTCAAATATATAACGTAAAGTTTAGCCATGCGATTCCTTTTTCTTGCACAAATTGAATTAAAGGTGTTCACAAAAAAATGGCCGCCAATGAATTTTACGTGAATCTTCATACTTTGTCCTCTGACTATGGATAATTGGCTTGTGTTATGAGATTTTTGACACTGTCAAAATAATACATTTAACATTAACTTACAATTATTAGTGAAATTTTTCAAATACAAAATTATCAAAAAACGTGCTACTGCCCCTTTAAACAGCTAGAAATGTTTATTGTTCACAATTGAGTAAGCAAGCAATCAAATACTCAACATCATTCTCTTTATTCAATTAAACAATGAAAACATTTTCCTACGTCAATGATATATTTTTATACATTGAAACGGAAGTATTATGCTCAGAGGTTCAGATCTAAATGGTATCAAATCACCGCTTTATTTAGCACTCATTATTTGAGTTCGTTGAAACAACGGATAGATTATTCCTTTGGGGCATTCTACAACGGTATTTCCTAAAGACCAGTGTTTGATCAAGGCTACTTTAACTTAAACCTAATTACTTTACAACTGAAGTTTAAAAAGAACACACGGTGTTGACTCTAATCCTTCAAACTTTGACGATTTCAAAGACACAAAGTTCTTCATGTTTTTGTCACTTATACTGAACCCTTCTATTTTTACAATTACAAAGTGAAAGTATTGAAGGGATTTAGTTTCGATTTCAGAATATTGTTAACTGTGTCAGAAGTGAAAGGTCTCTAAGCAGAATGATTACTGTAGTTGATCTTAGAATAGTGTTATCATATGAGTAGCAATTGACAAATATGCAAGCTTAGGTATATTTTATAACAAATGGAAGAAAACTACGTTGATGCCTATAAAGTTGAAATGGAACCTCCGTTTTTTCTCAACTTCAAAGAAAGGCATCTGTACTAGGTCACTTTGAATACAAAGTGTCACAGTGTAAGTTCACTTTTAAATTGAGACGACCATGTTATCAACTTTTTTTAGGAAAACTCATATTCACTTATATAATTAATCATTTAATACACACGGAAACATTAATTTTACGTGAGATCAGATTTTAATGATACTACCTATTTGTCATAATTCAAACATGAATTGAATGAAGAAAATAATTTTAGTGGACTATAAGTTTTTAACAGGACAAATCATAAGTTGAAAAATTATTGCATAAAACGTGTGTACTTGTACTTTAACATTGGTCGACAGAAAAAAACATACAAAAAGATCATAAATTAAAAATATTTATCTTAATTTTCAACATTTCGACTCGTTCGACATAATAAATCTTTTTCATAGTATTGTTTTCATTGTGAGCAGCTTGCTATCTAGTTAAAAGCACCTTATAACGCCCACATCTTAACAGATGTCTCATCCAGTCGAGTCCATTGATCTTGTCAGCTCTTGAAGTGTATGAACGAAGTGACTTTAACTCATCAAACGACTAGGTGGAGTTTGTGTCAATTTATTCTCTTTACCCCAGAGAATTTATATGATGATTATAAGAGTCTGCAAATCTGAAAAGATAGCCTAGTACTTAAATTACCTCTACTTTGAGAGATATTTTTGGTAAATTGTTTGTGTAATTGGTAGTTGGGATTTAAACAATATGCTGGTACTTTTACCAACGGATCCATATAGAACGACCTTAAAAGAAGTCAAGTCAATGTCGAAACTTTTAAATTATTATTCGCAAATATAAAACAATTGGATATTAGTATTAGATAGATGTAAGCTTCTTATGTTTTTACTTTCAATATTAACTAAGCAACACTGGTTAATCGTGACCGCTGATAACTTCCGATTCGTGCCGTTTTATGATGATAATATTATGATATAATATAGTATTATATATGTTGAGTAGCAGGTCAGCACGTTGGTCACACTATCAAAACAATGGTCAGTCAACTTAAGGAAATAATAGTATGTTTTTGTTTAAACATCATTATTTATACTCACCGTCGATAGTTAACAATATGCCCGATTATCCTAATCTGTCTAATTCCGACAACCTTCACACAGAGTAAAGATAGAGTTAACGCCGCTCTAACCTGTACCGAATACTCGCCACCAGGTGGCCAACCCTACGTCATCATTGCTTCTTCTGACGGTCAGAGAAAACGCCGATCGTACAGAGGGGAGGCCGGGTGGGAGCTAACGATTGTTAACTATCTACGGTGAGTATAAATAATGATGTTTAAACAAAAACATACTATTATTTAATATACTCTCCTCGATAGTTAACAATATGCCCGAATCCCACTGCTGGAGGTGGGTGCGAGAGGCTAAGGCGATAAAGCTCTATCTTTACAGAAAGAGAGTTGGTGACCCAAGGACGAACTAGAGAGACCCCCCAAGGGGGGCCACTTGTCAATCGGAGTAGCCCTGGCCCAACCTCGCCATGCGAGGGGGCCCGCAACCGAAGTCGCCAACTAATATAAAAGACAACAGACACACAACTAGAATCAACCTCGGGTTTATTAAGGGAGAAACATTAATGAGAAGGAGGGAGACCCCTGCGATGAGGGCCCGAAAGGAACTCGCTGTTGGGCGTACACCTGCGCCCCCAGCCGGTTGATTCCCTCCAAGTCCTCGTTGGATATGTCCCGAAGGTAGTGGTTGGCGAACACCAGGCCTGACTTCCAGAAACAGCCAGCCATGATGTCCGCCACCGCTAAGTTGTTATGGAGGGCCATCGTCGCTGAGATGGCCCTTTTCTCGTGCGGATTGGCTCTCGCTGGAGGATCTAGATCCGCTGCCTTGTACGCGTCTAGCACCGCAGAACGGAGGTAGACGCTTAGTTGTCTCTTGTCTAACTCCCGGACGCTGGTCTGGGAATGAGGGATGAAGAGTCTCCTCCTCCCCTGACGCAGCGTCCGGGTCCTCTCGGTATAGATCCGAAGTGCTAGGACTGGACAGAGGAGGCGGTTCTCCTCGTCCGTCGGGTCTATGTTCCCGGAAATGGACGGTAGGGAAAATGTTCTACCCCTTTCGTCGGCGGCCTGGTTCGGGCGCGTCCTCAGGTGCTATCAGTGGAGTGACAGGCGCTGGGGGAGTCACGTTCCCCAAGTCACACGCCCATTCCTCACGGTCACTAGCAGGAGGAGTCTCGTGGTCCGAGGGGGTGGCGGCTGGGGAAATCACCACCACTCGCCTCCTCTTGGGAGTGGATGGCGCCTCAGGGGAGGTCGGAGGAAAGGCATCCTCCTCCTCGACCCTGGCCTGAGCTCGCTCTCTAGAGTTAAACATTGAAGAGACCAGATCCTTCACTGAGGACATGATGTCGTCCGTCAGCTTCTTCTGGTCAAAAGGAGGGGGAGAGGCGGCCCTCGACCTCTTCTTCTTCTTATGCTTCTTTTTCTCCTTCTTCCTGGCGGCCCGCCGAGGGTCCGCTGAGGAAGCGGTGTCAGGAGAGGACCTCCTGCCAGGGGATCGGTCCACCCCGCTCGTGGGAGGGGAACCGCCAGCGTGTCTGTCCGGGGATAAATCCCTGTCGGACCTCCCGCCTGTATCCGAGAAGTCAAACTCGGTCACATCCTCCGAGATGACCAGGTCGGAGCCCTGGGAGGCGTCATCGGCGGCGCCCGCGGCGGCGGTAGCGGAAGAGGACGAGGAAGGGCGCCTGGCGACCCTCAACTTGTGCTGAGTCTCAGATTTTTTTACCGCCGCGCGGTAATCACGGTGTTCAGTGGACGAGAGGTGTTCACACTCTCTGCACCTGTCCGACTCGGCGCACAAATTGCGGCACAGGCGACAGAGCGAGTGTGGATCGAAGCGCGCCGACTTCCTGGATCCACACCCACCACAGAATCCTGAGTAAGGATCCGACATCCCCGTATCACCACGCCGAGAGCGCGTGAGTAAAGACGGGGGTGTAGACGGCAGGCGACAGGCGCTGTCCAAGCACCAGGCGCTTCCAATGAAACGCTGTTAGCGTGAGGCGGTAGGGCGCCTGACGCGACAGGCGGCAGGCGCTAGCGAGAGGGGGTAGAGCGCCTAACGCGGCAGGCGGCAGGCGACAGGCGACAGGCGCTGTCCAAGCACCAGGCGCTTCCAAGGGACGCCGCTTGCGTGAGGCGGAGTGCGCCTAGCACCAGGCGCTGTCCAACGACAGGCGCTTCCAACGGGCCGCCTGCTAAAGCGAAGCGCTAGCGAGAGGCGGTAGGGCGCCTGACGCAACAGTAGGCAGGCGCTGTCCAAGGCAAGCGCTAACGGCCAGGCGGAGGACGGGAGGTCTACCGAAAGGCCAGCAGAGCTCACAAGCCTGAGCGACCCGGCACGAAAAGCACGTGCGGTTCGGGACGGCTGAAATAGACAACAGTTGACAGAGGCAACTGCAGTCAAAACAATCCCAAGTTACCGACGAAGAGAGACGCTAACTGCCTCGACAGAATTAGCTAGGTCTCGCAACGACACGAAATCGCAAGAGAAAGCAGGAATACCGTAAGTAAAAAAGGTTTATTGTAATCGAAATTCAGAGCCACCAAAAACACAAGTGTACTTGATGGCCGACAGAAAAGCAATGATGACGTAGGGTTGGCCACCTGGTGGCGAGTATTCGGTACAGGTTAGAGCGGCGTTAACTCTATCTTTACTCTGTGTGAAGGTTGTCGGAATTAGACAGATTAGGATAATCGGGCATATTGTTAACTATCGAGGAGAGTATATTAAATAATGTGTTTAATGACAATAATTATATTTTTAAAATACAATCCCAATCAAAGTCACAACTAAAGTGTATGATAACTACTTCACACCTTCAAATCCATCATTCCTAGCCTTTCTGTGATTTGAGACAATTAGATTAAAATATAAACTTTTACACTGTAATAAATTCATATTACTTTCATATTTCTTTATTTCGAACTAACAACATAACAAACTATTTAGTGCATGCAGTCAGTGCCGTGAAACGATCAGGACATATACCGTAACATCTCCTAAAGACCTGATAGTAGAGTTCTCGTGTCAGTTATTGGTTGAGGGATTATATTTCTGACTAGACAGACAGTGTAGTGTTACATTGGGAGGAAACGTGTTGATAGCAATGGGCACTTTCCTCATACATAACAATAAGTAACTTAAAGCAGCAAAAGTTTTGTGATACCTCTTGAGACAAACATATGCACATGGGAGCACGCGTCACGTATACAGTAACAATACCTTTACAGGATCAATTATATTCACTATTTTTTTTTTTTAATAACTTTGGTTGAAAAAAGAAAACTGAAAAAGAAGAGTTTGAAAACACTTTTCGTTTTTGGTTTGTTTTATTTCTTATCAATGGTTATAATGAAACTACTTTCAATTTGTAAATTGACAGATTCTTTCCATATCAAAAGAGCGTAGTTTAAGGTATTTCAGAGTCAGGCTCTGTTGAAAAGATGTAAGTGTTGTTAAATTGAATATAACTTCAGATTCGTCAGTTTCGTAATAACTTATAAATATTGAATAGTGTTATCAGACTCTCAATCCAATTTCATATACAATTTGAATATACAATCGCTTAGCATGTATATTATCCCCAAAATCAAAATTGATGAGGGAAACAAGTTTTATCATTCCAAAAAATACTCATTCAATACATTATCGGTTGTCATAAAACATACCACCCTTCAACCCATTACCAATGTTATGTTATGTATCCCTTTAAGGGTCAGGTAAGACTGGTTTTGCAAACGCAAAACACTGTTCAAACCCATTTTGGTGAATTCACTAGTCAATGGTCTCCTCTTGAATAACTGTTAAGACAGGCGCCGTGTCTGGACAAACATTGTTGTTTTTGAGTACCTCTTTCACTTGGCTGTTTATGACTCACCAATTGATTAACACTAACAGACTCTGTTAAATCATCGAACCTTCATTATGTTATAATATCAAAAGTTTCGTGAACATAAAAGTGTTGATCAATCTTGCAAAACCTTTTAACATTGATGTCCGGACAACTACAAAATGTTCAATGAAGGATGTTTCACCCTTTTTTATACAAAGAGGAGTAGATGACCATTTTGTCTTATTTTGATATAGATACTTATATCCTTTCACAAATAGAAAATAACATATCTCTAGAAAAGAAGATATTTATATAAACACTAGCATTTATGTAATTCCGAATCATTACATTTAAAACTTATTACCCCCATTACATTTGACCTCCCTCCTCTTTTGAATTATTTAAAAAAAAATGAATTTCCGGCGATTCATTGACAATGGTGATATTATTTTGAATACGATTTCTTAAATGAGGCTTGAACTTTTCTTTAACAAAATATGTTCAACTTAGCAGGGTAAGTGCACTGATGTTTGTAATAAAAGTATAATGATCAATATTGAAGGAAGAATTATGACCTTGATATTGGGCGTTCAGAGAATATCAATGAAAGAATGTGTTTTCGTTTTTCCAAAGATCAATTTAGAAAACGTTCTGCAAGGTTAACAGGCAATCTCAGGATTCTTAACCTTTTGATGTTTTAAGATTATAAAGGTTGAGTGCTTTAGCAATGTCTGCGAATCAATAGATTTGTCAGAATCAGCAAGTGAATGAGGTGCTTTAAGATGTTTGTCCAGACAGAAAGTTTGTCAGAGGAAGAAGGTCCAAAACACTCCACTTGTATACTCCTACCCTTCTACATTTAAGTTGTAACTATGCCAAGGCTTATAGTCACTACAGCATTCCCATGTGAATACAATAATTCAAACTGCGCAGGTTTTGAAAACATAGATTTTTAAAAAAAAAAGGAGCAGCAAATATTCTGATAAGAGCAAGAAACCTATAAACATATGCAGCCTCTTACACATTCCCAAATCTCGAAAACCAACCAATTTACTTACATAACAATTATTGCTTACATTGATTAGACATATTCATTTTCCCTTACTATTAACTGAACGTCATTTACCCTTATAAGATATTTGTAAGATAGAATTACGTAACACTCAATCATCGATTGATTTAATATAGACGAGAACAGCATGGGTTCATTATGGACGAAACCAAGGTGCATGAGCATCAACAAGATTTTTGTCGATAGGAAGTCTGCTGTTCTTGGTACAACATTGATTATTATCTTTTATGAGACTATAACCTTTAAAACCTTTGTGTGACTCGTTTCATAATTGAAACTACGTTGATGAAAAGCTACATAAATCTTAATCCTTAAAAAAAATTCTTGACCTCGCTAATACAAAAACGTTTGAAATCAGTACTCCATTGGTGATTGGTGATTTGTTTTTAGTGACTTATGATTGATTATTTGTAAAGAAGGTACTTGCAGGAAACAAAAGCGAAGACAAAAGGTTTTGCTTATTACGAAGTGATCTGACGAAGGGTATATGTGCATACAGCTGCTTAAGAAAAGGTTGTTATATTACTTTGAATATTCGTTGGATATCATGTGCTATCGTGTTAGTAGACTCAATTACATGTGCACCAAAAGGTATGATTTTATGAGTATTTGAACAAAAATTCTGTTAAAAAACTGTCAAATTTCTTGATTTATCTCATGAAATTGTCCTTTCGATTTTTGTGTAAAATACGTTAGGTATATCATAATAATGTCCAATATTCACCATTTTGACCGAAATTGTTTATGTTCACTTTTCAGAAAGAAGATACACTGAATGCTAGAATTTTCAACCCATGTATCTCTTGGGGAATGCCAAATATATTCCTTATATTTCAAGTGTAAATATGATCCATTTAGAAATTGATCCAAACTTAGTGACTAAGTAGTAGTTTGTTAAGAAATATTTACCAATTCCATAAAAGAATCCAAAAATGATGAGATTACATAGGGATTTATGAACAGTGACGGATTGATATGATATGAACTTATTCGATTTGGAATCATCTTTACAAATCTTTACTAAATTTGCCTATTTACAAGTGTCAAGGTTAAAATCAATCCTATATTAACATGAAAGGGGTCAAGTTATTTTAACTGCATATGTAATGGTTGTTGGTTCTTTTCAATTATCAGCTAAGTGATTATAGTTTTGCCTAGACATTATAGTGTTACATATGCTAGAAACATGTGGATAGCAACGGCAACCTTCCTCATACATATCAATTGGGTACTTAACTCAGAAAGGAGTTGAGTGACATCTATTAAAAATTAATTATTGGCATATACGTAGTTAAGATGGGCAAACTTGCCCTTTCGTATTATTTTCAAATTTTATGAAAAAGGTAGATGCAGTTAGCAAAATTTAAATATGTTTTTCAATGAAATACAGGCCCTGTATAGATGTGTTCTCTAAGACACAGGAATTATCTGATGTTGAAAGTTGTAACCTTGACCTTGCATAAACAGCCATTTCAGTAATTTGCCAAACAAATATCTAATAATAACCGTAACTTGTTCAGATTGTAGTTGTCGCCTTTGCCCCAAACCCTTACCCTGGATAAAAGTAAGAACCAGGTTTTCTGCCTTTCACATACTCAATTGATAACAATTTTTTTAATGTGTTTTTTTCTTCTCCTCATTTAGTTTTCATGTTTTACAGTTATTGATAAACAGCTTTCTTTGCAAGACTTGAGTTATCGATTTTACACATTTTATCATTTACATAGTTTAAATTATATAATTACCACTTTCCTGGACAAACATCTTATTCTGAAACACTAAGTAGGAACAAGCTCATTTTGTCTTTTTATGTCTTTTTGCATAGATTTAAAACGATTTATGATTTTGCTAAGGTATCAATCCATTTTACATCACAGCAATAATTACTGCACGATTTGCTGCTGAATAACATTAGCAAGTTCTTAAGCTCCTGATTAGGAAAATGGATCTCTTGAAGTATATTCCATGGATGCAGATGTCTTAAAAACTTTTACTGTTGATGAATCCATAAGGTAACAATTTCATTTCATAGGTCATGTTCTCATATATAAAAAGTTATATTTGATGGATTGTGATACTTGCGTGTATGAGTCCAAGTATTTGTTAATATGTTAGGTTCTTCTCATGTTATAGATATGTTTTTGTTTTGATATTAAAAGTGTTGAAAGAATTTGTTATAAAAGAAAAATATGAATAAAAAATACAATCTAGGTTCTATTGTAAAGCTAGAAATTCTCTTGCACAGAATACAAACATGACAGGCCACTTTTGCTGATCGGTTTGATATTAGACTCGACAAATTCTTCCTGTAATAAATGTTTTCTTTTAAGTCCACATACATCAAATGATAAACTATCATAATAAACTGGAATAATGTATATACTTCACTTTACTTAAACGTATTTTTACTCTAATTTCATAATAACTGAAAGGGATTGTTCTCTTGTTCTAAACAGGATATACAGAGCATCAACGTAAAATGCTTTGAATAGAGGGACAAACCATTGAAATACTATTTACATACAAATAATTGCCTTAACATTTTTAGTGAATTTCACAAATCTATGTAATGTTGCAAATTAAGACTGTGTACGACTAAAGACTTAAGATATTGAAATAAAAGTTATATTTTGACCGACCCAAACTTCCCCCCCCCCCCCCTCCTTATGTGTTGTCTTACAAACGAAATTCTTGAAAACTGCTTCAGTGGAGTAACTTACACTTTTCTTCACATCTTTTGAAATACAGTGCACGAATGCAGGAATGAAGTAAGTATCACACTAGTTAAAGGTCTAAATCTTGTCTTACTCTCAAGTCGACGTCTCTGTCTGGACAAACATCCTTGTCATGGAGTACCTATTAAAATTGGATGTTGACTGAATCATTGATTAACAGTCCCTGTTAAACCATCGGACATTAATTGTGTTATTACATCGAAGTTTTAGGAACAATCCCTGATCAATCGTATTCATTTGCTGAAATCAGAGAACTACTAAATGTTTCGATTATTGCTGAAAATTGAAACTCAATATAGTTATTCATACACATTGGTTTAACTTTTTTCCATTGATTGGATGTTTTAGGAACTTTATTGAACGGGCCTATGTCTTACTTTATACAACCAGACTTTGAAAATGTTTGTTTCAATTCAATGATTAAACAAATAATCGTTAATTTCTAAAATAATACACGAAATTTGGTAATGTACTGATAGTGATCGGTAATGATGCAATTGGAAATAAATTATGACCTTCTGATGTCACTTCCTCAGATGAAAATAGGTATTAGAGGTTTTTTCCTTTTTTTAAGGTCAATACAAACATGTACAAGCAGTCTCGCGTTGCTGATACGTTTGATGTTATAAGATCATAAAGGTTCAGTGATTTAGCAAGGTCTGTGAATCAATGGATATGTTAGCATCTGCAAATGAATGGTTGCTAGATGTGTTTGTCCAGACGAAACTTTGTCAAGGGAAGTAGGTACAAGAGCACGTTAGTTGCTACACTCTTATTCTTCCACAACAGTTGTGTGTAGATGAAAGGTTTATGAAGATACGCCAAAGCTTAAAGTAACAAACACTTAAATAACTTTAAAACTGGAACAAATACAAAGTACAAATAATAATGAATATATTGTTTAGAAACATGAATTCATTACATAGACAATTTATGATAACCAAATTTCAGGAATAAGAGAAAAGTCAAACAGCTGCATCAAGTTAAACCTTAAAATCTACAGGAAATGTGATACATTTAAACACTTTTTTCTGTGTGGCCCTTTATTGAAGGTATCAATGAAAACATGTATGTCGTTAAAACAAACTGCATGAATCAGTTTAAATAATAAGTTCAGAAAACTCAACAAACATGCAATATAGTCCATAGAAACACTTAGTTCGCTGAAATTGACCATTGATATATTTTGGTTTCATAGTTTGGACAGTTATCCTGTAGACTTCATTAATCAACCAACGATGCAAGAAAATTGTGATCGGAGGAAAAACACTAATTTCACCTTAAATTGCACGTTACTGTGTTGCTAACATGTCTCTGCTATCAGGTTTGTCGTTTAGTTATGTACATATTGGCCCCTCTTTATCCATTGCTTATGGTTGATTGGTAGAAAATTTTATTTTTTATTTGTAGACTCGAGTTGTGTGAGCGATTGATTAGCTGAAACAAGGCATGATGGTAACATCTTTTTACGTGTAAGTGTGAGCAAGACAACTAGGTAGGAATAAGAGGATAAACTGTGTTCTTCGTGGATCATTGAGGTATTCAATCAATCAAAATAAGGACAAGATCTAAGGGAAGCCTTTGTCGTACCACATTAGGTACATACATTTCTAACATTTTATGTTAGGAAAATAGCCAGGTCATCCTCTAAACCATATATTTCAATCGTTTGCAATTTAGAGATATGATGGTGCAATCTTATTCTTTTTGTCAAAGGATATTTGATTAAAAATACAAGTTAAATAGTTTAAATCAAACTTGTGTCAATCAGGAGCATTAAATATTGATTTACTGCCATGTATATTCTTATTAACAGAGGATAAAGAAAATGACTGACATAAAACCCATTACACAAGGATATGTTGTACAATATATCATATTGTTTTCATGGCCCAATGAATTTATTTACTGTATGATCTTCATGTTTTGCAGCATCGATATCTAATAAGTATTGTTGAAGATTAATATATTTTCACTTGACTCCACAGGACAAGAGTGTTATTCATTTGCTTATAAAGACTCCCTAATACGCTTAGCAGAGTGTACATTTGGGAATTCCCTTTGTCTCACTAATATCAGAAAGTCAATAGGCAGTGGATCATAAAACGATTATGTAATTGATACTCTGGCTTAAAATAGTTTGGCAGACTCAGAACTATTTTCGGCTTCAGAGGAAATTGTTTGTCCAGACAGAAAGGTTGTCAGGTGAAGTTGGTTAATGAACAACCAAAGAAGATATCGGATGTTACGACGAATCATCGATTTCAAATGGCTGATAAATACATAATAATGAATGTGTGAAAGCACATCTTGTACGTCATTTCCTGTCATCAACATAATTACATACATTTTAGATCAGCGTTTCAAGCTATGTTTACATGACTTACATTTATTGTCAGCATTAAAATTTAACTTGCAATCCTGTTATATTGGCTTCTATCCCTTCAGGTCGGTTTGAAGTTTTATTTCATCACTTGCCTGTTATAAGGACTATGAAATAAACGCATCATTTTGTATAGATCATGAAAGAAATCATTTGAAATAAGTGTTGCGAACATCCATGAGGGTTTATTCTTTTTTTATCATGATATGAGTCAACAACCATATCAATAAGTAAAGACTGTCTCTTGTGTCGAATTTCTAGTAAAAGACCATATAACTATTCTTCGGGAACTGAAATGTCTTAAACAGTGATTTCGTGCTAGTTGGTGGTAAAGATGTGTACATCACTGCTGTCAGCATTGTTATGTTAATGGAACAGATCGTGGTTGTGACTGTTGAAACTATACAAATTATATTGTTCTTTAATCCTGTATCGTGAGCTACTGATTCTCATGTTGATACTAACCCCTTTAAGAATTTGCATAGAAATATGGCTTACAAAATTTGCAAGCGTAGTGCATATTTACATTTACGTTTTTGAGAAAATAAATCCCATATAGTCTAAACCTTAAATCTAAATATTTTTGAAAACTCAATAAAATAGGGGGCTTTTCAAAATTAGTTGTTCTCATTCAAGATGTTACATTAAACGTCTCTCAATCTTAAACTTATTTCTTCTCAATAGCCTTTGACTGACTTTCTTCTTTCTTTTCCCAATGCGCCATGAGCATGCACGAGTGGATGGATGAGGCGCTCTATAAATAGCCAATATTATTATTATTATTATCCACACTTCTTTAGAGCATATAAAATTGACCAGACATAAAGATATATTCTTGGTTATTCATTGGCAATGATTAAATCAAATCCGCTCTTTGGAAAGTTTTCAGATAAAGTGATACTCAACCTTCCAAATCTCAATCTCAAACGCCACGATTGTCGATAATTTTGAAATGAATGGGAACAGCATGGCTTCATTATAGACGACACTATGGTGCATAAGCATCAACACGCATCTGTCGATAGAGAGTCCGCTGAGAACTTAATAGAACATAGATTCTTACCTCTTATCTGACTAGAACGTTTTGAGGTTTTGTGACCCGCTTCATATTCAAATCTATATGGACATATTAACTAATGTTTACAAATATCAGCAATGTCAATTTAACTTCGAGAGACCATGTGTTTTAAGAAAGAAAAGTACAAGAAAACACTATCAGACAAAATATATTCGGGCTTTTTTTCGAAGTTAATTTTGCAATACGATGTTTGAAATAAAGGGACGCTTTGTATTTCAAGTCTTTTGTAGTCTGTGGTGACAAGCTTAGACAATTGTACATAGGAAAGAATGGGACATTGTATGAGGGTTCTCAACAGTCTTCGTAAAACGCGAAATTCACCGAGTCAGTTGATTCAGTAAAAGTCCCTTTTCTCTTCATAGCATGCCAATCAGGGAATGGGTCTCTTAGATTCCAGAGGTTACTAACTGGAGGTTATCAATGGTGCAAAATTAAGTTTTTCAGACTCTCTATTATGGCTTAGTGTTGCGTCGAGCATGATTGTCATGGAGTATGTATCACGTAACACACAATCATATCACATATCAACTGTTACTTCTAAATTCTAGCTTGTATTGTGAGTATTTTGGATGTGTATTGTAGTAAAGTTAGTGATAAAGTAAAGATTTCGATTGGAAAAAATAAAAGATTATCGAACATTTGCTCTTTTCCACTATCATCAAGCCAAACAACTTTATATTTTTAGAAGGATTTTCACCATACATTTGGTTTTGAAGACAAAATGAGTTCTTAAATAACTTTATGTTCTTAGAAGTGGGTAATGTAAAATATTTCAACTTTGATAATGATGTCCCAGAGTATCAAATACTTATCAAAACGTGTTTATCAGTATGTCTATGTCCAAGATATTTGAAATTGATAAGACATAAATATGTTCCGAAATTTTGACTGACAATTATTTATCGATTCCATCAGTAGCCTTTTATGAGGTACAATCATATAATACTCAAAATTCAGAATGTTACTCCCATAGATCTTATCTAATAGATCAAAAAGTGGAATCACTTTGGTGCCACTTTCACGATAAATCAGTAGGACAAGATTTCTTATCTTGGGTGATAGCAATATCCCATAATTTTAAGCCAAACATATTGGACACACACTCCTAATTTGTTTTAGAATTTAGAATCAGCTCTTCCGTATGCTTGAAAAGCTGGACAGCATGAACATTCGAAGAAACTGTCTAGAAGGTGTTCAGATAAAATGCAGACAAATATATAGATTGAATATGAAATGTCCAGGCGAAATAAAAAATATTAATAGACTACATGTTTGTAAAGTTGAGAATTATACACACACCATCAGATATTTGTCTTGATAGAGAAACACTCATGTATGAAAAATAATGTATAATGAATAACAAACCTTATTACATACGTGTTCTGAATACCTTCATGAGATAACTTTGGTTATTTAAAAATGTGTAACCAGTTGAAAGTGTAACAAAAACAGGTTATTCAACGATAGTGACGTCATAATGCCGTTCTACTTTTTCAATCAGCGTATCCAGTGCAACCGAACCGCCCTCCACTTCAAATATTTTATTCATCATATGTTTTCCATTTTCATATTAATCCTTTAAATATACTTGCATCACATCTAAGATGTGCAAAACTATCAAACCAACATTTATTTTCCAATCTAAATTTTACTAAATTAAAAATTATATTATGCCTGAATTTTGTTTGGAATAGTTACCCCCTTTGTTTCACGGATATGTCCTGGCAACGTGGAGCTTTGAACGTTTGCTTGAAAGCAACGAGTTTATAATTAAAAACGGTTGTGTTTAGATGCAGTTTCAGATTATAATATCAGAAACGCTTTACATACACGAGCAAAATAGCAAGGACGGTTGAACAATGACATGGCAAATCTTGACATGTAGTAACATATGTTGAGAGCTCAACGCTGTAGGTTATTTCCCTACACGTGTTTTCTCAGGTTTCAGTTTCCTAGGAGGACAGTTTTGGTATTTCAGTAATGGTTGATTTATATCTTAAAATGTCTTACTGTCGGTTAAAGGTTATAAAAGATTTACTGCTTCTCTACATAGTGGATGTCAGAAAACAAAGGTATTTGTTTTGGCTCGACTTGAATGTCAATATTTAAGAAATTCATAGAAAACAAACCTTGAAAATGGATATATGAAAAATAACAGTAATGATTTAAAGCAGTACATTAAACTATAGTTTATTGGTAATTACAACAATCTATTTGAAGGAGAGTGATGCAGGTTATCTCAGCGATAATCGATCATTCATGAACATGCAGGGAAACAATCGTTGGTATATTACATTCTTCACAACTTATATCACTTATTCTTAAAGTCGTGATGCTTGCAGGATAGACAGAATCGATTCATGGATAGCATAAATTAAAGGTTAACCACCCTGGATATCATAGAAGCACATGCAGATAGGCCCAGGGTGCTTCATGTTAACCAGCTTGTCAAAGTACAAATCTGATAGAAGTTTGGTTCCGAACTTTGCTACAATCAAAAAAAGCCTGAACGGCTGGTTACAAAAAAGTACTAAAAAAAGAAACAGTGTTAGTTAAGAAATCCATCACGATCTGCATTTTCTAATCAGTAAATCATCCAAATGATTCAATAAGAGCTTTTTCAGATGAATTTTCTTTAGGTTTCCGTTGAATTTATTTATTTTGGTGAGGATTTAACAATATCGTACACAATATTTAGAACATGAATTACTTAATAATGTTTTAATTTATTAAGGAAAGCATTTTTGTTAAATTAAGGATATGGATAACTATTTTAACATCTATCAACGAGTGTTTAAGGTAATAGATGCATTTTACATGAAGAATTATTCATGTGCAATGTTCAAACAGTTTTGTGTTCAAATTGATACTTTAGAAACAAATAGGTAACACTAATTACCTTAAACAGCCTATACATTATCAGCAAACCATTGACAAGTATGGTGAGTTTCCTATTCGTCACCACAATATAAAATAGTCAGCAGATGCATTCGTTTGGAAAGCTAACAATAGACACGGGTCAGTAGATCACAAAGTTACGAGGAACCGTGCCAACCATAACTGTTAGTAGCATCATAAATATATTATAGTGGTGTCCCAGACTCAACACAAGGAATCTATAACACTCCCTAACCTGACCCCGCTAGTAGAAGTCAGACGTGGAGGGGAACTAATGACTTTCTGTCTCATCGGTGATGGTGATCCAACAATGACACCAACACAAGAGGTCCATAGTCATTTCTGGATGGTTCAGCTCCTTTATTTGGATATCAAGATCTTTTGCTTGGCAACTCATTTCATTACAGTAGTTTATATCAGGCAGGGTTTAAATCAAACAAGAAATCGTTCATGAGGTTCATGAAAGTTGGTATACCATTGATATTTATCATCAATGATGCAATTTGAAAGGATGATCTTGTACAGTTACAGCTTTGACAAAGATCTCGCATCCCTAAACTTTTAATGTTGCTAGATTTATCATTTCTCTAATTAACATATCTGAGAATCAGTGGATCTGTAAGCCTCTGCGTTAGAGCTGTGTATGTTTGTCAAGCCAGAAAGGTTGTCAATGAAGTAGGTATCAGGTACACCTGGCATGTTTAATTATTTTACCCTCATCCGTCAAAGATGTGTGTACATCAACTGTTATGAAAGCTAGATCCAGGCTTTTAAGTTACAACAACAATTCTTGATTGATAACGTTTTTGAAAATGCCAAAACAAAGTAAATATGAATGTATAAAGATATTACTCCTATTATAGGAACAAACTAGGAAGCACTAGTGAGTTAATTAGTAAGTTATGTGAAAATTATAGATAACGTAAATAACCATGCCTCAAGCTCGTTAGATTTATAAGAACGTTTATGTTTGAAGTCACATTAAAACCTAATCGTTTTAGTCAGTTGTTAGCAGAGACTGCAATTTGTTGATAATGAATTCTCATGTTTGCGAAAGTGTTTGATCATTGAATAAAGAAAGTAGTTGGGAATTCAATCCCTTTAAGCTTTTCTATGCATCCTTGCCAAAATTTATTATTTAGTTGTTTTTAATACAAGGGGTGATAAAACTTGATGCCTTTGAAAGTGAATCAAACAGACAAATGTTTTCTAAAAATACCTTTCAATACATGACGATCAAGGCGCAAATCGTTAAAGAAACTATCACACACTTGCAAAAGCATAAATGGCGATTGCGGTAAATTAGCAATCTAGTTAAATTGAATCACTATAAAAAGTAGTTAAGACAAGAATTTTCGACTCTGATAAGCTAACCAACAAGAATACAAAAATCTAAAATAAAATTGAAAATAATTTAAGCAAACTCAACAGCTGTCATGAAATTGAGAGGTATGCCTAAGAACAAAGCTAGTGCTCACCATGGAATAATTGCCATAATAATATGGTTTCCAGAAACACTTAAGTTCGCTGAAATTTATCATAAAGTTCTGTTTCAGGTTTTGGGCAGTTATCCAATGACACCATCTTCTCTTGTCATGAATTATTTAACAAACGATGCTCAAGGTAATTTTCAGTGGAAATCTATAACCACAGAACACGTCTGTCTTAGCCGATATATTAAGAGTTTATAATTTCCAGCACTCAGTTTATTAATTAGCTATGCATTCTTATCCCTCAAGATGTCATTTTTCATAATCAATGACTCATGCTCGATGAAAACGATTAAAAACTTAAAGCATATTTTGTGAAAATATTAGGGCATAAGGAAGTAAAAACATTCCATCTTGATTGTATGTATTAGATGGTGGCAAAATGGCTTAAGATAGAGATGTTGGTCAATCTTGCTCAATTAGAAATGTTAAACCTGGTAAAACGACGTAGAAATTAAGCCATTTTTTTCACAAAAAAGAGCGGTGGATGTTTCAGTAACATCTGATCATGACAAAATTGAATTGGATAATGTTCATACTAAATGATGAAACAGAAACTTAAATAAATCTGATAATATTATTTCTTAACTTTAAAGGTGCCTTAGAGTTTGATCTATTGCGCCTAAAAATAATTATAACTAGTCAATCCAATCATAAATAATTATGGTATAAAATTAATGTTTTAACTAGAAATCGGAAAATTATTATTTTGGTTAATATGTTTTGGTAAAACTATATAGGGCAAAGGTGTCTGTTGAGAGAGAATAGGATTTCGCCCTCTCGTTGACATATTAAGTAACTGAGTAATATGGCAACATGGTTATGTGGTTGCATTACATGTTATCAAATGTTATTGATTATGATACCACGTTAAGTAACAGTCTATGTATACATATCGTCAAAAACTATATGAGACTCGAAACCATGTTTTAAATGAGAATAAACATATCGTGTATAACTTGTAATATTACAATTCAATCATTGAATAATTGTTCACAAGTGAATTGTTTAATGCATTGAGCACAATAGTTAGAAATTTCCTATTTCTGTCATATATTAACTGTCGTGCCATATCAGTAAGTATATTCTTCTCTGTCCGATGAAATAGGCATAGAATAGCTCTAGCAAAAGTTGGTTGTCTGCCAAAAGTAATTATCAAGCTATGGATATTCCTTTTTACATTCAGCTTTATCAAGAAACTTTTAGGGAACAGATATGCCATTTAGATTAAAGATGAAATCATTCATGCTTCGGACAAGTTTTTTTCAGGATATCAATATAAGATGGCGCAGTTCCTAACAAGTGACTTTTTACAAGATGTTACCTTTAGACATCTCTCAGTGCTGCGGTAATACACTGGGAATTGATAGCACATAAGCATATCTTCCTGGCCATTCACTGGCAATGATTAAATCAATCCACCGTTTAAAACTGTTTGTGAGATAAAGTGATACTCAAACTTTCAAATCTCAATCTCTATGGCCAGGATCGTCGATAGATTTGAAATTAATGAGAACAGCATGCCTTCATTATAGACGAAACCAAGGTGCATGAGCATCAACAGGAATTTGTCGATAGAAAGTCCGCTGAAACCTTGAAGAACATCGATTTTACCTCTTATAGGACTTGAACTTTTTAAAACTTTGCTACCAGTTAATGGATGGATAAAGCTGATATAACTATCAACAATACCATATAACATTCTAGAGTTTTAGTATCACAGCAACAATTTGTTACAAAGCAGCTTAGATCATTTTTGGTTTGTTGATTAAGAATTTTTATTTGCAGAAAAATATTAACAAAAACATTTAATAAATACATGATAAGAGGTGTCTCATGGAATCAAAAGTTTCAAGAAAGTATGAAGGCTTGGCATTGAACGATTTTGATCAATTGTTATGATTTGCCACACTTCTGTTGAATGGCCGTCATGTTTTAATGTCAATGATATCTTCTTGCACAAACGTCAAGAAGAATTTGGAGTTCAGTACTGAATCAGTTCAAAAACATTATATCCTACGGTTTCTCGTGTTAACAGAGACTAGGAACTTGGATCAGTAAAATAACATTCTTTTTAAATGAGATTTTTCAAAAGTTGCAAGAACAGCAACTGCATCATTTAATTGATATGTTTTTCTAATATTAACCTTTGTCATCTGTGTAAGTGAATCAAACAGACAAATGTTTTCTAAAAATACCTTTCAATACATGACGATCAAGGCGCAAATCGTTAAAGAAACTATCACACACTTGCAAGAGCATAAATGGCGATTGTGGTAAATTAGCAATTTAGTTAAATTGAATCACTATAAAAAGTACTTAAGACAATAATTTTCGACTCTGATAAGCTAACCAACAAGAATACAAAAATCTAAAATAAAATGAAAATAATTTAAGCAAACTCAACAGCTGTCATGAAATTGAGAGGTATGCCTAAGAACAAAGCTAGTGCTAACCATGGAATAATTGCCATAATAATATGGTTTCCAGAAACACTTAAGTTCGCTGAAATTGATCATAAAATTCTGTTTCAGGTTTTGGGCAGTTATCCAATGACACCATCTTCTCTTGTCATGAATTATTTAACAAACGATGCTCAAGGTAATTTTCAGTGGAAATCTATAACCACAGAACACGTCTATCTTGGTCGATGTATTACGAGTATATAATTTCCAGGAATCAGTTTGTTAATTAGCTATGCATTCTAATTCCCCAAGATGTCATTTTTCATTATCAATGGCTCATGCTCAATGAAAACGGTTGGAAACTTAGAGCATATTTTGTGAAGATATTAGGGCACACGGAAATAAAAATAGAGCCATTGGCTCTGTAGCTCATCAGGCTTCATATAAATTTTGCTTTAGGGTGTGGCAAATGTAGTTCCCCTCTTAGTTTGGACCACAGGGTCACTGAATGTACAATTTGGAATCCTTCTTATCTAACTTACTAATTTGCACACAAAGTTTGAGCTTTCTAGGCCTGATGCTTCTTTAGGAAAATATGAAATTAGGTTAAAGGGTGTGGCCCCTGACGCCCTTATTATAAATTAGGGCCCACAAAAGCTTTATCAGTATCAGTGAAGATGTGTTTTACCTTTCTTCTCTGTCCACTAAGTAGGCATGAAGTAGCTCAAGCGATAACGTTGGTTGTTTGCCAAAAGTAATATTATTAAGCCATGGATATTCTTATTTACATTCAGCTTTATCAATAACATTTTAGGGAACAGATATGCCATTTAGATTAAAGATGAAATCATGCATGCTTCGAACTAACTATTTTCAGGATATCAATATAAGATGGCGCTGTTCCAAATAAATGACGTTTTACAAGATGTTACCTTTAGACATCTCTCAGTGCTGCGGTAATACACTGGGAATTGATAACACATAAACATATCTTCCTGGCCATTCAAAAGCAATGATTAAATCAATCCACCGTTTAAAAATGTTTGTGAGATAAAGTGATACTCAAACTTTCAAATCTCAATCTCTATGGCCAGGATCGTCGATAGATTTGAAATTAATGAGAACAGCATGGCTTCATTATAGACGAAACCAAGGTGCATGAGCATCAACAAGAATTTGTCGATAGGAAGTCCGCTGAAACCTTGAAGAACATCGATTTTACCTCTTATAGGACTTGAAGGTTTTAAAACTTTTGTTATCAGTTAATTGATGGAAAAAGCTGATATAACTATCAACAATACTGTATAAGTAGTCTCACAGCCTCAATTTGTTATAAATCAGCTCAGATCATTTTTGGCTTGTTGATTAAAATATTTTATTTGCATAGACATGTTTACAAAAATATTGAATAAATACATGATAAGAGGTGTCTAATGAAATCAAAAGTTTCAAGAAAGTATGAAGGCTTGGCATTGAACAATTTTGATCAATTGTAATGATTTGCCACACTTCTGTTAAATGGCCGTCATGGGTTAATGTCAATGATATATTCTTGCAAGAACGTCAAGAAGATACTAGAGCTCATTACTTAATTAGTTCAAAAACATTATATCCTACGGTCTCTCGTGTTAACAGAGACTAGGAACAGGGATCATCAAAAATAACATTCTTTTTAAATGAGATTTTTCAAAAGTTGCAAGAACAACAACTGCAAAATTTAATTGATATGTTTTTATAATATCAACTTTTGTCATCTGTGTAATTAAACACTTTCAGTGGAATCATGTGTTATATCGAACCTACCCCGCATTTGAAGAAAGAAGCAAACATCAAGATAACCAAACATCAAAACAGCAGAGAGCATGGGAAGTCAAGAACTATTATGCGTACTATTTGGTAGAAATAACACTTTGTCTTCAGCCACTGAGATACTGTTGATTATAAATGTTCAAAAGTCCAAAAAGGTTATCCCTTTGATTTCTCAGATCAAATTAGCATTGAAGGGTCGTTTTCCTTATCGTTACTGAAAATGCTGATGAATGTATTACCATTGATTTAAAGTTAGTGTCTTTGCTTACTTTCATTTGATATAAGAAGGTTTACGATTTCCAACAAGAAGTTTCATGATCAATAGCCTCAAATTTTTCAAAAAAAGATCTGCCTACATGAGGGTATTAAAACAAAAATTTGAAAAGATACATTTATATTTTATTCTTTGAATCGGAGTTAAATGGTTTGAAGAATTAAGAGAGTTTCTATTTTTAAAAGGATATTCATCATAAACTTTGGCTTGGAAGACAAAATAGATTTTAAGATAATTTTTCCAAGTTCCTAGAAGAAGGTTATTTGGGGGGTTTTTTTCAAGTAAGATATTGACGTCCCACTGTATTGATTATTATTCTAACTATACTCCTCGCAAAGAATTTAGGTCTCCCTTTCTCAGAAAAACTTCTAGCCATTCAGTTTTTTTATATTGTAGGCAGAATGACGATACATACACATGGCTTGAACACAACCACACGGTAAACATGCAATTTAGACATGATGACCATGTTCCAAATTTTACATGGTGCTTAATTGTTTTAGGAGTATGTATTCTAAAGACATCTTTCCATTATGTTCTCTGTCATTTTGGTGAGATACTTTTAGACGAACAAGATTCTGGCTAATTTTATCAATTAATCAAACCCACCAAAAAATTTTTGGAGAAAATATCAAATAGTATTAAAAGTTCCAAATATTCATTCTAAAAATTTAAACACGCAATGTGTACTTAATGAGCAGAACATGAAAGATTTTCACCCCATCTCATAAACTCATCAAAATATTCTGATGAAGTAGTATCACCTCGTTCATACACTTCAAAGCTGTTCAGATCAATGGAATCTACCCTCAGACATCTGATCAGATTTCAATGTCAAGAGGTTGTTTGTCCAGACAGGCAGGTACAATATGTAAAATGCAGACAATGTTATAGACTGAATCAAAAATTGTCTTTTGCAAAGACTACATTATACTCATCCTATGAAAGTGGTGAAGTCGATAACCATTTTTAATTTGTGAAAAATATTTCCTCTGTCCTATCACTTTTATATGATATATATAGTATTTTTGTCAGTTTAAAGCTACATTTTTTAAAAAAGAACTAAAGTATTCCATAGCTGTGCCTTGTGTGGTTATCTTAATTTCAGCTTTGGAAATGCTTAAACGGAAAGCTTTTAAGGTTATCAATAATTTCCATGTTCCCCATTGTGATTATCCTTCCCTCCTTGTCAAATCCTCTGATGATTCTGCAATAGAATCGTTTGCGATGCGGCTTGCCAAAATAGTCTTAAGACTCACTGGTGTATTCGGTAAATGCTTTCAACAATAAGAACTGCATCATCATTTTGAATTAAAACTGATTAAATCTTATTTTAATCCTAATAACAAATTTCAAAGATAATATTTTTAAATGTATTTGCTTCTGGAAATAATATTTTTGGGGAAATGGTATGATCATTGCAGAAGTTATGGGTCAAACTTAATTTCTGTACATGTTTCTATGCATAGAAAAGATATGAATTCAAATTTCAAGCAGAAATTGTGTTGATATGGTTAAAATTTACGACGAATACTGTCGAAAAACCATACCGGTGTGTCAAATTGTAAACAAACATGAGTCCAATTAATCTTTACAACAAGGTGTCTATAAAACTGTTTGCATCGACCAAACATAATGTGATCCTTCCCATCCCTTTCTACCTGATCTATCTACCCTCTTTGGATGGCAACATCCACGTGTTTAAAAACTGAAATATTGTTCAAAACACTTAAAACAATACTCTCACTCCCTTGTCATTACTCTGTTACACTTTTTACAGAGATCGAAATTTGACGAGTTTCTTACCATTCTACATGAATTTAACTTTAAATAAATATGTATTTAAATTTATTGTTTATTTGTTAACTAATATTACCGAGATAAATCCGTCTAGCCAAAGTTTCCACATTCAGAGTCTCCATTGCAAAATGTCAATTAATTCATGGCGCTAAAAGGTCAAATGAGATACATTTTAATACATGTTTTACAAGAATGACAACAAGCAGCTGACATGGTCGAGCTATATTCTCCGCAAATTGAACAATATGTAATAGGTAATCATGTTGTCGATTAATTTTGTTACACAAAATAACACAATATTTCCAGGATATGAAGGAATCTGTTCTAATAAAAACAACTAAATGATACCAACATTATGTTCACTGTTTGGCAAACTCTACCTCTGGGACAAATCTGAGCCCCTCTCTTCGTTCCTCAGAACGTACATGTATGTTATCTCCCTTGAGCAAACTATGCTCTCTTCATATTCTCTTCTGCAGTTTCACTGCATGGATGTGCTTTCAGAAGTCTAGATTATTTTCTATCTCCAGTCTTCTTCTAGCAAGCTCAACTTGTAATATTGGTATGTGTTGTCGACATTAGGTCTTCAGAGACAATCGAATTCTATTTTTGTGTGTTTTAAACTGTGTTTTTGTGAACTTGTGAACATTTTCTTCTGTGCTTTCTGTTTCTTTCTTGATTTTCAAAATTGTTCTTCATGACACACCTTCATATGATTATGTATCTCTGTATCAAATTTGATCAATATGTGATGATTAGTTAAGAAGTTGTGAGCCGGACAGGACTTGTAACCGTTTTCTAACAGAGTCCTCATTTTATGCCAAAAAAGGCAAAATTTTACGAAAATATTTTCAACATTGTTCTTCATGACACACCTTCATGTGATTATGTATCTTTAATCAATTTTTATCTAAATGTGATGACAAGTTTAGTAGTTGTGGGGCGGATAGGACTTGTAACAGATTTCTTACAAATTTACCACTTTCGCTACAAAATCTAAATATTTTAAGTAGATTTTCATAAAGTTGTTACTCATGACACATCATTACACGTGTCTTCATTTCCGTGGCGAATTTGAATTGAAATGGTTGATTAGTTTAACGGACGGATGGTACCCATTTTAATACATGTAAATGTTATTTGCAAGCTCGATTTTAAAAAGTAATTATAAGAAGCATTAGAAAATTGATTTCTGTAATAACTTTTTCATTATGTTATATGATATTATATTACGAAAAAAATGTTTATGAATGAAGAAACACAAACAAGTGTTTGCCACTAATGTGGCAATGTCCCCCGCCGTTTAGATATTGTGATAAAATTGCTATATGCTATATTCCCATTGACAAAAAGTGCAATGGTTCAACATATATGGCGTTAACAAGTGTTTCAAAGGTGAAGAAAGTGTCGTGGTGACCTTGCATATAATGTCAAGGTCACCTGTAGTGACTGGTGTCTGTGTAATCCCCCAATGTAGGCTGTGATTAGTTTGAAGACATTTTGTAAAAGGGTCCATATGATAACGCGTTAACAAGAGTTACAAAAGTGGCCAAAGTGCCGTAGTGACCTTGAAAATAAGGTCAAGGTCACCAAAAGTGACTGGTGTAATCCCCCAAGTGAGACTGTGTCCAAATTTGTAGACATTGTGTGCAACGGTTGGTGAGATATCACGTTAACAAGAATCCGGACGTACGCCGCTGAATACAATGTCCCCCCTTCCACGTTCTGAAAGCAGGTCTTTCTTTCAAAGAAAAACGGACGTCATTTCTCTGCCAGATGTCTATTAACTAGAAAACATGCACGAACCTATTTGGACAACCATGTGCTTGTAACAAGACCTTTATTCATGGATGATAATGCTAGACCACATGGTGCAAGAGCTGTGAGGCAGGTAATCCAGATCAATGCCCTGACACACCTCCTGTGGCCTGCAATGAGTCCAGATCTAATTCCGCTTGTACATGCTTGGGACATTTCAGCGAACAGGTAGAACACAGGGATCCTGCTTCTCAGAACTTGCATGAAAAGAAAGTGGCATTACACGAGTAGCGTGAGCGACTGCCATAGGTGCGAGTTCACGTCTGGTGAGGGGTATGAGGCGAAGACTTCAAGCTCTCATGAAAATGTATGGGGTAAGTTCACAATGATGACTGTGTATGTACCTCAAGTCCCTTAATGATCCTTTAAACCAATACGAGCTATTGTTTTGTAATTAAATTTTGATTTTTGACCATACTTAAATTGTATTCTTCTTCACCGATTTGAACCCCTTAACTGACAGCAAATATCTGATATACCATGGGGTCATAGAGTGGTCATTTACAATCTAATAATAGTCAATAGAATGCTTTTCAATCTCTGCATCACGAAGTTTCATGTAATTAAACTATTATCTTCCTCAATTACCCAAACTATATAGCATAATCTTAAAAGATTCGAGACTTTCAGTTTAAGGTTCAATATAGAGTTTTGAAACTTTACATTGGTCACCGTATAAAGATATAGATCAAGTAAATTCAGCAACAACCATATTAAAAATAGCACAAACCTCCTCCTACATTCTCGTTAGTTATCATAAGAGACAACCAATAAACATCAAATGTGAGAAAGGACACAAATTGAAAGAAGCATTAAATTGTTCGATAAATCTATCATATGTTCAAAAGTATTGATAAAGGCAGTGGATTTGTAGCATAGTCTATTTCAGGCAGTGATGCCCGATTCTCTCAGTGATAATCAATCATACATGAACATGGAAGGGAAACAATGATTAGGATATTGAGTCCGTCTATATCACTTAATCAGAAATCATGCTGTTTGCAGGAAAGACAGGAATTGATTCCTGGAAAGCTTTCAACAAAGGTCACACGTCGTGGATAGTTTAGAAGTACAGACAGACGAGTCCCAATAAGCTTCGTGTTTTCATGATCAAGAGTGTTAAAGAACAAGTCTGATCGAAATTTGGCTTCGCATTGCTACAACTAAAACAGTAATAAAGATTGGTTACACAAAATAGTAAATTTGTAATCAATTTAATACTCGGTTTTGCACGTCTCTCAATTTACTCTAGAATAAATCAGTAATCTATTTTCAATTCAGCATCTTCATCATTAAGTGCATCTTGTAAACTTGATCAGCGTATAACACAAATCAAACAACCTGATCACATAAACCATAACCATCATGTTAAGTTAAATAAAGCCAAAAATTCAGTATGATGATACCAACTTTTTTTTAAATGTCACCCCAAGAGTTTAGAGCCAATTCTCAACATTCTGTGAAAAAAACCCATAAACTTGTGCAAGTCATTAAACCTGAAGAGAAGGATTGGACATTAACTTTACCAAATCCTTTGATAAACTAGGATCACCTTATTCTAACATTCAAGAGCGTTTAGATCAATTCGCCGAGTGATTACGGGTCTGATGGCAAATTTATCTAAGAAAACGCTCTCTATCAATAACGGAAGAAGATCAAGCGATTTGCAGACAAAGGCAAAGACTTGATTAAAAGTGTTAATAAATAAGCGAAATAAAACTTAAAGAGATTATATTTTCTGTAGGATTTAGAATCCATAGAGTATGATAAATATAAGTTGTTATCAGAAAACGGGTATATTACATGCTTCTGGTAGGGTCATTCGAGCTGTACAGGTCAACGGGTAGAAGCCAGAACAAATGTAAGTCCTTCTAAAACCTTCTTTCTATTTCTCACTATGTCTGCTTTCCGTCTTTTCCCCTCATCCTTACGATACCTTTCTCCCTGAACTGTTACTTTTGGACGGCATCTCTACCCCAACTCACTCACTCGCACTGTCACCTGTTACATGTAAGTACTTGGTATTGTTGTTGCTTTTCAGCAAAATACAAATTTATGTCTGCTAACAGTGTTGAAAATAAATACATACATATAATTTCTACTTTTAGCGTCATTCAGAATATCTAAGGCAAGTTGTGCCAATGGAAATGAATCCAATTTGTTAAAGTTTGAACTTGTTTATACAATCTAATGGTCTTTAATTTGATATATAAAGACGTCAGTGTACGATTTCAATGGGAAATGAATCCAATATGTAAAGGTTAGAACTTGTTTATATAATCTAATGGGTCTGTTATTTTAGTATATAAAGACGCCAGTGTAGGATTCTGAATCAGATGCCCTAGCACACAGACCACCACACCACGATAAGGTAATGAGTGGTGGGGTTTTATACAACGGGAACTAAGTAAGTTCAAAGAACTCAATATAAGGCAATTGGCTACAGTGATAATTTTGCCTGTATCTTTCCCCTTAATATCTAGAAATCATCCGATGGGTGTCTCTTTAATCATTGTCGTTGCAAAATAGTGTACCACTAGAATATATATCTGGTCTGTCGGGTGGATAGTTCAATTGTTAGAAACATGTTGTTGAAATGCAGCTAGTGCAAGTTGACACTCATACACCGGTGTGTTATCATGAAGATACATCACTAATGAAGTCAACATGCCATGCATCTTCTTTTCGATTGCGGCTCTTAACCATGTTAGTAAGTCGGGATAGTGGGCTGATGTGATTAAATTTTATCGGTGGTTTATAGTTTCTTTATAGCATTGACGTAAGGGTTATAAATTGTAGCTTTGGTGGACCTGTGGCCCCTAATGAGGGCTACAGGGGCCACACTCTTAAAACATATTTCCATCTTCTCAGCCTTATTTGCTCGTACATGAACAATAATCCGAATACTATCCTTTATCCCTGGTGTTGACCATGTCATGTAGACCTTAAGAAAATGAATTGGACATAAGCTCCTTTAAATCACTTGCTGGTTTAGAATCAACTCGTACATCCACAGAAATGGTATCCTGATCAATGAATCTAAATGATTATGACATCTGGGGAAGGATAAGAACATGTTTGTCCAGACATAAGGATGTTTATTAAGCAGTAAATAACAATGATTGATTTCAATTCGGCTTGCGAAACTTGAGCAAAGGATATATTATTTATCGCATAATGTAGGTTGTAATCGATAAAATAAAGCTATCTGCTAAATTTAGCGTCCAAATCTGATAAACATGCACATTAGGTAAACATTAGAACTATTTGATGAAAACACCGTACGTGTCATGCGAATCCTAAAGCAGTTACAAATTATTAATAACGTCATCTAGAGTTTCATCAAACTTCTACTGTATTTCATAAATCTAGTTTTTTAATAACAGAAAAAGCTATAAACATGAAATGCGAAAAGGATAATCGTGATATTATGCAGTACATTACTCGATAAAAACTATAGTATGTAAGCATTGATAAAGACGGTGTATTTGTAGGACATTCTATTTCAGGCAGTGATGCCCGAATCTCTCTGTCACAATCTATCATCAATGAGGAAGGAAGAGATACAATCATAACGATATTAAGACCGTCTTTGACACTTAATTAGAATTATTCGTTTTCAAGAATGACAAAATGGTTCATGGAAAGTTTGTACCAAATGTCAAATACATGTAGTTGAGAAGCACAGACAGGTGAGTCTCACTGTGTTTAATGTTTTCGAGCTTATTAAAGTACATGTCTGATGGAAATTGGACTCCGCGTTGTTTCCTTTATAAAAGTCAAACATGAGTCTATACAAAGTAGTACAATTCATAAGATGAACAGCGAAAAGGGGATAAGGCACTATGAATATGTTTTACATAAACTTTTGAAAGATAGCTTTCAGATTCCCGTTCTCTATAATATAGACATCTAGTTTATAATGAAATTGCAAAGTTCTTTGCATGAGATGATCAATTCTGATTTTCAAGATGACCATTTCCATATCCTATTCTGCTGAGAAGTTTTATGAAACAGCTGCGTACCTGAATTTAGTTCACTTGCTATTGTATCCGTATGCAAATAACGTGACTTAATAATATGACTTTGAAGAATCGTAGTATTGCAAAAAAAATGTAAAAATGATATCGATTTCATTTAAGAAATCGAAATTCAATGTACGTAAATATTTTCGGAGGTCAAAATAAGTGATCGAAAGCTTTAATCACAAGTAATATGTGTTGGTGTTCCAAGGCAATGGCAAAGTATAACCTCTTCTGCCTATTATATCCTGCCAAAAACCGGAAACCGGAATAAAGGTTAAAGGGCCACTCCGCGACAGTCATTGTTTATCATTTTGCTTTGATACGAACGTCAATGGTATTATCAATTATATACATGTAAATCACAAACATCTCACTCATTTATTTCATAATGGCCAATTTCCGATAAATACTTGTTTACAATGAAAATCTTAAAACGGTCATTTATGTTCGCAGAAATTCACTCGTCCAGTTTATATCGATACCGTAAAGTTATAGAACCCTATCGAACAGTATCAACTCGGAATTGTTTTTCTGAATGCTTTCGATAGATTTTCAAAATGACGTTTGACTGATTGACGCGTGTCATTGGTTTACGATCACAATCACGACTTCAAACCTCCTTTTGGCACTATACAACGTCAATAAGCTTTTAATTCATATTATCGTGCAATAGTCGATACGTCATGATCAAATGACAATATTTATAAAGTTTGTCAAGTTTGACTCCAAACAACTTTATAGAAATTATTTTCCACACAGACAACAGGACATCCTGTATTTGGTTTGATGAACTTATCTAATTGACGTCCAAACCCAAACCCAAATTATATTATATTTGCAGTGCAGTATGATACACTAGCTCTTTAACTATACATTTAGCTCAACAACTATTATTGAAGAGTAGATATATTAAGGGAATCTCCCTAATTCTTAATTGACAATGAAAATCATCGGCTTGGTTAAAAGTGGTTTTCTTGCATATACATGCACATTTTTAATATTGTCACACTCTCTCCCCCCTATATTTCAGTTCCATACAAACGTATGGGCATATCTTCATATTTCTTCAATATTTTTAAAAGGGTAGAAAAGTTTATCTCACATTGAAGTCAGATACATTGTACTTTTAAAAATACCTTTATAGATAAAGCTTGTGTTATTTGATATGAAAAGACCAAGAGAGATGGGTAGATAAATGTAAACTTATTTATATGCAGTGGTAATTGGAAATTCACCTTTATAAAACCATGTTTGGATGTGTCTAACCCTTCTTAAAAATATGGCTTTTCTTGCTATTGAGACAACTTTTTTGTTCAGAAAACTTTTGTAATTAAGTTTCTGATGACCGCCAATGATACTCAAAATAATACATTATCATTAGCAAACAAAATTAAGATGCTTAAAATACAAATTTGAATGGTTCATATACTTCACGATTATTTCTCATACATACTTTTCCATTCGAAAAAAACGTTCTGACATTCTTCATATTAAGACTTATTCAGCGTGTTTTAATAGACTCCGAAGTTTATTTCACAGTTCAGAACCAACGGCCTCCGCAAAGTAAACAAATAATGCATAGAACTATCTCCCTTTTAAACTTAGATATCTTTGTAACCTTTGAAGCATAAAAACTTCTGTTATAGTGTCGCCGCTAATGGCTGAAATATTGCCCAAGTGGCGTTAAGCAATAACTCACTAACTCATTGTTGTAGTGATACTTTCCCCAAAACCTTCTTGGCTTTGGCTGAGCAATTTAGTAATCGTTTGTTGATATTGTGAGTAAATAATTTTTATCCCACCGGTATGTAATACCGCGGAATTTAGTCACTGCCCGGTCCGTCTGTCAGTCCGTATCTCTGTCCATCCGTATTCATTTCGTTTCTGGAGCGGAACTCAAACACTGTAAGAAAAAACTCATTGAAACTTGTTATGTGGATAGTCAGCATATGAAGATGTGACATTTGTTATTTTCAACTCCTTCAGATTTTATTTTTTTGCTTGTTTCAATGAAAACGTAGCTTAGAATTCGGTTCCCGGAGCAAAACTCAAAAACTGTTAGACATAGCTCAATGAAACTTGGCACGTTGATTAGTCAGTAAGATGTATTTCTTTTGAAATCTAACAATATATATATATGTTAGTAGATCATAAAGTTGAGAGGAATCTGTATCGACCAAACTCAGCTACAAATTTGTGACCAACACTCAGCTCATGAAATCTATAATGCTTTTCATTTAGTCAAGTGTGTATAAGTTAACCCAGAACTGAATTGCAATTGATAACTTGCAGTCTGCCTTGTGATGATGAGCCACAATTGACACCAGAATCAGAGTCCTTCAGAAAGGACAATAAAAGTCAAGATGTAGTGATCTGGAATGTTCAGATATGTTACAACGTTCATTTTTAAATCATATGCACCTAACACGACTACCATCACAAGTATGAATTGGCAGTATGCTGGTCGTTATAGATCGTTCAGTAGTATGTGTTCATTGTTTAGAGTGAACGTACAAACTATTTCGAACATTGCAAAATTCAATAACGAAATGACTTACATCCCGCACTAACTTGTTCTATTAACAGACATTCGATGTCATAACATGTAAACATATCCGCAAAATAGCAATTGTGTCTGTCATGGTTCTTTTGATCACTACTCTATAGAATTTACAATTTCTAGACTTCAAAGACGGATGGCATTCCCTTTGTCAAGAATAATTAGATTACTGTACGAAAGGGTTATCCTGATTTGATATGCAACAGAGAGTCTAAACATTTCCCCCAATTCAATTAGGTATGTTATGCTATTCTAATTTTGTACTTTCTGTTGCTTTTACCGGACATAACAGATACACACAGATATAAACGATTTGTTAACCAAACATATTTTGTATCAGCAACAACAACTCAATCCTGAAAGTTTATTCTCAGTTTTTCCTATCTCAATGCAAATAATAGCAATCTGTGTTGTCTTTCAATCATAGTCTTTACCTTAAGAATGATGTGTATTATCTCAGTAGTGAAACCCTTCAATTCTTCCGTTCCCTCAATGCAACAGCTTGACTACTGATTGTCATATTTCATGTATACATGGTCCATAGTACCAAATTACTTGTGCTAAAGGAGGTTTCTTCATTAGTCGTTTTTAAATGTTTTATTCATAATGAAATAAACTGAAATTTGAAAATCTTCTGTCTAATTCATATTGCCAAAGTTCATTTTTGATTATTATTGTACACATTAACAAAAGAGCATTCTTCGTTAGTCTTTTTATAATGCAATGGACGTCTAATAAAAAAACAACATGGTATTTCCAGTTATATACACACCAATATATGAACAAACTTTTGGGATGCAGATGTAGCCAATTGAAATATATAAAATACTGTTCTTGTTGTAAATAACATTGTACACTTCATTTATATTTATTGAAACGTTTTATTAATATGCGTTTTGCCGTTTCGTGGAAATTAAAAATCCATATCATTGCATAAGTTATCCAGGGACCCTTATTATATTATTTATTCATTATAAGAATGCAACATAGTTGGTTATTAAGGTGAATATAATAATGTCATCTTCGAACCAAAAGAGACACCTTACCTGGAACTTGTAAGACCTTATGATGACACATTATTAAAAAGATCATATCCTAAGTTAAACCCCACTCCGGTCGAGTTATATTTGACGAAAAAGAGCTATCCACCCTTCTCTATATGTCTTGACCTAACTAGATAACAAAATATAAACCATACTCTTCTTATTACGTTTTAGAAAACATAAAATGACTTCATTACATTAAAGTTTGGTACAAATTAGTACCTATACATAGGCTTATATAGGAAAATACAACAACGTAGACATGACACAACAAATAGTACCGCCACCTATATCAAGCCTCATTAGCTCAGTTGATAGAGACGTTAGGTTGCAACATTCAGAACCCTGGTTCGATTCCCACCTTGATCGTTAACATTTCTCAGAATTTCTAAATTTTAATACTCCGTTGATTTACCAAAGTTGAATATATACTATACTATTGACACATGTCGCAGAGAAAGTATACCAAGAAAATCAATTAAAAAAGAACAATAATGATATGAAGCAGTACATGGTTCGATAAAAAAATATGGTATGTTAGTAAGTATTGACAAAGACGGTGTGTTTGTAGTACATTCTATTTCAGGCAGTGATGCAGGGTTCTCTCAGTGACAATCAATCATCCATGAGCAGGGAAAGGAAACAATCATTAGGATATCGAGCCAGTCTATATAACTTAATCAGAAATCATGCTGTTTTCAGGAAAGACAGAATTGATTCCTTGAAATTGTACCAAAGGACACACGAATCGGATAGTTGGATAGACAGACGAGTCCCAGTGTGCTTCATGTTTTTCAGGTTGTTTAAGTACAAGTCTGATAAAGTTTAGGTTTCGTTTGCAACAATGATAAACAGTTGTATAGATGCAAAAAGTGCAATCCATTTGAACTTCGGAGTCCTCTGACCCTCAAATATCTGTATCATTAGACCTCTTTTCAAATTGGCTTTGACTATTTCCTGAACAGTTCATTGATATAAAAAATATGCATTCAATGTTGTGTATGGTCATGTGAATTTGAAAAGACATTTTGTTGTGGTGACGATTCAACAAAGACCAACACGATCGTCGAATCATGCCTTGAATAAATACAATAATATTTACAATGCAATGCAATGTGCAAATCGAAGATTCTGGTAAACGAACCTATATAACTACTCCCCGATCCTAATGATTAACGTCAGGTTTTTATCATCTAGTATGGATAAGTCATGAAGTACTTCAAAGGTTTTAAAATCATGTTGATATTTTTTTTTAAAAAACACCACTAATTACCTTAATATTTGAATATGTTAACAGCGTTCATCCATTATGTATGGCAAGTTTCCTACACGCGAACATATAAGACAAGATTAATCATATTTATTCCCCTTTAAAGTTAACAATAGATATGGATTAATAGATCATAAATTAAGAGGAATCATGCCAACCATAACGTTTAGTAGCATCACAAATATCTATTGAGTGGTGTCCCAGAATGAACACAAGGAATCCATAACGCTCTCTTAACCTGACCCTGTCTGTAGAAGTCAGACATGAGGACAGCCAATAACTTTATGTCTCCTTCGTGATGGCGAGCCAACAATGACACTCACATCACAGTTCAGTAGAAGGGCCAGGGCAAATTTGTCAATGTCAACGATTGAGTCATCTGATAAGTTTTCAATTGCAGTGCTCTTCTTTAAAGTATTTGACTCCTTTTTTTTTTAAAGCGTGTTAGCTCACGTTGAATATAATTTACAACCATTATATGATTTTGCTATTAATGGATGCTTACAATTTCTTCGACGTTTTTAGGAAAACAAAAAGCAATTTATGTTTAAATCTCTAGTGGATATATAATAAATACTGAAAGAAGCAAACTGAAAGATTGAGTATGTTCGCATTTTAACATTGCCACTGGCATCAGTCTGTTAGAGCTGTTAAAGCAATAGCACAATATGTTCTAAACTTAAAATTGTGAATTAATTAGTTAGATTTTCTGACATATAATCATCGAAAAGCAATGGACTTTCTCACTTTTAAAAAGCTTATTTTCTTCAACGTCAAAGTTGTTAACAATTTGTTTTATCCAACGTCTTATGTGTCTCAGAAACGTGACATAGATAATCAAAACAGTATCTAAGTGAATGATAGGCCATTCAAAGAGATTCCATGAAAACATGTATACTATCAACCTTAAGAACAACAGTGATACATTCATTGTGTGTGGACGATTCGTCTGATCAATAGGCTATTGAGTCTATAAAAACACGACATAAAAGACGGATACCATGGGCATTGTCAAGCGCAATTAGATTACTTGTGCATAGGGTTATATTAATTTGATATGCAAGTCTGTCAAAACATTCCCCTTCCAATTATTATTATAGGAATGTTTAAGTTACATATATGTTCTGTAAGTTGTATTTTCCTTAAATCTTAGATGTACGTGGTTTTGACTGAAACGTTTTTATACATATACATATGGTTATAAATCAATATAAGTTATTGATTCTGTACAAATAGGATAATGGATAAATAATTAATAATTTTGAACTATTTCAAAAACGTAAAAATACACTTAGGTATAATGTAAAACACAAGAAAATGTTGAGTTTAAACCTGAAAGTAACGTTTGAATTTTTTTAACGGAATATGGATTTAAATATTACAATGATATTACAGCAACATAGAGTAGACCGGGAGCAAATAACAAATTCAACAGTTGATTATCGTTGGATTGATGAATGGCACAGTAACAAACCAACAAATATAACCAACAACCAATTTGAGGAACGCTGAGTCAGAAACATACCTACCAATTAGACAGTTTTCGTACTGTGTTTAAAATCTTACACAAGTGTTTATATTTGCCTAAAACATCACAGTCCAAAAAAGTCGACTGACAAGTAACTATAACGACTTAACATAATTTTACAAACATTTCAAACTGAATAAAATGATAACAGGCCTGATTCTGCCTTATTTATTGTGGCATGTCTGTCAATTGGTGTCTCAGAAATATAACATCTAATTTAGAAAGAAACAAACGTAACGTACATGTAGACTTACATTCATAAATTTGCAGTTGTGTTTAAAGTCAAACATTACTCATACAGCCGATAAACTAACAAGTACATTTAACAAGAACATTTGAACGATAACAACCATGTTTCCCCGGTCACTGTGTGATTACAGAGTTGTCAATATGTATCTATTACTAACGCTCTCCTCTCTCAAACAAATGAATGTCAGCGAATCCATTTGCCAAGTCACCTCTTAACCATAAATCCCGAACTGAAATAACTAAGCAATGGTTATTCATGAAATAATTGGCCGTTGGAATCAGATAAACACTGGAATCGTCACACTAAGGAAGAATGGGAATACATTGTGATTGCAGGAATGTGATGCCTAGGGACAAGACCATTGGGGACTGTTGTGAATATCTTGTAAGACATATGTGTTTGTATTGGTACTCGTATCTACATATGAAATATTAAAGGTTAACTAAATCTTAGCTTTACAAGAATATGTTTACTGTAAACTGTTGGAAATCGGTACAAGTATGACATTATTGTTAGCATAATTTATATTTTTGCTGGAATTGTTGGCATTGTCGTTGTGTGATGTGTGAACGTGTATATTGGCCAAATTTAACATGACATAATATGAGCGACTATCGTGTAATATTATATAGAATATAAATGTCATAAAGAACATTTGCCAAACAACGCATCACGTTTTTCATAAATTACATGCTTAGACGATTGTTTAAACTTTTAACGTTTGATAACATTCATACCAAATATGCCTTTTTTTCTTTTCTTAAACTATCTCTTCTTAAGTAATGTCACTTGCCTATAACTGGTAAGAACAAATGCGATATTCACTATATATCTGAAGCCCTGTTCATAATTATTGAGTCAAGTTTAACTGAAACAAACAGAAGAGTAAGCATAAATAGTTATAAATAACTTCATGATCCCGAGTCCTGACCTGATCACACTCAACATTCTTAAAGCTTTCAGGTTATCAATCATCAGTGAATATCATACGAGATAGATCACATCTAGTCAGAGATAAATCTAAAGGTCCAGCTAGTGTACAGAGGTGTACACAATCACCTCAACAAGACCGTTCCTAACAAGACGCTTTCTCACAAATCAGATCAATTTTGACAATTTATGGTACAAAGTCATTTCAGAGATAACGGAGGTTCCCAGTGAGACACACACACTAGGACAGAGAGCGATAGATCAGGCAGCAAATTGGATGTTGTTGACATTGACAAACTCATCAGATCAGAAGAGGGACACTTTGTCTGGTAATTGCCTACAAGTGACGATGTTTTGCTCACTTTGATTGGCTTGGTGAAGGTTGTTTCCCTTAGGACACTCGTGCCTACCGAATAACCACCCTTATCAACAAGTACAGAACAATATGGTTAATTATGCTTTCAAGATTGCTGTCTTGTACGAAACGATTTTCCCATGGGTCCTTGAGTCTTACGATAACCATATGTTTAATGGGAGTTTTGATGAATTAAGACCAATTTCAAACATATCCATTTCGTTATGGAAATGTGGTTGACAGAAGATGAATGGAGTGAATTATTGAGTTGAATTTGATGATTTGCAAGCAAAGTAATTTTGAAAATAGCATTGTGATTAAAACTTTAAACACAAATTTTCGGAAGCTAACTTGTCATTGTCATGGTGAACATCTTACTTCATGAATTGTTATTGAAAGAATGCTCAAAAATTAATAGACGAGATTTGTTTAATTACACGTAGTTAAACGATTAATCTATCGTATTTGAAGCCAAAACATATTCAACATCATCAGGCAATATAAAACATTTTCACAGATCCGAAGGACATGTCTTCTAGCTCTCACTTGTCGATTCTTAAAACATTCACCATTTGCCCAAAGGACGATTTTCTCTCTGACAACTTTCTTATCTGCACTCTTGCCAACACCTCAAGCTGCTGCAGGTTTTTCTTGGAATGTCAGATATGTCATGGTGACAACGTCACAAAACGTGAAACTGGGCTGTCAACCTCTTTGATGTTGCGGTCAAAACATGAAGAAACTCTAAATCTAAATCAGATCAATCCATGCCTTCGCATCAACAACTGTCATTCAATTTCGCCAATCATTTCGAAATGATCTCAAATAAATTCAATTTACAAGAAACAGATAAAGAGACGTTCATTGAATCATAGGAATATGCATCTTTTGGGTTCAACAGGGGGCGTCTATTTGCGTAACCTTTGATTTAATGACATTTTCATTCCCCATGGGCCTCGTCGTGCCAGAGAAATTCTGCCACAGCAATTGGTAGGGAAAGAGTTCGGTGGTTTCTCCCTGATGGTCCGAGAAGATCGTAGGCAGACATTGAGAGCTGAGAGAGGAACCTGGGGCTATTGAAGAACAGTTAACCCTACATTGATCAATTTCCTGTGACAATATTTCAAATTAGTCATTAGAAAGAAGGCTTCCATGAAACGCCTGGGGAAATTAGATTGAGTCGATATGATTAAAGACAAACTGTTGAAGATAAATGCCAATATGATGAAGACTCTTGCAATGTAATATCACATCCTCACTTACATGTGCCAAGTATATTGTTCTAGAGAATGGGATATTGAACTATTCCTCTGAGTAAAACAACGCCAACGTAGCAAGGCTCCATTCTATTTTCAAACTGTAGATTGAAATAGCTAAATTGAATGAAAGCTAACGTAGTTAACCAATCATTTTGTTTGGACTACTATTGACATTAATCTTGCAAAAAGTTATTATGATGTCAAATTATCAGATATAAGATACCATAGTTCAATACTGGAATTTAGTATTTGTAACCTTTAAGAAATTGTCATAAATTATTTGCCGAGACCAAACCAAGTTAAGATATAAGTCAATTCTAAACAACCAGTCATGACCAAGTATTATCAAAACTCAAACTTATCCTAATGAACAATTCGTTGATTAAAAGCTCCGTCGTATGAATCCATCCAGGACAGTATCGTGCATGATCTCCTTTTAAATCAATTCCAGACATTTGGGAACAAATGTAAAGGTATTTCACTAACCTTAACTGCAGTAGAAGATGGTATTACTCCACATCCAACAGGCTAGCGACAGCCCGTCTCAATTCACACTGCAAAAGCTACCAAAGCGACGCTCCCCACAATATGCGATGAAAGATTAGCCAGAATGGTAAACTGTTAATACATGCCGTTACTACTCGAACACGATTCTCCGAGTTATTGATTGCAGCCGAATGGGAAGAATCACGCTGGCAGCAAAGACGGCACCACTAACTAGAAACGTTTCTCAGATGCAAATATAAGACGGAGCTCAGATGACCCCCTAAAGTGACATCCTGTCAAAACCGGCATCCCATTTCCCGAAAAGTTCAGAACAGGGGTGTTTTATTTGCATTCTATCGTATTTGTCTCACAGGACGCGGAATAAAAGGTTAAATGTTTACAAAGTGTAACCTTTGGGAACGCTCTGATAAAAAAGGTAATTATAGCCATTGAACGTCATCTTTCTAAAGTTTGAAATCAATCCCTTTGGACATTCTGCGACGTTAATTAACAATGAGAAAAATATCAATTATGTTGTACAGTAAATAAACAGAGCGAGGCTGAAAGTACCAATAACCCTAATGATGACCAATCAATGCAGGCTTCTAATCAGTGTCTCACGTGTCTATATTCAGCACTAAACAAGCAAGATTGACAAATCTGTAACCAAAGATTCTTTACTTCATTCACAGAGAAAATGAACAGTCTGCGGTGAAAATCAATTTTGAAACTGTTAGTAAATGCAGGGACGTTAATCCATAAACCCATTTCAGTGGCATAACAAAGATAATGTTTACCTCAATCAGAGTTTTATGTAAGAGTATATTGAGCAAGAGACGTTGACAGTTAATCAGAAGGAAGCATAAATATAGTCGCAAAGCGACGACAAACGGATTCAGCGATGTATGGTGATGATATGTATGACAAATATGTGCTTTTGACCATTTCGAGCTCCTTGGTGTGTTGTTTTAGGTGGAAAATACGATGTCTAGCGAGGCTAGCGCTGTTCTGAGTTCAGAGAACGTTGTAGCGACGTCTTCCGGTGTCCCGTGGCCGTATGCACGGATTTAGTGACCAAAATCGAATGTACATGACTGGACAGCGTGTTTGCATGAAATGTCTACAAGCACAAAGTGTAGAACATGCGGCCTGGAGGAAATGCATATTTCAAAGTTCAGGAGGACGACAGGCATTTTGGAAAAAAGAGTTAATCGAGGACGTCACACCCTGGCGAGTGGAATCTGCCGAGCATTTAGGCAGGAATCAGGACGGCCTCCCTTTATCTAATGACCAAGAGCCCGAGAGCCCGAGAGCTGATAGTGGCCGTCATTATGCCCTTTTCAATTAAGGGAAGGTACACTTGCTTGTATCTACCTACGCACCCACCCGTGCCTTTGGTCTTGAAACTAAATCTTGACCATAAAGGCTTTCAAAGTGTGTTTAGACCACTTGCACAATTTATTGTCAGTCCCAAACAAAGAGTTTAATTGACAATATGAAGAGCTTTTCTTCATATAGCTTTTTGTTGTAAATGAGTATCGTTGAATGAACGCAATTTCATTGTTATCAAAATGTATCAAATCTATCAGTGTAAAGATTTTTCTATTTTTTCCCTCAAATTAACCGACGGCAGTCACCGTGCAGCATTCCTATCTGCCGAACCATTAGAGATATTTCAAAATTGATTTCACCATTGTTTAGAGGAGAGATTGGTCTTTATTTGCATATATTATTTGTTTATGAGCATGAAAAAGTAAAGAAACGGTGAGCGATGCGACATCTGCCGCAAATATCAAGCTATATCTAAACAAATTAGATAATTTAGCTTATGAGTCATTTACTGTGAACAATGTTATAATGAAGTACTACACAAAAGGTTTTTGTCTTCAACAAGCGCAGCCATCGATGTATAGTATGTTTTCCTAGTGTTTTATTGCCAATGAAGTACAATTGTTCAATCATTCTTATATGAGAATCATTCAAAACGCAAATAGGATTGACCACATTTAAATGCTCCGAATTTCAATGTTAATGTTTAATCTAATTTTAATTAGATTTATCGCAGATTGTATGATCTTTTGGCTTTCTAATGATATATGGAACAATGATTTGCCGTCTATCACTGATGAGTAACGACGTTTTTTAACATACCTATATCCTTTGCATTCAAAACGAAAGCAGAATTGACAATATTCAAAGGGCCGTAACTCAGTGTAAAACAAATAAAGAAATTTACTGTTAAATTTTAAAAAAATCTATAGACTTTTGGCTTTCATATGATGTATAGAACAAAGCGTTATCGTACGTCGTTGATTCGCTACGATATTTCAAACATACCCACCAAAACACCACATTTCCAAAATGCAAAGTTTGACCTCTGACCCTGACCGGAAATGACTGTTCGCGAGCGATTTTATTCTTTTATCTCAAAGGGCTTGCCAATGTCTAACTCTCATGCAAAAATCATAAAATTCTATGGTCTGGTTTTTGAGTTATCTGCCCTTGAAGTTTGCGATTTTTAGATTTTGGTCAACTTTGAAAAATCACAGCAAGAAAAGTATTGCAGTTAGGATACTGTAGAAGTCAAACTAAGGTCTACAATGCTTCAGCTACATTGAGTATAAATTTCACATCTCTAGTGCAAGTATCTTCAGAGAAGAAGTTTCTCAAAGGTGGGTGGGGTCGGCAATGGTCGAAAATGCACTAAATCCAAGATGGCGGCCAAACCACGTGACCTACGAATTTTCCATGATTTGGTTTTTTGCAGCATTTTTGATTGCGCACATTTTTAAAAAAAAATTAGGTCTCTAAGTGCATTTTGAAAAAAAAATCAATGTTAAATTTTCGATTTTGGAATCGAACTGGACCTTTAATGTATGGACCGATTTGGCCCAAAAGCTTATTGTCGCCATTCCTCAACAAGCTCTACCAGCCTGTGAAATTTGGCTTCAATAGCATCAGCCGTTTGGGCTGAATCCTGCTCACAAAATTCTGGGAACAATAAAAATAATAAACACGCCAATAACAATAAGGATTCAGCTTTTCAAGCTGAATCCTTAATTAACTACCAATGTAGTCGGGTTTAGTACGCAAAAAGAATTCATCGAACGTAAAAACATCTCGGTCTAACCCACATATTGATTTACAGTGAAGGTAGACGGGCATTATATTTAATAAGGATTGTCCCATTAAGAGATCATTTAAGTTCAACTCATCAGAAATCAAAATCGGAACATAATTATTTTGTTGTTCTATTTATACAATTACCTGAATAGGTTTGTCCGATAGTGATGTGATATACTAATGTACTCATTTATTCCGTTTTATTGTCAAGGACAGGGATATCATCATTTAATTTTTATACAGTTTATATATTATGGTTTATTGACCCTTTCCAGTCCATATACCATTATTTAAGAAATTTAAAGTGTGTTACATTAAATATTCTTTCACTGTGAGGTAATCTATATCACATTTTATCATGTATTGCTGAGCCGTGTATTGCTTACTTCGGGACTATTGTTCGTGTAAAGACCATCATCACATTTCTATAATGTAAAAACATTTGAGTTATGAACTTCTGAGTGATTCTTAAATAAATCCAGTTATTTTCTCTTTCAAATGTTACTAAACCGCAATATATGAAAAACCAAGAAAGAATACTGTTTTGAACATGCTCCACATACAGATTGCTTTCAACCCGTTTAGGCTTGATTAACAATTACGTATCAAGTAATGGCCGCCAGTGGGTAGGGATGAAGACATAGATTTTGACTTTCTCTTTATTATACATGTATGATTAATTCCTTGCAGTTGCATTTATACTTAATTTATACTCTTTTCTATCTTACGTCCAGACAAAAAGTTATCCTGCATAGCACTCTAAGTTTCATCGAATGAATGCATGTTTCAGATAGGATTTATTCATTTTGATCAAAGAAGATTGATTAAGAATGCATGCTTACACATGCCTGACACGTCTTGTTAAAACATCAATAAAATATAAAATATATTGAATGGTATTTGCATTATGCAAAATACCACTAATCAATCAGGAATGCACAATCAAACGTCAATGTAGACCACTTTTAATTCAATAAATCAATCCACTTGTTTTCAAATCCAAAGTAGTCTGTTCCTCACAAATCAATCAAATCAGCCCAACTGATATTCATTTAACTATGCCATTGCAAACTTGGTACAAGTAACTTTACGTTTAGCATTCTAAGGAAATGATACAATTTAATCCGTTCTAACGCATGAGAAAACAAACATTGACTTTAGAAAGAACTGAAACTTCGTCACGTTCGGTTTCGGAACAAGAGGTCTTGGGAGAACTTCCATTCACAGTAAGCTTAAGGTTCGGGTGCAATGCTACCCTGAATTCCAGTGCAGTACCACCCATGGTTCGTTAGTTCCAGTCGATGCTCATAGTTTTCATTGCAATACATAGTCACAATAGTGTTGCTGGCTTACTTCTTCTTCCAGCAAATATACTTAAAGTGAAATATTTCGAAAGAGGCCAAAACCCCAGATCATCTCACCGTCTATCAACAGTGGCTTATTTATCCTAAAACAAAAGGGCCGTGACGTGTCAATGAGAAAAAGCTAGAAATATAATTTTCGAATTGCCTATTAACGTATTTTATGATTATAGTTAAAGTAAAGCAAGATATGAATGATAACACCGTGTATGTTTAAGGAACACATTGCATGTCTGCGCTATTGTTGATATTGAACTCTACCTTTCAGTTTTTAATATATTATTAATATGAATGTTATTTTTTGCCATGATTTCTAATTCACGTTTATACCATATATTTTACTTTGTAGCGTAGCAGGGTGAAGGGGACGCAATCCGTATTTACAACATTAATGAACAATACCATAGGGGTAGCTTTTGTTGAAAGATCGTTATGAGCAAAAGAGGGATAGGTGCAACGATACTGTTTTCGTCCATAATTTACATTAAACATGATTTGCAAATGATAATTTAACTTCCGTGTGAATCTGGGCAAAATTCAATCAATGATATTTGGTGACATCGTTACACATTATTTAATCTCTCTGTATTACGTTAACCTCACATTTGTCATAAAGCCTCGTTCACCATAAACACACGTTACATGTATGTTGAAATCTTTAAAAAAAAATTAATTTCTTATGAACAAATATTTGCTATTCCATCTGAAATCTTGTAGGATATTTGTTTGCAAAACGTCATATATGAGTTTATTGAGCAAGAGACGATGCCAGTTAATCAGAGGGAAGCATAACTAACTACCAATGTAGTTGGGTTAGTAAGCAAAAAGACTTCATCGAACGTAAAACATCTCGGTCTAACAAACAAGGTAGATAGGCATTGTATCGTTGAAAGATCGTTATAACAAAAAGAGAGATAGGTGCAAAGATACTGTTTTTGTCCATAATTTACATTAAACACGATTTGCAAATGATGATTTAACTTCCGTGTGAATCTGGGCAAAATGCAATCAATGATATTTGGTGACGTCTTTACATGTTATCAAACAACCTGTCTGTGTAACGTTCACATTTGTCATTAAGCCTCGTTCAGCATGAACACAGGTTCTGTTAAAATTTCACCTGTTAACTACTGTTTTCCTATTTTCTTATGAACATGTACTTTATATTCCATCTGAAATCATGTAGAATATATCAGTCAACGGCGCCTTGTTATCTAGGAACTGTGGCACTATTTTCGGTTAAGGAGTGCTTTACCTTTTTCATTTAGGAAGTAATACATCAGTTGTCAGAGACTCTATTGACTGTAAGGATCAGTGTTTGCATTAGTTTATTAGGTGAGATGATGAGGTGATTAGGGCTTTAACATTGTGTTCAGGACTATTTCACTTATCAGGCGGTTTAGTTTTGGCATCAGATTTAATAGCTTATGAGAAAGCTGTATTCTACATAGGGATACAAAATATTAACATCAAGCTTGTTCTATTGGAATAACACCCATTTGATTTAAGCTACTTTTGAAACATATTTGGCAATCCTTGCAAAACAGGTTCTAAAGTGCATCAAGCCTATGGTATTTACAGACAAAGTTATCCTTTATTTATTGTTTATCATTTTTAATAGAGATGAAATGACATATGGTGTAAAGCCTATATCGAAAATATATCCATAATGTGACTTCTGATAACCTGCTTTAACAGGGGAAAGTTGTAGACAACCACTCTAAAAGTGAGGAAACAGGTACAAATTTCAATCTGCAAATATTAAAGCCAATCAGAAGGGATTAATAGCTTTGTCTGGGTGCTTAGCTCGCACTATCTTCTGCATATCTGAGCAGATGAAATCAAATAAGGGATCGTGTTAATGCAGCTATATGAACCTTCACACTTCATATCTGATATCTAGTGCTTGTCAATAGCAATCTCTAAATCAACAGGGGAATTAGATATTAAACAGACATTGACTTGACTGGCACATTCAGCCTCAGAACAAGAGGTCCAGGGTTCGTATCCTGCCAGGGGCCCGGCAACTTCGTCTGCAGTAGAGAACTGTTCTATTCTCGTAAGGTTTGGTTGCACTGCTACACTGAATTCCAGCGCAGTGCCACCCAAGCTTGTTTTGTTGGAAATTACACTAATTTGATATAAACCTACTTTTAAAACATATTTGGCAATCCTTGCAAAACAGGTTCTAAAGTGCATCAAGCCTATGGTATTTACAGAAAAAGTTATCCTTTATTTATTGTTTATCATTTTTAATAGAGATTAAATGACATATGGTGTAAAGCCTATATCGAAAATATATCCATAATGTGACTTCTGATAACCTGCTTTAACAGGGGAAAGTTGTAGACAACCACTCTAAAAGTGAGGAAACACGTTACAGTACCAGTACAAATTTCAATCTGCAAATATTAAAGCCAATCAGAAGGGATTAATAGCTTTGTCTGGGTGCTTAGCTCGCACTGTCTTCTGCATATCTGAACATATGAAATCAAATAAGGGATCGTGTCAATGCAGCTATATGAACCTTCACACTTCATATCTAATATCTAATGCTTGTCAATAGCAATCTCTAAATCAACTGGGGAATGAGATATTAAACAGAAATTGGAATGAAGCTTTATCATCACCTTGCCAATTTCTTCACATATGATAGTAATATTGAAGACTGTATGCAGTCCCGAACCAAGAGAGCAAACTTTAAGTGTTATATGTATATATGAATGCACATGGACTCAGATTTATGTTACTTTGATAACTGTAACTTAGCATGAATTTCAGTAAGGTATTTATCAATAAAATTCCAACACATTCAATTAGAATAGTTGAATAAGCATGGCAAAACAGACCAAAGCTCTCAAAAGACAGCGGGTAAATCATTGTTACATTTGAGCATGTAGTATTGATGACAAGATGTAAAGGCGATAACGCATGAAACATTACACTGAAACGAATTTTCATTATGGTTGATAAGAAAATATGATTTCTTGAATACATAATAGGTTCAATTAGATTTTATATTAAAAATGAGCTGAAGATTAATAATAGTAGTGATACAATTTTAATATTGTATTAAAAAGTTGAAAAATAATGTGAAAGTTAATTAATATCTTCAAAAGAAACAAAATGTCCAGTGAATGTATTCTCATGTTCAAAGATTGTCTAGAAAACATCGCTTGAGATACAAGAATTAAATGTCACACTGCAAGACTTCTTTCTGAGGCCCTGTTGTAGGTATTTCTCAGGCATACTTTGTTCAATTTTTTATTCTACCTGTATATACATAATTATTCTCCCTTCATTTTCGAACCAGATACATTTGTATGTAATCTACAACTTTGTTAGGGCATTTTTTCATATACACATCTTACCAAATATGCTATAATGTATCTTATCATAGTAACTACTGACACATTGTTTTCACGGATCCCACATTGATATCTCCACTGTGTTGTTCAATAAGTCAGTGGTTCAAAACGTCCCAAGGTTCAATAGACTTAATGGTCAAAGAATGTTTGATGAACCGCGACTCAATAGTTCATGATTACTAACGAACCATCAATATGAGCTACCCATGGGTTTTAGTACAAATGTGATATACTATATAGAGTATAACATGAAGTTTGATTTTGAAAACATTTAGGTTATATGTGATCAAATGAATTAAATTGGATTAGCATGGTGGGAAGAGACAGGAAATAGAAACACATTCCAATAAGATTAAATCATATGCTTGTTACTAAGTGAATGTGATTTATGAGATTTCGATAGTTAGTGTTTTGTTTCAGGGATTTTCTCTTGTGGACGAGAAACCTCCGATAAAGTTTGTCTCCAAGAAAGGAACTGTTTTGACAATGATTTCCAAGAACACGGTCGTTTTCTATTCGACTGATATGTTCATTGTCAGTTTCTATGATTTTAGAATGTCATTTTCAATAACTATATCGAGCTTAAAGATAAGAAGTTGCTCATATCCTTTCTTTCAAAATGTTTAGCAATCTTTATCCGTATGAAGATTTATCAATAATCAGAGAGACTGAAAATCTTTGAATCTCTATTAGTTCTGACATCGACTGTTAAAAATTGATAATGAAAATCGTTATTGGTTGTTATGGTTTGTTTACAAAAAACAAAAAACTAAATCAGTGTCTGTGACCTCTGATCGGCGGGCCTTTAATAAGTTCTTACATATTGATCTTTTGAATCAATAATATATTCAAAGACATATCCAGTTGACTTACTGTGCTGCTCTGAACAGTAGTCAATGATTTACAACATGAACATGAATAACCAAACCAAAACAATCCTGGCAGTTCCCTCAAGGTAACACTTCGTCAAAAGTGATTGTTGTTGCAACTTTCTTTTTGAAATAAACTTGGTCAATTTAATAGAAAAATCTCCTTTGAAAGTGTATATTAATAATACATTATAATGATAAAAGTAATATATTGTTAGCAAAAAACCTCAAGTCATGCAAATGTATGTTTATGGCATACATACAATCATGTAAAAAAAAATTTGAGTAATTATAAACATGTATATCCTTGAAAGTCATTGATAAATATTTCAACCTAAATGACAAAAGGGTATCACTTGATATTCAAGGACAATTTTCGAAGATTCCCTTTAACATCTTAGGACCCAAACAAATTGTTACACACATATTAAAGTCATATATTTATTTGACATTTGTACTTTAATTCGTGGTTTGACATATTAACCGCTCAAGACAACAATAAAAGCATATGGCAAATAACATTATATATACTTTATAATACTAGCATATCTTCTTGCCTTTAATATTTCAGAAAATAACAGTCACAATATATCAATGACGTTTTCACAGCTTGTAAAGTTGCAATTTGACACATTGAAAAAAACTTTTCAAAAGTAGTACAACGTTTTTCGGGAATGACCAAATCCTATTTAAGAATCTTTTAAAGGCATTTATAAGTTATTTACATAAGTTATACATCCATTGTTGCCTAAAGGTGAAACCTAATAAACCCTGAATTAATATAAGTGTAAGTATCTTTTTTAATTGTCATTTGATAAACCAAAATGTAAAAAAATGTTCTAAAACGATTATTCCAAAATTTATCAAGTATTTATAACGATGATAATACTCATTCATGTATGCAATATGAAACATAGTTTGAAAGATTTCAAATGATAGTATCTGAATAATAAAAAATAACATCGATCTATATGCCATAGCATGAGAACACGTACATTGATTTTATTAGTTGATTGTTGGTATTGCATTGGACACAGACAATACCATCAAATCCTTTTCACCATATACTTACAAACTGACAGAAAAATGGAAATAAGATGTATGAAAATGTAACTTTGTTATTTGTGGGATCATACGATATGCAATAGTACACATTGTTGTACTTATGAGGTAGACTCCCATGTGGGCTTCTAACCAATATACCAGCACACAAGGACCTGTTTTCTCTAGTAAATTTACATTCCGATAATGTGTTAATGTATCTAATCAATAGGAGTCGACATTTGCTTTGACAGCTCTATTAGCCTTAATATATACCCACAATTCATTTCAATATCCGTAACAAGGTTAAATGACGTTTGGTGGTTGAACCTAACTTCAATCATGTGTCACTATACACTATACCTCGACTTTTGTGATTACAAATGGTATTATTAAAATGTTATTTTGATTTAACTTTGACATTGTTGGTAACATTCTGGTACAAATATGTATTAAATAAGTCATACCGTTTCTGAACTCTTTATTTGACAAACACATAGCATTATTCAGATTGATTTAATCTAATGAAAAAAGACACAAGTGGAATATAATTATCATGTGATTTACTAATATTCTGTCTGTTTTAATGTGGTCAACTTCTAAATGTCTTTTACTTTATGTCCCTTCATTATTATCTCTTGAAATGAGGTTTTGCTGAAACTGGAAACTGGAATTGGAAACTTCCTCAACACATAATAACTATTCACCTAGATAATAAAAAATAGGCTTTTGAATACAATGTATACAGTTTTTAAATGGGAGAAAATTATGATAACTCTTTTCTCTGTATGATAAAGGTGACAGTGTATGTGATTATTAAATCTGAACAGATGAGAGATTGGAATAAGATAAAGATGACACCACACAAGTGATTATATTTGACACCAATCGGACTAAAATCAACAGAGAAGAATGAGATATGAAACCAATTTTGAACTTAAGTTTCATTGGCAACAGTAGCGATTAAAGTCAATTGATTCCAAATCTTCACACTTTCTTTCTTAAAGAAAAACATTATTTTTAGAATGATATTAGAATTTTCCGTAAAGTTCGGAGCAGGAGTTTTATATTAGCATTTATCATATTTGTCTCACAGGATGGTAAAAACAGGTAAAATGTTTACAAAGGGTAACCTTTTGAAAACTCTCTCATAAAATTATAATTATAGCCATTGAACGTCATCTTTTTAAAGTTTGAAATCAATCTTGTTGGACATTCTGCGACGTTAATTATTAATGTGCAAAATATCAATTATGTTGTATCAATCAATTTAGGCTTCTAATCAGTGTCTCACGTGTCTACCCTCAGCACTAAACAAACAAAGTAAGATTCTTTACTTCATTCTCAGGGAAAATGGACAGTCTGCTGTGAAAATCAATTTTGAAACTCATAGTAAATGCAGGGACATTAATCCATAAAACCATTTCAGTGGCTTAAAAACGATTACCTCAATCAGAATTTTATATAAGAATTCATTAAGCAAGAGACGATGACAGTTAATCAGTGGAAAGGATAATTAACTACCAATGTAGTTTGGTTAGTACGAAAAAAAGGAATTCATCGAACGTAAAAACATCTCAGTCTAAGAAACATATCGATTTAAAGGTAGACAGCCATATATTTAAAAAGGATTGCCCCATTAAGAGATTATTTAAGTTCAACTATTCAGAAATCAAAATCGGGACAGAATGAATTTATTGTTTAATTCATAAAATGTTTTTCAATAGGTTTGTCCGATAGTGATGTGATATAATGTACTCATTTATTCCATCCTATAATCAAGGGAAGGGGTATAATCAGTTTATTCTATATACGGTTTATACATTAGGCTTTATTGACCCTTTTCAAGTACATACATGTATACCTTATTTACGAAGTTAAAAATGTGTAACATTAAATATTTGTTCACTGAGATAATCTATATCACATTTTATCCTGTATTGCTGAACTCTGCTTACTTCGAAAATATAATACGTGTAAAGAACATCATCATTTTTCTATAATTTAAAATTGAGTTTATTAACTTCTGAGTGATTAGACTTCTTATATAAATCCATTTATTTTCTCTTTCAAATGTTAATAAACAGCAATATATGAAAAACAAAGAAAGATTACTGTTTTGAACATGCTCTAGGTTCACCTACAGTGCTTTCAACCTGTTACGCTTGGTAAAACAATTACATATCAGTGGGTGGTGATGAAGACATAGATTTTTCCTTTCTCTCTTATATACATGTATGATTATTCCATGCACTTGCATTTATACTCAATTTATACTCTTTTGTATGTTACGTCCAGAAAAAACGTTATCTTGCATAGCAATCTAAGTTGCATTGTATGAATGCATGTTTCAGAACGGATTTATTCATTTTGATCAAAGAAGATTGATTAAGAATGCATGCTTACACATGCCTGACACGTCTTGTTAAAACATCAATAAAATGTAAAATACATTGAATGTTATTTGCGTTATGCAAAATACCACTGATTAATCAGGAATCAACAATAAAACGTCAATGTAGACCACTTTCAATACAATGAATAAATTCACTTGTGGTTTGTTCTTCATCAATCAATCAAATTAGCTCAGCTGATATTCGTTCAACTATGCCCTGTCATTTCAACCTTGGTACTAGTAACTTAACGTTTAGCATTCTTAGGAAATGATACAATTAAATCCGTTTCAATGCACTTGGAGTGAAATACTTCCAAAAGAGGCCAAAACCCCAGATCGTCTCACCGTCTATAAACAGTGGTTTATTTATCCTAAAACAAAAGGGCCGGGACATGTCAATGAGAAAAAGCTAGAAAATTACAATTTCAATATGCCTATTAACGTATTTTATGATTATAGTTAAAGTAAAGAAAGATATGAATGATAACACCATGTATGTATACATTGCGTTTCTGCGCCCTTGTTGATATTGAACTCTATCTTTCTGTTTTTGATATATTAAATATGAATGTTATTGTTTGCCATGATTTCTATTTCACTTTTATACCATATATTATACTTGATAGCGTAGCAATGTAACGGGGATGCAATCCGTATTCACAACATTAATTAACAATATGATCGGGGAAGATTGTTATAACCAAAATAGGGATGGGTGCAAGAATGCTGTTTTTCGTCCATAATTTATATTAAACACGATTTGCAAATGATGATTTAACTTATGCAATCAATGATTTTTGGTGACATCATTACATGTTATCAAATCTGTCAGTGTAACGTTAAGTTCACATTTGTCATTAAGCCTCGTTCAGCATATACACACGTTGTGCTAAAAATTGTACTTGTTAATTACTGTTTTCCTATTTCCTTATGAACATGTACTTTTTATTCCATCTGAAATCATGTAGGATATTCTTTTGCTTAACGTCAACGGCGACTCGTTATCCAGGAACTGTGGCACTATTTTCGGCTAAGGAGTGCTTTACCTTTTTCATTTAGGAAGTAATACATCAGTTGTCAGAGACTCTATTGACTGTAAGAATCAGTGTTTGCATGAGTTTATTAGGTGAGATGATGAGAGGATTTGGGCTTTAACGTTGTGTCAGGACTATTTCACTTATCAGGCGGTTTAGTTTGGGCATTCAGATTCAATATCTTATGAAAAAGCTCTACACTAAATAGGGATACAAAATATTAACATCAAGCTTGTTTTACACTCATTTGATATAACCTACTTTTTCAACTTATTTGGCAATCTTTGCAAAACAGGTCCTAAAGTACATCAAGCCTATGTCAGATACATAAAATGTTCTTCTTCTATTGTTGCTCATTTTCAATAGAGATGAAAGGACATAATATTTATGGCATATAAAGCGTATGTAAAGATATATCCATAATGTGACTTCTGATAACCTGCTTTAACAGATGAAAGTTGTAGACAACCATTCTGAGAGCGATGAAACACGCTATTGTACCAGTACAAATTTCAATCTGCAAATATTAAAGCCAATCAGAAGGGATTAATAGCTTTGTCTGGGTGATTAGCTCGCACTGTCTTCTGCATATCTGAGCAGATGAAATCAAATAAGGGATCGTGTCAATGCAGCTATATGAACCTTCACACTTCATATCTGATATCTAATGCTTGTCAATAGCAATCTCTAAATCAACTGGGGAATGAGATATTAAACAGAAATTGGAATGAAGCTTTATCATCACCTTGCCAATTTCTTCACATATGATAGTAATATTGAAGACTGTATGCAGTCCCGAACCAAGAGAGCAAACTTTAAGTGTTATATGTATATATGAATGCACATGGACTCAGATTTATGTTACTTTGATAACTGTAACTTAGCATGAATTTCAGTAAGGTATTTATCAATAAAATTCCAACACATTCAATTAGAATAGTTGAATAAGCATGGCAAAACAGACCAAAGCTCTCAAAAGACAGCGGGTAAATCATTGTTACATTTGAGCATGTAGTTTTGATGACAAGATGTAAAGGCGATAACGCATGAAACATTACACTGAAACGAATTTTCATTATGGTTGATAAGAAAATATGATTTCTTGAATACATAATAGGTTCAATTAGATTTTATATTAAAAATGAACTGAAGATTAATAATAGTAGTGATACAATTTTAATATTGTATTAAAAAGTTGAAAAATAATGTGAAAGTTAATTAATATCTTCAAAAGAAACAAAATGTCCAGTGAATGTATTCTCATGTTCAAAGATTGTCTAGAAAACATCGCTTGAGATACAAGAATTAAATGTCACACTGCAAGACTTCTTTCTGAGGCCCTGTTGTAGGAATTCCTCAGGCATACTACGTTCAATTTTTACAAAACGAACATTGATTCTACTTGTATATACATAATTATTCTCCCTTCAATTCTGAAACATGTAACATACAACTATTGTAAATGAATTTTTCATATACACATTTTACCAAATATGCTATAATGTATATTATCATAGTAACTACTGACACATTGTTTTGACGGATCGAACATTGATATCTCCACTGTGTTGTTCAATAAGTCAGTGGTTAAAAAAATCCCATGGTTCAATAGACTTGATGGTCAAAGAATGATTGATGAATCACGACTCAATAGTTCATGATTACTAACGAACCATCAATATGAGTGACCCATGGGTTTTAGTAAACATATGATATACTATACAGAGTATAAGATGACGTTTGATTTTCAAAACATTTAGGTTATATGTGATCACATGAATTAAATTGGATTAGCATGGTGGGAGGAGACAGGAAATAGAAACACATTCCAATACGATTAAAGCATATGCTTGTTATTAAGTGAATGTGATTTATGAGATTTCGATAGGTAGTGTTTTGTTACAGGAATTTTCTCTTGTTGACGAGAAACCTCCCATAAAGTTCGTATCCAAGAAAGGAACTCTTTTGACAATAATTCCTAAGAACTTGGTTGTTTTTAATCGACTGATATGTTCATTGTCAGTTTCTAAGATTTCGGAATGTCATTTGCAATAACTATGTCGAGCTAAAAGATAAGAAGTTCCTTATATCCTTTCTTTCAAAATGTTTAGCAATGTTTATCCGTATGAAGATTAATCAATAATCAGTGAGACATTTAACAATAATCAAAGAGACAAAAACTGATAACGAAAATCGTCATTGATTGTTATGGTTTGTCTAAATCAGCGTTCTGTGACCTCTGATCGGCTGGGCTTACAATAAGTTCTTACATATTGATCTTTCAAATCAATAATATATTTTAGAAGATGTCCAGTTGACTTACTGTGCTGCTCTGAACAGTAGTCAATGATCAACCAAACATGAATAAAAATCCTGGAAGTTGCCTCATGGTAACACTTCGTCGCAAGTGATTGTTATTGCAACATTTTTGATAACGGGATATATTATTGAAATAAACTTGGTCAATTTTACAGAAGTTGCTTTTGAAAGTGTATTTTAATTAAAGATTATAATGATATGAGTAATATACTGTTTACGTAAAACCTCAAGACATGCAAATTGAATCTTATGACACATAACCATTTATTTTGGTGATTATATCCTTGGAAGTCATTGACTTGATATTTAAGGAAAATTTTCGAAGACTTCCTTTTACATATTAGGACCCAAACATTTTTCAAGATATATATTGAAGTCATGTTTTTATTTGACATATGTACTTTAATTCGTCATTTGACATATTTTCCGTGCAAGACAACAATATAAGCATAATAAATTATGACAATGATATAAAAAAAAATAACAGTCGCAATATATTTATGACATTTTCACAGCCTGTGTGCCAATTTGACAGGTTATAATCACTCTCAAAAAAAGTACAACATTTGTCTGGAATAACCAAATCCTATCATGATAGAATCATTAAAAGTTATTCACAGAAGTCATACATTCATATTTGCCAAAAGGTGAAACCTAATAAACCCTGAATAAATATAAGTGTTAGTTTCTTTTTAATTGTCATTTGATAAACCAATAATGTCAAATAGTTCTACAAAGGTTATTCCAAAATTTATTAAGTATACATGTAGATATAACGATGATAATAGACATGTCCATAAGCAGCAACCGTCCCTAGCTGCTAAAAACCTCAGACAAACATCTTGAAGTGTTCGGGTTTGCTTTGTCGATTCAGAGTGGTTTGTTGATGACAATGGCTTTTTACAGTTCTGTCATTAAAGGATTGAGATTATAAAAATGCGGTCTACTGATAATGAAACTGAAGAATTGCGAAAAATATCACCATCAGAAATTAGTTTAACACAGAAGACTGGCTCTCTAACGTCAGGAGGAAGGGTCAACATTACAATTCAACATTTGTTTTTGCTCAAACAAGTAAGTGTGAATTTACCGATAATTTTCTTGATAGATTACATGTTTACTTTGCCTAAAATTGTGGTTTGATACTATAATGTTATTAATCAGGTTTCCCCTATTGGTCTAGTTACAGGTCCGAGGTCTGCTGTATTGGCCCGAGGCGAAACCAAGGGCCAATACAGCGGACCGAGGACCTGTAACTGGGCCAATATGGAAAAACTTGATTAATGACATTTTTATTAATTAACTTCTTTGTGATTTACTTGTACAACATTAGAGAGTTCATTTTCATCGAAATCAAAATTATAAGAGAGATTGGTGAACTGTAATATATGTTGAAAGTTTTGAAGCGATAGCTTCGGACTTGCGCCATTTGTGTATATATGCGCATGCTCAGAGTCGTATTGGCCCAGTCTGCTCGTATTGGCCCAGTTTGGCCCGTATTGGCCCAGCTTACCTGTATTGGCCCAGTTGCCGAATCGTTTAGTGTAGGCCGTTTAGATTGTATTAGTGCCATATCATTGATAGTTAATTAATAATAAGATGTAATAATGTCATGACATTGTTAATTAGCAAATATGACCCCGAAGAAATCTCACAAGCTTCAATACATATTTTATCTATAAATAGCAACACACGGGCCATACACAGTCTACGTAATGTTCTTCAAAATATTTTCATATCGAGGTCTAATTTCTAACAATTTCAAATATTGTATCAATATTAGGAGATGTAGGTAGGTAGGTAGGTAGGTAGGTAGGTAGGTGAAATTAAGAGCGAAGTTTGGGACAAAAATGACCTACATGCGCCCGGCACTAAGAGTGTTTATTGAGAGTTTTTCAAAAACATGTAAAAAATATAATGGTGTGTAAAATGTTATAAGAGATCATATTTGCCAGTGTTTTTGACAAAATTTAAACGGTTCTTTGCACTTCGCCAAACCCTTTCCATGCGAGAAGCGTTGTCATTTGATAAAGAAATTCAATTGGTTTGTGGTGCAATTGTTTTCCCGCTAGGGGAAAGTGCCGGAACTCACACATTTCGACATAATAGAACAGAGGCTGTATCAACATTTCATGATTTGATCTGCCTCTGTGGGAGAGAATAGCCCATTGTAGATCTGTCAATACACTGTCAACTATATATTATTACACATATCCATGTTTATGTTTATAGAAAATACTTTTCAAATGTTTAAAAAGCTGAATGGTTATTTCTAGTAGCTCTTCCCTGTCAAACAAATATTTGACAGTTCTCTAAAGATATAAGATGGGATATTTGAATTTATGTCTTTCAAGGTCGTCATTATGATGAAATTACCTAGCTCTGACTTAATTTGAAACTCATAATATATCATAATCAATAATAACACTTTAACAAATAAATATGGAGACTTAATATCATGTAATAAAACTTGATAAAATCCTTTATTATCATGATTTCTGAGTTGATTTTGTTAAAATATATAATTTAGCTATTCATTAATAGTGCCTTGTTCAAACCTGAATGTGGCATTTTACGTTGACTTATATACTTACTTTCCATGTTTATAACTGAATTGACTAGAAATCATTTATTATTTGCAACTATTTATTTCATTCGGTGATGGAATTTCCAACATTTTTTCGTGTTTTGAAAATAATTTCTTTGAAGAAAATCAGACAAATACTACAAATGTAGGCCTACTGCAGTAAACAGTTTTTCAATGTAAACAAACCGAGAATCATGCCCTCCCTTCACGAACATGTGTGTATTCATGTACATTATTCAGATATGCCGTTGTTAATTTAGATTCCCGTTAAGTAAAACCCGTTTTTCAAGTTGGCTACATTGTCATCGAATATAGTACACTTTGAAGGACTCGTTACGTTCGAAGATGTATCGGCGACATTCCTTCCGTCAAGCAGACAGCCCGCCATGTTGCTTGTCGATTTTCGAGGAAGCGATCGCGGGACAGGAGGTCATAAATACGCTGCGCCGATTGGTCGAAAGACTGAAGGGGCGAGGCCTGAGGGATCGGTCAATTCTCATTCATGTATGCAATATTGAAAACATGATAGATGAACATGAACTTGATAGATTTCCAATGATAATATCAGACGAATCAAAACTAAAATATCGATCTATATGTCATAGCATGTCAATGAGAACACTTACATTGATTTTATTAGTTGACTGTTGGTATTGCATTGGGAACAGACAATACCATCAAATCCTTTTCACCATATACTTACATACTGATAGATACATGGAAATCAGATGTATGAAAATGTTATTTTAAATTTGTTATTTGTGGTATCATATATTATGCAATATTACACATTCCTGTACTTTTCAGGTCAACTCCCATGTGGGTTTCTAACCAATATACCAGCACACAAGGACCTGGTTTTCCCTAGTAAATTTGCATTCCGATAATGTGTTAATGTATCTTATCAATAGGAGTCGACATTTGCTTTGACAGCTCTATTAGCCTTACTATATACCCACGATTCATTTCCATATCCGTAACAAGGTTAAATGACGTTTGGTGGTTGACCTAACTTCAATCATATGTCAATATACACTATCCCTCGATTTTTTATGATTACAAATGGTATTATTAAAATGTTATGTTGATTTAACCTTGACATTGTTAGTTACATTGTGGTAATGATTTGTATTAGAATGTGTCATACTGTTTCTGAAATCGTTATTTGCCAAACATATAGCATTACCATTTAATCTAATGAATGAATGACGTAAGTCATCATAACCTGAGATTTACTGATATTCTTTCTGCTTAATGTGGTCAACATCTAAATCCCATTCATTGTGTGTCCCATCGTTATTAACTCTTGATATAAAGTTTTACTGACCGAAAACGGACACTTATATTACTCAATCAATTCCGATTATGTAATAACTATTCACCTAAATTAAAATTATATTTTGACTACAGTGTTAACAGTTATAGCTTAAAACAGAGATATACGTTAGGGACAGAGTTATAAACCTCTTTCTCTGTTTGATAAAGGTGTCAGTGTGTGTGACCCTGAAATCTGAACAAATGAGCGATTGGTAAAATATTAACACGACACCACGAGTCAATCTGACACCAATCCGACTCAAATCAACAGAAGAATGAGATATTAAACCGATTGTGAACTGAAGTTTCATTGGCAACAATGGCAATTAATGTCAATTGGTTCCCAGGTTTCACACTTTCTTTTCTTATTAAAAAACTATTTTTTGAATGATATTATAATTTTAGAATTTGTAATTATGGATCTCTCATCAATGCGTCACTGTATGAAACGTAATTTTCTTAGAATTTGTTGCTTTTAAAGGGGCAGTAGCACGTTTTTAGGGGGAATATATGGTGATGTCAGGAAAATGAAAATTAATGGTTCCAATTGAAAGACAATGTAAATAAACTAAAAGGAGCAGTAATAATTCAAATATATAACGTAAAGATTAGCCATGCGATCTATTTCCTTACATAAAATGAATTAAAGGTGTTCACAAAAAATGGCCGCCAATGGATTTTATGTGAATCTTCATACTTTGTCCTCTGACTATGGATGATTGGCTTGTGTTATGAGATTTTTGACACTGTCAAAATAATACATTAAACATTAACTTACAATTATTAATGAAAAATTCAAAATATAAAATTATCAAAAAACGTGCTACTGGCCCTTTGAAGCAGAACTATCATATAACTGTAATTTTAAGATAAGAAAATTAACAAGGCTTGGAAAAGACGTCAACACGAAATTGTGGTTCATCACCAAACCATAGTTTCCCTAAGCTTGAAGGTTGATCTTCTCGTTATTGGTTGATGCCCAAAGGCATCAACCTTATATTACTGTTGATATTTTCAAAGGGAAGCCGCGCCAATCACTTTTGTTGTATCCAAATCAAATGACCAAGGAAGAGAGTTGTAGCAAAAAATGCATTACGTCACCATGTGGGTAATACAAAATATTTGGCACATTAAACTGTGGAATATGACTTCACTTTAAATGTTATATTAAAAGAGTAATAATATTTCATATTCAGGACGCTGATAAATGTTAACAGAGTCAATCAAAAACAACTTCATATGAAGAAGAGTCTACATTTGTTCTAGATAAGAGCATTATTTTGCATTCAATAATCGCAAAATCCACTTTTTTTATAACCCACGCGATTTAATTTTGCTAATTTGACTCGGTTGGCGAATTAAAAGGTATGTTTCTGTAAGTACGCTGGTGACATTGACATAAGACTAATGTTTACTGATAGGTGGAGCATTTATTACCACGTTACAAGTTATAATTAACGATGTCACTAAATGGTTACATCGAAAACATGTATTTATCACCAGAGCTACTGAAAATGACGCGTGCTATATTTAGAATATGACATATATCGTTGGTTCCAAACTTTAGCTATCAGGCCTGCTTTCTCAGTGGACAACGGACTTCGGATCATAAGGATCTGGGATCAAATCTCGTCAGATGATCGGAGAGTATTTTGTATTTTTAGTGTATGTTATACTCCTGTTAATAATTCACCATAATGGCTTCTGAGAGATCAAGCGATGGCGCCTAGGAGATATCGTTTTGGCAGTACATTTTGCACAATATCCTGTCATTGTCAACGCTGTCCCACTGTCTTGAAAATCTAGTAAAGTTGTGTTCACAGATGTAAATTTTTCTCTGAGATGTGAAAAAGAGTGACTTTCATAAACTCATGTTCATAAAAATTAATTTTGTGAAATTAATTTTGATTGATTGATCAATACTCGTGCTGATATTAGTGCTGGTACCCAGTGTTGTTACTGTTCACTTATCACCCAAATTGGTCGACTATATAGCTAATCACAACCTTCATCTGTGGCATCAACCATGCCTTTTTTAAAGGCTTTTCTTGTTAAAACACCATTGAAGACGATTTAGCATTTGGAAATCTCAGTCTCAAAACATGGCTGATGACTGGCTCTCACAGTCGAATTTTGTCTTGAGGAAAATTGCTCCTTCAAGTGGTGGCACCCTTTAAGGCACAAATCTTAGGCTCTGGTTGGAAATGTGTCTGAAAGGAAAGACCAAAATGACTATATGTGATGCTCTGATAACCGTTCAAATTTCAGAGGACGACAGATTTAAAATCTAATGTTTTAATTGAACGTATGGTGATGTTTGTATTTTTGACAATTTCACTTTGCATCATATTATCCTAATTTTTCATGCTTACAGATACATGGACTTACTTTTGCCTGGCTTTCGCGCTTTCTACCACGTGATTTTTGCTTTACAGGTTTTTTTTAGGTCCACTAAGGGTTTTTGGACAAGACATAACTCGGCAAGTATTCTCAGATCTATGAATGTTTTGTAAATTCTTCTCACAGAAAGTGAATATACAAAAATGTTTAACGAGCATCTAAAGATTGGTAAAGTAATTGAGATCAAATTATTTAGTTTGTCCATATTTGTCGTTCTTAAATATTATAAGTACTAATAAATTACATTCATTACATTTGAAAAACAAACAAACCGGGAGAGGTTAAACGTATTATTTTAGGTCGCGAGGTCTAGTGACATGTTTTATATTGGAAATTGACTAGTCTAATTATACGAATCAATGATCCAGACTTTGGCAAAAAATATTATTGGAGTCTAAATGTAAGGTTAATGATATTGGTTAGAAAAACAAATATTTCTGTGATACATAAAATTTATGAGATGGCAAATTCTACAACCTTCACACCAACATTCATGTACATAGTAAAGTTAAAACACTGCAATTATTACATGAGTTTAACTGTTATTCAACATATAAATAGAATGCTATGAATTAAATGCCACTCAAGCTGTCAAAGTGACAGAATATGTGTCGTATTCTAAAGCAGCTTAAAGGGGCAGTAGCACGTTTTTTGATGATTTTATATTTCAAATATTTCACTGATAATTGTAAGTTAATGCTAAATGTATTGTTTTGATAGTGTCAAAAATCTCATTACACAAGCCAATCATCCATGGTGAGAGGACAAAGTATGAAGATTCACATAAATCCATTGGCGGCCATTTTATGTGAACACCTTTAATTCATTTTGTGTAAGGAAAAGGAATCGCATAGCTTAACTGTACATTATATATCTGAATTATTACTGCTTCATTTAGTTTAAATACATTGTCTTTCAATTGGAACCATTAATTTTCATATTCCTTAAATCACCTTATATTCCCCTTAAAAACGTGCTACTGCCCCTTTAAACTATTGCCAATATGTCATATATTCACATCAGTTCAATTAACTTGCATGTGTGTCCCTTTAAATTGGAGAGCATGATTAAACGGCATAAGCTTTAAAGAATTCAATGCCCATTAAAGGGGCAGTAGCACGTTTTTAGGTAAGGTGATGTCAGGAAAATGAAAATTACTGATTCCAATTGAAAATGTAGGAATTTAAACTAAATGGAGCAGTAATAATTCAATTACACAAGTTTAGCCATGCGTTTAGTTTTGTTTTGTCTTACACAAAATGAATTAAAGGTGTTCGCACAAAATGGACGCCAATGGATTTGATGTGAATCTTCATACTTTGTCCTCTGACTATGGGTGATTGGCTTGTGTAATGAGATTTTTGAAACTGTCAAAATAATACATTTTACATCAACGTACAATTATCAGTGAACAATTTAAGATATAAAATTATCAAAAAACGTGCTACTGCCCCTTTAATATGTATACACGTTATATGACCTACTTTCTTTTGACCACTATAACTTCTATTTGTCGTTGTGTCTGCTGCAATGAGTTTTTAAAATAACTATTCGGTTCTCGATTACAAATCATGCATTTAACCTATCTATCAAGCTATATTGATGAAGAAACTAAGACCTAACTTAATGTAATTTTGCGACTTGTATTTGTCTTTATTGTGACTAGTTATGAATTGCCTCAAATGTTTATTATCATCAATACACCTATCCTTATCAATATAACCGATTTATGTACAAAATCTTAAGAATGTAATTGTATTGTCAGGAGTCTATAACATCGGAAGGTTTCATAGCTGACCTAAGATGTGAATTGGAATTACATTTATTCAAACAAAGACGAAACAAGTATAAGATGACGATGTCATTGATATAGACTTTTATTATACGATTGAAGGTTAGATACTCTGTTCTATCAGTGAAACCTTTATCCTCACTCTACTGAGTGGTGATAAACTTTATCACCACTCTAGTGACGTCAAGTTCAAGAGTTTGACGTCATGTAACAATGGTCTGACGTCATGAATTTCTTCTATGACGTCACACTGTTACCGCGGTGACGGGCTCTTCCAAGCGGCCGCTCAACATTAAATTGGCCTTTTTTGACGTAATTAGAAGGATTTCATCATATAATAAATAGAATATCTGTCAATTCTTGACAAATACCATGTTTATCTCATCTCGTGAGGTAGAAAAGTTAAATATTTTCACTCGTGGCTGCGCCAATATAAACTTTCTACCTCACTCGATGAGATAAACATGGTATTAGTCAAGAAAAGACAGATATCCTCTATATCTACAAACAGTATTTTTGCACAACACTCATGAAGTCGTAAGTGTGACTGTAGCCCGATGTATGTCGTTCTTATAGTCCTAATGAATTGATTCCAGAGTGTGCTACAACAATGTTAACCTTCACGGTGACCTTGATCTACTAATAATTTGGCAATTCTTAGGTTTAATAAAACGTTACATTTTAATTTTGGGTTTAAGTTTTGATTTTTTTAATCTATAAAGTTTCAACTATAATATATATATAGCGAATATTAGGTTATAATTAACAGCCCAGTGACATGTAACAGCAGATATGTGTTTAAACTGATTTAAGGGCTCAACATCTTCAGAATAAACCTTGTCATGGATTCAGATTAGTTGATTCAATAAGATTTTCATACTGAATCATCTATTTGTAAATTCGGGCGTTTGACAAGAAAAGAATAATTTGTCACAGTGATGAGATTCATGATCAATTAATGTGTTCCCGGCTGACATACATTGATGCATGGTCGATGCTTCTCTTCCATCGACCGTATGTTATCTACAACAACACATGTCAGAGTTCTAATTTTCATTCGGGAATTAACAGAAGCATAAACATAATCAGCAGTTAAACAATATCATCGCCATGTGTATATTCATTTTGTTATACTTTTATATGCCAAATCATTCCAAATACATATGTTTGGATAGTTCACAGTCGGGAAGTTTAACATTACAACATCAGTCATATTTTTTGTACTTGGGTTCACAGTCATGGAACATTGATGGATGACTATTGACTGATTGATTATTTGAACAATGAATAATCAGTGGTGTACGACAATGATCTTTTGGAATCAATCGTGTATCGAACATCTTAATCAAAAGTCAAAGATGAAATCGATATTAAAATCAATGGTAACATGATTATCGTTTTATTCCAGGAATTTCTTAATAATGCATATTACATTTCACAATTTGTTTTATTTGGATACCGTATTTCGAGAGCTAAACAGAAAAGACAAAGAAACCGCAACTTTGTAGTTTTTCATAATAACTTCATAGATTGTTCTATACGTCAAACTCACTTTGTGAAAAGGGCATTGAATTATATGCAAAGTATTCAACCTTAAACTTAAGTCTATATTTACCACATCGAATCTTTACTTGTAAATGAATGAAATACAGCCGTTGACCCTCACTAGATTCATCAGTGTATATTGCGTTCCCTTTGGAATTAAGTTTATAAATGTTGTTTAAAGGGGCAGTAGCACGTTTTAGGGGGAATATAAGTTGATATCAAGAAAGTGCAATTAATGGTTCCAATTGAAAGACAATGTATTTATACTAAATGAAGCAGTAATAATTCAAATATATAACGCAAAATTTGGCCATGCGATTCCTTTTCCTTACACAAAATGAATTAAAGGTGTTCACACAAAATGGCCGCCCATGGATTTTATGTGAGTCCTCATATGAATGATTGGTGTGTTTAATGAGATTGTTTACACTGTCAAAATAATACATTTAGCATTGACTTACAATTATCAGGGACAATTTTAAAATATAAAATTATCAAAAAACGTGCTACTGCCCCTGCATTTGCATGTCTGTACTTGCTTTTATCTCTATATGTCATTTAAACTTATTTATATTATAAGCACTCATTGAATGGCAATATTTTCAAAATGTATTCATGTTATTTCTTTACAGGTTCTTTCGACTTTATTCATGGCATTTCATTACAGGACATTAACAGTACATCAGCCGATGATGTCCAGATTCGGCAAGATTTGTAACCGATTATGTCCAGATTCGGCAAGATTTAAGAGATTTGTCCTTATAGTAGCAATGGTATTCAGTTCTATACATTATTCTTTACAATTTCTTATTTGATATAAAAAAGATAGAAAAGTTCTAATCTACATGTAGGCAGGGTAGTTGATTAGAAGAGTGAAGCTACTATAACCATTTCAGGAGTCATATTTACTCTTGTACCTTTTTTCCTCAATCTCTCATATTTTTATTTTAGAATATTTTGCTTAACGCCTATGCGCAGAGATCATTTCTCATCGAAGCGAGTCTTGCCATTTATTTCACCATGATTTCGTTTTACAGATTGTAAGTTTAATAAATTTTAGTTCTATCGATGATCTTATTTAGCTCTTGGTCATATGCTAACATCCTTCCTTGTACTTGTGGTTACAATAAGCGTCAGTAAAAGGAGCTTTACCCGATCGGTAAGCCTTGATCTATAGGCTTTCTCCCTTGGATTGATTTACGTGCAGGTTACATTTAGAAATAAGTTTGTTATAATTACAACTCTTGGATACATTTCGAAGATCTTATTTAACCATATACGATGGTGTATTACATAGGAATTAGGGATACCCTTTGTTGTTAATTGTTGACAGTCCTTTCAACTTTTTTTTCATGACCGATTGACTCGGTGTTGTTAGCGTCGCGGTGAATATCGAATTATATTCTTTAAGTGAAAGAGAAAAACTTTTACATACGCATATAATTGACAACAATTTTTACAAAACAACAAATTTATTAAATGAAATAGTAAAAAACCATGTCTACAATCTTTTTTTCAGCACAGTCATTACCTACATTACCTGTAACAACTTTCTATCAGAACACCACCTTGTAAAAATGCAATATTTTGCAAAAAGAAATATTTTCAAAATGAAATGTCATGGCATACTTTCATATCTCAAGCCAGATGTATTCAAAGTAAAGGTATAGCAAAACTTTATTCAATTCTGAAAACTGTTATGCAGACTCTACAAAACTTTAATTGATTTTAAACATTGTTACTGTCACGTTTACATTAAGTATCTTAACAAAATATTAACCGTCGTTTGCACTCTCCAAAACATTTCTATACGTGACACATGTTTTTTTTAGTTGAATATTGACTTCGGCATTTCTTAAAGTGATGAATTGTCAACATTTGCTACTTTTCAATTAATGATTTTTTCAAGCACAGCAAATAAATGTCTTCAACATAACGATGAAGAAGTTCTAGTTGTCTTGGTAACTTTTACATCTACATGTATGCAATTCAAATTTAGTTCTAATGATGTTGGTCTTCTGATGAATTTTTGTCAACGATCTATATTGTCTCTTACGTTATACCATACATTATCATATACTTAAAGCCATATAAACGTTTAAACACTCACACAATAAGGTTTATAGGGCAAGTTTGTGACCGCATATCAGTTTCACAGACTTAATAAGTAGCCAATGTCATCTGCCTATAACTGAAGTTTAACACTATTTGTTTAAACTATTTGTCTTGTAAACTTGACAGCGTAACCCTGTTTTTCGTTTTTTCAAAGCACAAAACAAATCTCTGTCAGATTTTGAACTAGAAAAGTAAATCGTCTTCCTTTCGCCAACAACGATCACGTTTCAAATTGTTCTTTTCGCATTTCGGGCTCAGGTTATTGCACAATCAGTTAGGTTTCTTGCATTGTATCTCATCCATTTTATTCCTGGGAAAAATCTAGATAAACGATAAATCATGTAAGGCAGTCGTTCTCGAAAAGACAATTTTAAAGATCAACATATTCACAAAATTCACATAAATCTCTGCTGTCAAACAACATTTTTTTCAAATACATATTTGTTGTGTAAGTTTTGCGTTTTATGCCTCGTGCCACTTTTGCTGAAACATACTGAATGATTTTCTTTTCGTTTTCGCCCGCAGGAACGTTAACAAATTCTCTCTACAATTGTGTTGTTTTAAAAACCTTTTGTATCAATGAAATTTTATTATTCACGAAACGTTTATTTGTACATGTATAAAATAACAGCAAGTTTCAAATGTTAAATTTATCAAGAAAAACCTATTTATTCTTTTAAATAATTGTATGCTAACATCAACAAAAGACCGGTCTTGCCGGTAATACAATTTTAATCAATGTTGATTTGTCGTCTATCATAATAAATATTAGGTTAAATTATGATTAGTTTTGAAATAAACGGCGACGGAATTTAACTGTCAACGTTATGTTGACTAAGCCTTAACGTCGATAGCATGATGTCGTCTTAACATCATTTTTCAGTTTCTTATTATTATTCATTGTTAGTAAATGTAAGTTGGAATACAAGTTGATTTTAAGTTCACCGTGGGAACACTTTAAAAACAAACGAAAATTTAAAAGGTAAGGAAATTGACGTTCCATTGTAGTGAATGATTGATCAATGTCCAAGAAGAGAATCGATAAATATAAACGTTCTGTGACTGATGTGAATACTTGAGAAATAAGCTTCTGCTTCCGTTAAAGGGGCAGTAGCACGTTTTTTGATAATTTTATATTTCAAATGTTTCACTGATAATTGTAAGTTAATTATAGATGTATTATTTTGAAAGTGTCAGAAATCTCATTACACAAGCCAATCACCCATAATCAGAAGACAAAGTATGAAGATTCACATAAAATCCATTGGCGGCCATTTTTTTGTGAACACCTTTAATTCATTTTCTGTAGAAAGAGGACTCGCATGGTTAAACTTTACATTAAATATTTGAATTATTACTGCTCCATTTAGTTTTAATACATTGTCTTTCAATTGGAACCATTAATTTTCATTTTCCTGACATCACCTTATATTCCCCCTAAAAACGTGCTACTGCCCCTTTAATACTCGTTATTGCAGATTATATGTTAATCTATCGACATAATTAATTAAAAAAAGATCCCGGGTAATTAATTTTTAAATTCTTCCTTCGTCATTTAAATCAACTCACAACCACGCATTGACCTTTATTGGATGACATTGCTTATGCAAATTGACGGTATGCATCTCAGTTTGCGACTTCTTAAAAGATATATCGAAATATTTGAAATTGAAACATAATAAGTCGATCTTTCAATAGCATGGGATAAGCACATAATGGTCAGTTATTCTAATACAATAATACTGGCATTAACAGGTAACAATGAACGACATATCATGTCCATTCCAATATAAATGGCTTAAACAAACACCAAGCTAAGGCCATAGACCATAAATGCATATAGTAAACTTATCCTAAATGATCAGCGGAAAATTCATTTCATATCTTTGGAAAGGGACATTTACCAAAATCACTGATATTGACCAAACAGTTGTGAAAGTAATCATCCTTTTTGAGTTGATATTTGAAGCTATATATTGACATCATGTCAAAAGCGCTTACCCATTTCAATATTTATCGTGACCAAATTGGTAAACAGCTGTCAATAGCTCACTGGTAAAACTGTTATTAGGCAAAGGACATCGGCCCCGTCTGGGTTCGTGACATAGACATGTGTAGCGATTCCTTATATAGCAATGAACAAGTCTAAATAGTCTCAAATAACCATGATTTATCGGAAAAAGACGTCGACGTCGTACATATAAAGGGAAAAAACTAATGCATCTTGATATACACCATCAAGGCATTCAGACAAATTTAAGTTAACAATATTCTGTAGATGATGATTTGACTCAAATACGATGTACATGTACCTTATGAGCCAGTAAAAAAGATAATAAAGTGTTTATATATAGTGCTCATCACATAATGACAATAATAATTTATTAAAATAATAGTATTGGGCTGAAAAAGTATATTCTATCTAGCCCGACAACCTACATTTTGGTATTTCCATCCTACAGTCTTGGATAGCCAATATGTTCCATAAAACGTATTACGATCTAACGAAACTGCAAGAATTGATTACACTCGATCAACAAGAAATAAGAAAATATTTCTTAAATGACACGAAGAGAAGTAAAACTGTACACAATCATCGCATTGTCTATTATAAAGGATGGTTCTTAATATACAGCTGCTTAGTTCAGTACCTACTAGATTTTCCAGATCAAAACAAGATCAACAAATCGTAAAGGCTTAGCAATAATTCTAAGGGGTGGAAAGCACAATTAATAGTTAAATACATCTTGCAATTGTTTTCCTTTAAAACACTGCTAAAATTAATGGTCGGTTTGTAAAATGAAATCTTTTAGGATTGCAATCGATAAAATTGGTAAAATTGAAATTATTACAAACTTTAAAAATCATGAAAATAAATCATGCCTAATTTCATATTTAATATAATGTTTAAACAATTCAAAACAAAGTCATATCATATAAACAGGAATGGAATTATTATGCTTTGTATGCATATGGTATTTAATCAGTGTCTATAGATTCATATAAACACATATATAAAATTCATTTGCGACGTGACACAGAAGTCAAACAACTGCTCATAATCGATACAAGTTATCCCCACTATGGAAAATAACTGAACATTCAGAAGTCACACTACTGTGAATGACCACTGACAAATGCAAAAAAAATGTCTTCTGACACAACTTTTAAAAATCGATATATTTTTTATTGCTATGGATAATGCTAAAAAGATAATAATAACTGCAAATGTATATGACTGGAATAACAATCAAAGTTGAAGATTAAAAACATTTGTGTGAAGTTCGTAAGCCTTGTCACTGATTAAATCAAAGTAAATGTTTAAAGAACGCATGCTTGAGTCACACAACTTCCTCACATTCATGAACAAGCGTAAATCAAAGTTATGTACAATTCAAATACTCAAAAGTGTAAAGTATAGAATATAATTTTTTTTAACAGCTACTCACTTTGAAATTCAAAAGCCTTCAACTTTTTTTGTCAAATTACAATTTCAGTTTTCAGTTTTATTGAGATTTTATATCACTTTATTTCAAACTTATAGCGCTGTTCGTTATTTAAAAAGACTTGCTTCTTTCTTTTACCAGTAAGTGTAATTATTGTCTTGTATTCCAAACATATGTACAAATTTGACGAACGATTCTACAAATAACACCATGACCTAGTTACAAAAAAGGAAAATCCCTAATCCCACTAGCGCTTATACTCTGTTTGGTCAATCACGTTCTTTGAAGGAGGTACAACTGAATTGTTGCCCAGACTCCATTGTCCAGAAGAGCTATTGAAGTGATCTGTGAGAGTCCTGGTTCTATTTACAGTGATTGGTTCATTAGAGATGAACGTAGGTACTTCAATTGCTGTGATTTCCACTCTGAGCTGATAAAGAATTTATTCAATCATTATGAGGTAAGATGGTTTAATGCTTGTTTGTCCCTGAGGATTATCGACGTTTTCTTCACAAAGAAATTTCCTAGTAGTTTCATACACAGAATACTGGTCAAGAAGTTTGATGTGATCTTCTATCAATCGCGAACACTTTTGTTGGATCAGTTTTTGTGAAGTTTCCATCGCCGCCGCCGCCGCCGCCGCACTCGTACTACTAGCTATAACCTTTTTCCCCTAAGCTTTCCAGAACTCTTATTCATACCTTACTAGTCATACCTCGGGGGAACGATTTTGACACGTTCACTTTCAAGGTCAAAGGTCAAGGTCACGAGCTATGTATTCACTCTAAGAATTCCTTGTAAACGCGATAACTTGAAAAGTTGTTGTGCTATGAAGCTCTAACTTGGTATATATCATCCTTGGAAAAGTAAAAAAAATTGATAAGGTTTTGGCTACAATCAGTCTAAGGTCAAGGTCACAGCAAGGTCATGACGTAAGCATGTTTTAGCGAAAATGCTTTATTTTAACTATGAACACTTTTAATCAATATATGATTGTTATACTCAATAAAAAGTGTTCAATGATTGTGTGACCTTGAAGGTCAAAGGTCAAGGTCATGAGATATGAGTTATTACAAAATGCACTAAATTGGAGTATAACTTTATCCCATTTAGCTTTTCAGAACTCATGAACATGTCTAAATGTTAATACTTCCAGGGAATCATTATGACATGTTCACTTTCAAGTTCAAAGGTCAAGGTCACGAGTTATAAAATCACCACAAAATTCTTTGTAAACATGGTAACTTGAAAAGTTTTTGTGCTATGAAGCTCTAACTTGGTATATATCATCCTTGGAAAAGTAAAAAATTTTGAAAAGGTTTCGGCTACAATCTGTCAAAGGTCAAGGTCACAGCAAGGTCATGACTTAAGCATGGTTTAGCGAAAATGCTTAATTTTAACTATGATCACTTTTAATCAATACATGATTGTTATACTCAATAAAAAGTGTTCAATTATTGTGTGACCTTGAAGGTCAAAGGTCAAGGTCATGAGATATGAGTTATTGCAATTGTAAACACAATAACTTGAAAAGTTTTCGTGCTATGAAGTTTAGATTTTGTATATATTATCTCTTGAGAAGTACAACATTTTCAAAAAGTTTTGGGTACTAACTGTCGAAGGTCAAGGTCACAGCAAGGTCAACATATATGGAGAAAATGGATTAATTTAATTTTTAACACTTTATTTCATTACAATAATGTTATACTCAATGAAATGTGTTCATTGATTGTGTGACCTTGAGTGTCAAAGGTCAAGGTCACGAGAAAATTCCCAATTTGGTGAGGCCTGTAAAAGGCGGAACAGGGTAAGGCGAAACCCAAAGTTCCGGGGCTGCTCTGCTTTTGCGGTATCCCGCAAACTCTAATCTAGTTTTTATAAAGAAATCTAAAAAACAGGTAGAGTGTGTTTTAGAATATAACCTTCTTTCTAGGGCTTATATTGCCTGAATTCTGATTAATTACTGTCCTTCATCATTAAATGTTATTCACAATAAAGAGCCACTCCGTGAGTTTGGAGGTCCCGTATGCAAAATTGTATCAATATGGTCATTTGATCGAGATGTACCAAGTTAAAGTAACGAGGAAAGTACCATTTAAAAGTTTATCAACGTTCTATAATTGAAGGTTTACGGTGGCAATTATGAGCGAAAACTAGACATTGACTAGCATCAATCATTTAAACTTGCCTAAACGATTCAGAATAACAGTTATGTTATATAATATGTTATAATACTGTTCTAAACAAGTCTCTATCATTTAAGTGCCATTTCGGGGTAAATATTTGAGATCTTTTACATTTTCATAATGAACAATGATTTTTACGTTCGGATCAGAGCAAAACAGTATGTAATGAAAATCAGAGGGTGACTATTTAATGCAAAGATGTCAAAAGTATTTCCATTTCTCTTATATTATTATTTTGATGAAATCTGGAGTTTTATGTTCATTCCTATCTCAAACCTATTTGCTTTTTCTTTTAAAAACTGGCTTCTAACTACATTGAACGACCCTGCACTCAACTGATACAGAAAGTGAAACACCACTTGACATAATTCTTTACATGACGGCACAATTTTGTTAAGCATGTCAGCGACAGTTGGGTTCACCAATGCTTACTGTTGGAACCCCGCTTTTTTAAAGGTCTGTGCTGATAATGTCATCTGCTTTGTTGATTCTTTATCCCACCGGTATGTAATACCGTGGGATATAGTCATCGCCCTGTCCGTCTGTCTGTATGTCCGTCCGTCCGTCCGTCTGTCCGTCCGTCCGTAATCATTTCGTTTCCGGAGCAGAACTCAAAAACCGGTCCATATATCTTTCTGAAACTTTACATGTGTATTGCCCACCTACTGAAGTGGTGCCTTTTGATATTTTCAAATTTCTGAAAATTTTATTTTTTATTATTTCCATGGAAACGGCTCTTATTTGGACTCTGTTCGTGAGAGGTTTCGTTTCCGGAGCAGAACTCAAAAACCGGTCCACATATCTTTCTTAAACTTTACATGTGTATTGCTCACCTACTGAAATGGTGCCTTTTGATATTTTCACATTTCTGAAAATTTTATTTTTTATTATTTCCATGGAAACGGCTCTTATTTGGACTCATGAAAGGTTTCGTTTCATATATATAAAACCGGTCCACATATCTTTCTTAAACTTTACATGTGTATTGGCCACCTACTGAAGTGGTGCCTTTGATATTTTCACATTTCTGAAAATTTTATTTTTCATTATTTCCATGGAAACGGCTTTTATTTGGACTCTGTTCATGAAAGGTTTCGTTTCATATATATTAGCTTATACTATTACCTTGCTTGAAAAATTTACAATTATCTTTCAAAAGTTTACATCTTACGATCATGTGGAACCGGTGGGATATGTCATCTTCTGATGACTCTTGTTTTAACTTAATCAATACTCGGTCACTGGAGCCAAAAATTATTTTCACTATATACGTGTCATACATCAGGAAAGGTATAGATTTTACTTTTGATATTAAGAAATAGACATACAACAAATATGTTTTAAATCAAACCGTCAAATAAAGTAGAATCATAACCAAAAGAATTATTGATATGCTAATCGATAGTGTCATCTGGTAGGGAAATTGTATAGGTAACTTAAAAGATAGCCAATGTCATGTCAAATAGTTGTTCTGGCAGCCATTTGTGCCGAGATTGACACTTTGAGCGTTAAAATCGGTTTTCGTTCGATTTGCAGAAATAACTACTAAGTATTGGTCGGTTCCGTGAGTGGTGATCGAAAGGTATCACATCCAAGTTTATGTTGGCACAACGTTTTAATCGATTGCATGTCACGTAAGCGTAGCAGTCGACGAAAAAGGCGATGGGGTTAGGTAGTACTATTTCAATTTTCCTGCCTTCTTTATACTATGTAACTATGAAAGGGTTGCCTGAAACCTTTTTTTGCAGCGGGAACGATTGAACTTACAATGACACGGGGACCTGTGTAACGTACCCCATAACTTTCCATATAAGCTCAAATTTCCCTTTGAGAATAAATGAAGATATAAATGAAATTGAGTGGACACTTAGAAATTCAAAGTTGCTGACAATATCAAATTTTGATGGTTTTGTTTTTGATACAGTGGCCTGCTGCACACTTAACATGTAGCCTTGAGATCCAAACTGCACTTATCAGTTAATCAATTAGTGTTTATATTTTCCCTATTCTACAATTTGATGAGGGTATGACTTACAGTTATAGGTTACTGGATGAGAAACTATTTCGATATCAATGACTTCATTTCTTGTGGTCATCATGTGACAAAAAACAAATGATTAATCTGATTTTTCCTACATTCCTGCACGTGACAAGAGCCAAAATGGAGAGTGACTTAAACATTCCATATGTATGTAATTGTGGAATAAATCCTGCTCTTGTTGGTAAATTACCATCGCCCCGACTCTATAGTCTGGAACAACTGTGGATCAGATCCGTCTTTGAATTGACTGACCCTTTGAAGACCTAAGATGGCGAGGATAACTAATTCACCACTTCCATTATATGTTGTTATCATATTTGTAGATGGTTTTGGTGTTATTATTACAGTTGTACGTGCAGAGCACCATGCTGAATAAGGCAGCCATTTGTTGGCGTTTGCTGAATGCTAAGAGATCAATATAATTACAATAACCCCCTATGGTTTGGCGTTTATTGAAATATTATTTATGATAATTGTAAATTGACAATAAACTGAACTTTCTACGAAAAAATGAAATGATGTACATGTACCTTTAAGGCAACTGTTAATGTTAAGAGGTTCATAAACTTCTGATTTGAATTAAAATCTGCAAAAAACATTCATTAGGAAAAAGAAAAGAACTTGAAAAAAACGAATGATAACAATAGGTCTTCCAGGCTGTGTCTTGAAGGCCTTATCATAAAGATTCACACAAAGTCCATTGGAGGCCATTTTTATAAGAAATCAATGACACGCAAGTTTAGCATGATATTGACCATAAGTATCAATATATATTTACACAATGATTTTGTTACACTAATGTCCGCGATTCTAAATTGGACAAGAGCGCTGAAAAACCTGCTGCTATATCTCGATGAATGCAGAAAAATTGCAACCATACCCAGTACATTCATTCCTAGTGACGTCACAAACATCTGACGCAATAGTCCGATCTTGACAGTTGCGAGTTACGTTCTGTTGCAAAGACAGATATAACATATGTAATCACTTGCCACCGTTTGGAACAAGAAAATACATTCCTCTACCTAACGAAATACATACCTTCACCGAAAAGGCTGCATTTAAATAACTACGAGTCCTCAAGTTTGTTTGCTTCAAGCGTCTTGCAAACGGCGGACATTTTGAACGTCGTGTGATATGCTTACTAGGGTAATTCTAAAAATGCGGATTCCGGTTAAGAGGAATTGTGATTGCATTGGTGTCAATGATTGTGAAAACAAACTTCAATCATCTGCTCTTTTAATTTATGGAGTTCTAAGTTTTTATTAAACTTTGTATTATTTCGCGTAACAAACAACAATCTCACGACACTGATGTAAGATTTTTTTTAAATAATTAAGAAAAACATTGTTTAAAGGTTGATTTTGTAATTGTAAGGATTGTTTTAAATGTTTTGTGCCTCTATCGATGTATAACGTACAGCAACAATTTTTGTATAAAATCGCTACGCTACGCTAGATGGAGGTACGAAACATGTAAAACAATCCTTACATATATATTGTGGTAAATGTGTGTTATGAGTGACTCACATTTTTTATTCCCTTGAGAGTGATAGATATTTGAGCATTTAAGTTTGATAAATGACACTTATATGGTGTAAAAGCATATTTTCGGAAATCCATCCATATTGGTCTTGGACTCACTTAAGAACACAAAATTGCATCTATAATCTTAAAAAATGTAGAATAATGATATGAACAGAATATGATTTAGAAGAAAACAGTAAGTGATTAAGACGTTATCATGTAATCATTATCCTGACGTCATGAAAAGAATTTGTAACGATCCAATGCGCCACTGACGAGAGAAAAACAAGGAGATAGATAAACGTATTCGATAGTAATTTGAATAATTATATAGCAATATCAAGACTATGAATAATGATGTAGTTATCTAAATATGCTTAGTGTATTGTTTTTATAACTCGTTTCAGAATAACATCTTTTCACACAACAATCAGTAGACATAAGTTACTTTCTCAGACTCTTTCATGAATTAATCGCCTTTATTATCGTAATATAATTTATTAAGAATTTTCCATAGTTAATTTCGTATTTATCCCAATAATATGAAAAGAACATTTATTATCTTATTTCAAAAAAATCATGAATTTATCTCAAATTCTGCAATAACTATTCATTGTTTTTTACCTATTCATATACATATCATGCTCCATTGTAACTGATTACACAAAAATGCATACCGAGAGAGAAAATGTCCAAGATTGTTTACATTATGGAATAAATAATTCAATCAGCTATTCCCTTGAAACAAGTGTCACAGAAAACCTTTATCAAATCTACAAATCTAATCAGCCTGAAATCCCTCTGAAGAAGTGCCGGCCGAAATGTGAGTTTTCGTAGATGCTGTGTATGAAACCTTTTGTTTTTTTCATCATAATGTTTTTTGCATCAGTTGCACGAATATATAATATGAACAATTTCGCATAGGAATTCTACCTATATAGCATGTTTGATCCAAACATATTCTCGTACCATTATCAATTATTAACAATTGTTTTTCAATTCATAAATGTCAATAAACGATGATAAATTTATGTTGTGTTATTCAATTGACTTCAGAACTGCTTTTTCCTTCCTATTGTGAAAATTTCACGAGATTTGAAACATTCTGCTGACATTCAAATCTTTGTCCAAAGAGTTAATTTAAGTGTTTTTGTAAAAGTGCATTTAGGGAAATACTATTTAGGTTTCATGTGTGAATTAGTGAAGTAAATCCCTACCCTATCAGGTCATTCATAATTTTGAAGAAGGCACAACCGAAGGGTTGCCTAGACTCAAGTGTCATTGGTTGCTCTTTGGTGATTTACAACCGGATCCATTTGAAGCAGTTCTACAGGACCTGCATCAATATGGATCAATTTCAAGCAATCATTCATTTTCAAATCGTTTATTCTATGTCGGTAAATGTAGGATTAGCTGACACTGTGTTTTAGAGAATTAATGACTATAAGCATGCCAGTGACATTAATGTTGTATCAGTTACTCTCTGTTTAACAGTTATCAGAATTAAGCACACATGAAATTTGTCCTGAACAGACAATATGAATTACAACATTGAAGGATATTTTTTTTCACCGAATTACCTTATCATCATTTTCTCAAACCAAACCTAGATTTCATTAAGAGGAATCATCATAAAAAAATCACTTCACACTAACTTTCCAAACCTTTTTATATTGAAATCAAGTTAGCTATCCAAGATATACGTTTCAGTAAATAATCATATCATTGAGCCATTTACGTCTCTGCAATGCTATTCATAAAACTATCTAGACAAAATCTTTTAAAGAAACCATTACCTTTAGAAACATTATAGAGTGCAGTTTAATATTATTTAATTATTTTCATTTTGTACATGGTCTCGTCTATTCCTCGTCTATTTTTTTTTTTTTAAAGATTCAGCAAGCTTTAAGTTGCAAGTTTCGAAATACGTTATACTCACATAAAGGTCAAAATAAAGTTGTTGGGTTTTTTTAAAAAGTTTTCCCTACTAGTTATACCCCCGCTACGACGTAGTCGGGGGTATATAGCGCTCCGTATGTCCGTGCGTGCGTGCGTGCGTGCGTCCGTCCGAAAAATCGTTGCCGGAGCATTACTCTAAAACTATACCACTAACAAACTTCAAATTTGGTATGGCAGTAGCCTATATGATGCTGCTGTGCCTTTTAGGGGTTTCATCTCAATGGTTCAAATAATATTTGAAATTTTAACCAAAAACCATCCGATTTCTGGACTTTGTCTCGTTTCCGGAGCATAATTAAAAAACTATAACACTTACAAACTTTAAATTTGGTATGGCAGTAGCCTACATGATGTTGTTGTGCTTTTTAGAGGTTTCACCTCCAACGTTCAAATAATTTTTGAAATTTTGACCAAAAACCGTCCGATTTCTGGACTTTGTCTCGTTTCCTGGTCATAATTTAAAAACTATACCACTTGGACTTTTCAAACGTGGTATGGCAGTAACCTAAATGATGCTGTTGTGACTTTTAGGGGTTTTAATTTCAAAGTTCAAATAATGTTTGAAATTTTGAGCCAAAACAGTCCGAAAACAGTAGGTTAAGGATCAAGCTTGTAATTATATTTCCTAATGTCAAACACATACCGTATAAACATTGTAAATGTGACTGTTTTGCCTTCAAGTTATCTTTTGGGAAGTTACAATTGTGACCTATTGTGATACTCATATGGACACTGTATGAACATAGAACATGACTGATGTTGTTACCACTGCAAAGAATACATATATTGGAATGTTGATACCACTGCAAAGAATACATATATTGGAATATAAATTAACCTACATTGAACTGAATGGAAGGTGAGAGTTTGTTGAAAAATATTTATTATCATTGTTATACCAGTTCACACCTTTTCAGACAAACTAAATTTTAATGTTATTTTCTATATCATGTGATGGAAAAATACGGTAACAATTTTAGGACTTATCAGAACATATGACTTTTCACTATTTTCGTCAAAGAAAGGCGGTCAAACTACAGGCGGGGGTATGTGAGCTGCGCTCACCTTTGCCTTGTTAATCAAACTAACCTGCAATGAAATGCCACTATTAACCAATACACAAATGTTTTATTGAGTTTATTGAGTATAACATTGATTTGGTTATCCGTGTTTTCTAAAGCGTTGAGCACAGTTAACAAGCCGTGAAGTCAATCTATCTGACAATCTTCTCATCAATAGCATTGACTTTTAGGATTAAAAAACTTCAGGAATCAGTCTGTAACGCTGATCAAAAGTCACGGTACTTTAATTTTCGTATGTTTTGAAGACCAATAATCACAATCAATATTTCTTAAAAGTGTAAAAACGATTCCATTATATTTTTAATCTCTAATCGATAATATTCAGATTGTTCTCACAGAACAAACTTTCCCCTTCACAAACAATATTTTTAGATATAAGAGTAAGTAACATAAGGGTAAATATAACTAACAGTACTTAAATGCACCTATGCTAATCATATCTTTTTTTAGATTTGGTCTACAAACTAGTGATAAATATATCTGTCTCTTACCATAAATCATAAAATGAACAAAGGCTTTTCATTCACAATACAATTGCTAAGTTATTATTGAACAAAACTTGGTCAATAGATATCAGTCTGATCACATCTGCATTTTACAAGAAACATTGGTTCAGCCAAGTCACATGTCCTCCCTTTTTACTTTCGGATAGTGTATTCATTAAAAAAGAAATAATTCCCTCTATAACAAACTCGTTTTGGAAAGACACTCTTTTAGAATGGTCCGAATTTATAACCATTAGTAAAAAGAATATTGTAAATGGAGAAGATATACAATGCCAATCATTATGGAACAACGATAATATTTTGATTGATAAACAGCCGTTTCTGTACTATGATTGGTATAAAAAGGGTGTATTTTTTGTAAATGATTTGCTACATGTCGAAGGAAGACTGTTAACTTTTGAAGAATTTTCCAAATCTTTTTCAATCAAGACCAACTTTTTAACTTATGAATCCGTGAAAAGAGCCGTAATGACATACGTTCGATCATTGAACATAAAACAATTTGAAAAGAAACTATCAAATCCAATATACCCTTTTAATATGTCAAAGGTAGATACCATCATTGGGAGTAAAAGTTTATATGCCTCTCTTGTTAATTCGAAATGTGTTCGCCTTGCGAGTTTTTCTAAATGGGAGAAAATTCTACAAACGGATTTTGATGAAAAAGATTGGAAAATTTACAACATTGTTGCTCATAAATGTTCAAAAGCACAGATCTAAAATGGTTGCAATACAGAATTATTCATGATATACTCCCAACAAGACATTTTCTTTAAAAAATAGGGATATATATCATCGCCGTATTGTCCATTTTGCCAAAGAGAAACAGAAACAATCAACCATATGTTATGGGAATGTGAATCAATCTTTAAATTATGGAAAGAAATAGAATCGTGGTTAAACTCGGTTCAACTCAAATTAGAATTTACAAATAAAATCATCATATTGGGAATGAAAGGAGAGAACAATAATCCTGTAAATGCAATCATTTTATTAGTCAAACAGTATATTTACAAATGCAGTATTAATGGTTTTACACCAAAGTTTGAATATCTTAAAAATGAAATTGTACGTTACTATAATTCAACAAGATATATATTTTTATCTACAGAAACAGAAGAAATGTTTTTTCAATATTGGTCAACCTTGCATTTATTATTTAGAAATTATCCTATTTAGTTAGTGAACTAGCCAATTGTGGATTACGTAATTGTATACATGTGATTTGTTATAAGAATTTCAACTCATGTATTTGCCTGTATTAAAAATATGGAAAATAAAAAAAATAAAAAATAAAAAAAAGTCACATGTCCTACAACATCGGGCTTTGATATTGAATTCCAGTCAGATTTGAATCAGGGGATAAATCATCTGTTGACACTTCAGGCCAATGCAAACAACACACAGAATGACTTTAACTTCGTTTATGGATATTATATTTCAATTCAATGTCCACTTCAATTACAAATTTCAGTAAGTCTACTGTTGCTGAAAACATACATTTTAATAAGGTCCCCTTCCTTATATATGATTCCTTTCGAGACTGTTTTTTCTCTCTTCAGGATGAATCTGTATTATTAATAGGGATAGATTTTTAAAAAATGGTTAGTTTGAGTTTTCTGTCAAACGTTGTTCTTTTAAACACTTCAATAGTTAATCTGCAGTCAAAAAAAACTTTATCAAGTAATAGGCAAACTTGTAGCTGTAATTTAAGTGACATCACCTTTTTTCAGGAAAGGAAATTCATTGGCATAGCTTAACATTGTACCTTTGTTTTAGAACTACAGTACCACATTCCGTTTATTTTCGCTTCAGTGGACTCCTTCATAACATAAGACCGCTTCCGATTAAAGCAAATTAAAAACATTTCTAAAAGAGTTTTTACAAATTGGTGATCAATGAATTGAAAAGCATGTCATTGACAACAAGTTCATAGTTGTTGGTTTTCCATAGCTTATAATGACTTCTTTTCAATTAAACATGTTTTTTTTTTTTAAAGAAGTATTTCATATTATTCCAACATTTTACCCTTCAGACATTTAATTTGCTTTAAAATGTTTTTCTTCACCGAAAAAATCATTAAATGTCATGGTTTAAGGATTTCAAAAGCTATGTTAGGAATATAAAAATGTTTATTCGAACATCATTTTAATGTTCCTCACCTTTTATAAATCTTGATAAAAAGACACCTCTAAAAAAATATACAGAATGACTGTCTGAAATATCAGTTTGTCAAATTTTGAGTTTTTAGTTTTGAGAAAAATACTTGTCTAGTTTGTGTGTCAATCATCTTGATGATAGTAGAATAGTATCATATTGAAAATATTAAAGGGTAATGGTTTTTACTATCTTTATCTCACTCTGTTATTCCTTGTATAGTATAGTGTATAGCTCAAATGGTAGTTTTTAATCAACTTTAAGATAGAAATAAAAAAATTGAAAACTGTCGTTGCTGCATTACTTTCTTTACCTCTGTAATTTTTGCTAGCTTCCAGTAATTTGCAATATTATGTAGCTTTATGTACAATAAATAAAGTTATATCCAAGGTGAAATTTCGAAAGTTGATTGGTTCTTAACAACATCAAAATATTCCCTGATGAAATCGAACACTTACTTTAAAAAAAATAAAACAAACAGGCAAAACAATGTATAATGTTGAACCAACCTTGAAGCGACGTCGTTTACAACCAAATTTTTAACTTAAGGAAACTGACGTAAGATATTATGAATGCGTTAATTGATTTTAATGTCATAAGAATATGTGCCTCCCACAATTACAATTAATCTACTACATCTAATATCCCCTATTAATTGCAGGAGAATGTTAAATAAATCTAATCCACATGCACGATTATTGATTATTTCTTGAATGAACATCGCCCTAAACTTTTTTTTATCAAACTTATGTCGTTGCATTATTCATATTCAAACAAATATCAGGCCAGTAACTATTAAAGGAGTTTGTTTCACTATTAACCTTTGTAATGGTTTGTATTATCACATGAAATTTAACTACTGGAGTTTTTTACCCGGTTAGGTGGTTTTGAATTTGAAGAAATGAATGTTACCAATTTCAAACAGATATGCTGATTACGTAACGAAATTAGATGTCATTAAACTGGAACTCCTGTTAGACAATAAATACCTCAAGCAATGGCAAATCCTCAGAGAAATCAGATACTACTTTATAATATAGAAGGATATTTATTGTAATGATTGATTGCAATGAACAAAATCTTATGTCAATCCAAGTTTATTTAGCTGAACTCAATGACATTCCATATCATAAAGAACATGACATTCCAGGCATTAGACAAGTCAAAACCAAAGTCTTCTTGAATACCAAGCAAAGCTTTACAGATGATAACTATGGACATTACGTTACCTACTGGCAATACAATCAGAAACAATAACCAGCAGTGATGAATTATGTGTTATGGAACTTATATTAACCAGATGTCGAAAGCGCTCACCTCTTGCTATACTTTGCATGGCCAAACTGTCAAATAGCTGTCAATATTTGACTTCTAAAATATTAATAAGGCAAGAGACATCAACCCTGTCTGGGTACGTGACAAAGACATTGGCAGCGATTATATATATATAACAATGAACATGTCGTATATTGGACAAAGACATTAACAATCAAAACGATATAATTAGTTTAAGGACAGAAATTAAAATGTCTCAAAATAGACCTTAATGACACCATGAAAAGTGTAGCAACATCTGCAGATATAGGCGTAACAAGGGCATGGGCCAGTTTTGGATGATAAACTGCTAATTATAACTCTTTTTACAAAATTGAAACAACATAACTTTTTAAACTAAGCATACAGCGATCATTCGGCAAATTATTTGTAATACTTTACATGTGTTTGCCATGATAACCTACGTGTTTATCTTTTATATAGATTTTCATAGCCTTGACTTGTCAAAATGTTCTTTATGATATAACATGTTGAAACCTAATGGTTACCTTCAAGAAACAAGAACATGTTTCAGAAGGCAAACTTCTATGAGCACCTCTCAAACAGATACCGCGAGTAGTACGCCTGTAGACTATTCACCAAACCTTTTTTTATTATGAATAACTTTCGTAATGCACTGATGATTAGTTTTACTTCCAAATACATTTCCAAGATGTATTTATAATCATTTTTTTGTAAAACTATATATCCTGCATTTTGCAATTGTTTCTTCTGAAAGGTGAAGATTTTACATGTAGGTATAATTTGAAATAGGATTTGTTTAACCACAATTTCCATAAAGTAGATTATAAAAAATAAGTATATTTTAAGGCAAATACTGTACATGTATGTATAAATATGAAATATATAAAGAGAAATGTATACAAACAGTTAAACATGAAGATAAATCATGCTTGATTTCGCATACTAACATACTAATTCAGGAAATACTTTTATCGTTTATTAAATTTTATGTTGAAAACTATTCAATACATTAAAAATATCATTGCATATAAATGGGAAAATAACTGGTCTTTTCATGATTAGTATACAATTTCACGTCAAAGAGCATTTAGATTCTCGTTATGATAAAAGATCTAGTATCAGCCTTATAATACCATTGTATAAATTTCAAAAATAGATATAATTAATGTCTTAATCATACACAAATGTGACTGGCGATTCATCAAATAACAACCAAGGCCTAATCACAAGATCGATAAAAGGACATTCTCTAATCCCACTTATGCTCTGTCGGGTCAATCACGTCCTCCGAATCCTGGTAAAACTGAATTGTTGCCCAGACTCCATTGTCCAGAAGAGCTCTTGAAGTGATCTCTGAGAATCGTGGTTCTATTTACAGTGATTGGTTCATTAAAGTTGAACGTAGGTCCTCCAATGTCTAAGATCCCCTCTCAGAGGTGAAGCAAAATCGATTCAATCATTATGAGGTAAGAAGATTTAATGCTTGATTATCCTAGGGGAAACTCGGAGTTGTTTACAAAGTAATGTCATAGTGGTTTCATATAAAAAAGAAATCAAGTAAGCAAGAATCTTATGCATATTTAAGAGAACACTTTTCATACAGAAAAACTACAGTGTGTTGTCTTGTGCTGATATTGACAGGTTTTGTCGATGTTGAACTTTGTATTGCAGCTTTCTTTTCTTAACGCTTAAAATCAATCAAGGAAAGGAAATGAAAGGGGAAATAAATATAATAATATCTGTCCTTCAAGAAAACTTTGCTTCAAATCATTTGTCATGTTGGTAGGTTATTTTAGTCCCGAAAATTGCAAATTTTATCATTTGCTATTTCAGACCGTATGCCTTTTGACAAATTAGGTTCTATATTCTAACCGCAGTGCGCTCAAGTGTAAAAGAGAGTGTTACAGCAATAGACATAATGTTCTACATGACAACACGATTGTTTTAAGGGCAAGTTAGCGGCAGTTGAGTTATTCTTACTGATCGTACCTGACTTCTTTAAGGTCTGTGCTGACAATGTCATCCGTTTCAATGCACTTTTTATTTCAACCATAACAAAGTTGGTGAGGTATACAAAATGTGAAATATCTCTATGTCACTAAGAGTTGAGGTATCTTTTGAGCATGAATAAAAATATAGTCTATATGCCAGTGTCATTCATTAAGAAAGCTACATAAATGACTGTAGCTGCTTTGAGCGCAAACAAGTAGGTTTCAAGAAGAGTTCTTAAACCTTCACATGAAGTCATTATTTTTCGGAACTGACACCAACAAAACATTAGTTTCATATTTCTATTATAAGTAACATTTTAAAGAGCAGTTATATGAGTTTAAATGTCAAACTGCACATATTGATGGTTATTGACTGCAAATTGTGGTGAGATAGTAGTTCGTCGAATGTTCATTGAATATATTTGAATAATTGTCTAACCAAATCATTATAATTGCTAAAGTGTCAACAGTTAAACTGTTACATCAGCTATTCCTTGAAAACAATAACCACTTCAAAAGTATAAATCATTTTATCTCTAAATATACAAATGGCCACACCATAATCAATTGCACAAGATGCTGTAAAAAGTTATCTTAATTGTCTGTAACCTAAATATACTTATATTGCAATTAAAACATTATTTTGATATGGACTGCAAAATAAACAATTTTGGCTGATACTTTGAGCTTTCATTTGGCTTAAAAGAATCAAAAGGAGTTGCGATTTGCAGTGGAAATGTATATACCTTACCTAACAATGAAAGTATTTCTCATTTTTCTAGAATGTAACAGAGTAACTAATATACATGTAGTCCTTGGTATTTAATTGGCAAATGATAGCATTGCCTTTGCCTTAGTCTATTTGCCTCAGGGATTAAAATGGTACTTAGGAAAGATGTTTGATAACTTGACTCACACCATTTGTACATAACCTCAACTTCACAATGAAAAGCATCGACAAAATATCACAATGTGTTACAAAGTTCTAAACTTTAGTTTGGAATACGATAATGACTTGTTATCAAGAAGAAATTCTAAAATTCTGCAATTTGATGAGACTATGATATATTTTTCATTTCAATGTTTTCATTTTAAGTGGTCATTATGTTATCAATGTAAGAATATGATCTCAATGTCTTATGTTTAAATTAGTACATGGTTAATCTGAGCTTTTCTTGTGTTCATGAACGTGACAGCAGGCAGTACTTGGAAGTGATCTCCAAGACCAATTAGAGAATCGGTGAGGAGTAAATCTCTGCACTTTTGGGTCAATTGCCGTGTTTGAAGGAAGTATGAATGAATTGCTGACCAGACTCTATTGTCAAGAAGAGCTCTTCAAGTTCTCTATTTGGATCAGGTTTTTCTTTACATTGATTGGTTCTATTATAATTCAACATGGCACGTAAATAGCTAGAATATCATCACTTGAATGAAACGTTATTATTAGATTTGTATGTGGTTTGAGTGTCATGATTACACGTGTACGTGCAGAACTGCATGTTGAATTTGGTAGCATTTTGTTGGTGTTCTGGAATGCTTGAAAAATCAATATGATATAAATATTATCTTTAGGAAAACAAAATTTTAGTTTTAAAAGGTTTCAAATCATAATCATAACATTTGAAATGTTAACAATGCACCTAATCTTTTGTGAATATTCTGGATGATTATGAAACGGTGGATCTTTGGGGCAATGTATAAATATCAGATATTTATCTGATTTGAATTTTAATTCTGAAGAACATAATTTATATTTTTATCCCCTGCCACGAAGCGGAAGGGGGATATAGGTTTGGGCTCCGTCCGTGCGTCCGTCCGTCCGTGCGTCTGTCCGTCCGTCTCAGCAACTCAGAAACTATTTAAGATAGTTTAACCAAACTTGCTGTGTGTTTCATTGTATCAATACCTTGATGAAGTCCGAAAATCAGAACCGCAAAATTATTTTTTACGGAGTTATTGCCCTTGTTTCGAGATTTTGGACTTTGTTTGAGGGAGTCGTCAAAGGGGACAACTTTTCTCAGAAACTATTTAAGATAGGTTAACCAAACTTGCTGTTTGTCTTCATTGTATCAATACCTTAATGGAGTCAGAAATCAGAAAATCAGAACCGCAAAATTACTTTTTACGGAGTTATTGCCTGTGTTTCGTGTTTTGGACTCTGTTCGAAGATGTCCTCAAGAGACAACTTTTCTCAAAAACTATTTAAGATAGAATAACAACATTTGCACTGTGTCTTTAGGGTATCAATACCTTGATGGAGTTCAGAGATGAGGTAAATACAATTACTTATTACAGAGTCACATCCCATTTAGGAAAATATTGGGAGCTTTGATGAAAACTTATTTGGCGGGGGATGTTGATGACCATGTCTTCTTGTTCAAATTTAACTTACAATACTTATTGTTAAAAGAATAAGCATAGCAATGAAATTGCTGGTTTTATTTTCAATGCAATCTGATTTCAAATTTGATATAACAAAATGCTGACCTTATTCCATTAACAATAAGTCAGTGCTATGTTTTTTTTTATAACAGTTAATCAATGCTATGCCGAATCCATTAACAATAAGTCAATTCATTGCTTGTTCGTTTAACAACAAAATGACCGTGTCAAGTGATCTTTAAAAAACAAAATGTTTTTAACATGTGACATGTCTAGGTGTCTAATGGGTACATGTATGCTTAACTAAACTATGTACATGGATATCACTAAAGTATAGGATATTACTTATCAATTACTGTTTCATCTTATTCATTCGTTCTATGTAAGAAGACATTGAAATATTTTATAGGCAGATTGCAAGAAATCGAAGGAGCCATTACCAGAAAAGCGTTTGCGAACGTCAATTTAAAAGTTAATGACATATGTGAATTTTTATCACTTGTCTTCGTTGGTATATATAACTTTGACGTTTAATATTCTTTAACATAACAAATTTTATTTATTTTTTAGTACATAATGTAAAACCTTTAAATATCTGACTGCAAAATAAATAAAAGAATATCAGTTATAAGTTTAGATAACGGGTCATTCAGCCGAAGTTGACTTTGTCGAGATGACAATATAATAACATATAAAACAGTCAGTGTAATCAGTGTACATATACAATTAACATATTTAAAACGAAATCTTTGTACAATGTAGATTATTGAAGATAAAAATAGTTAACAAGATCTGTCCTACAGCTGCTGAACAATGGTTTGTTACACTGTTCGTAATTCCCTTTGTATAATCATCATTTTGGTAACTTTGAAATTGTCACAAATTCTTTCAGTAAACTTTAAAGACAAAACTTGTGGATCAATATGTTAAGGGTTCACATCTTCATTTCATAACAAGATACATAGATCTTTGTGTGGTATGCCGGAAATAATTTTGGCAAAAAGAGGCATTGAATTTTTAAAAAATAAATTTAAAAAGAAAAGGTCAAAATTTTAGAATGGTTATATTTCTGCAATAAAATGGCAATAAAATGCATAAATATAAGTTCCATGATAAGTATCTGATTCTTCTTCATCTTCTCCAAAGACACACACATGTCAATATGATGACTTTATTAATTTACCCGTAACAATATATTGAATTGAAAAATATCCTTAGTAGTTCGTTGAATATTATCTCACCCTATACAAGATATGGAGAAATATTTTAGTATAAGAGCCCTGAAAACTGTTTTGTTATTAATTCACGGAAACGGCCTAAAATGTTATAAAGGTAAGTGTATTTGGTTTAAAAAGCGCTTTTAGGCGTATTTCATGGCGGCTGGTATCATTGTAGGAAGAAAGCACTTTACGCTTTTGTGGCTAGGCGTTGCTTGAAACTGGCGGGCTGGAACTAGCGAACCATGGGTGAAACTCAGCGTACCATTGCGACCAAACCATACTGCATGTATAATATTTATCCACTGCAGACAAAGTTGAAGAGCCCCTTGGATTCGAGCCCCGGACCTCTTAATCTGAATCTACCCACTGCGCTGAGATCGAAGTTATAGTTGAACAAGCACTGAATGATGTGTCGATCAATTGCCAATTTATTTTCACACAGAAATCATGACCTAATTATTTTATTTCTTTATTCCAAAATAACTTGCAGGATAAGAAACTGGATCAATAATCCCCATGCCCCGTAATAAAAGAGTTGATGCATCAAAATTTTGGCGCTTAAATTGCCTCACAATCCTTGAAAATTAAATGCTTGGGTTTTCGAGTCGATAACATGGTGAATTTTTTTTTTTTTTGAATTTTTTTTATTTTTATTTTTTATTTATTTTTTTTTCCATATTTTGTGATACAGGCATTTACATCATTCAAAAGAAACATATAACATATAGTTTCACATATATGCATTCATAGTTAATATGTACAAATTCAGAAGGTGGCCGATTTATTTTCCAAGTAGTAAATGTAATGTTGACCAATATTTAAAAAACATTTCTTCAGATTCTGTTGACAAAAATACATATCTTGACATATCATAGTAACGTCTAATTTCACGCTTTATGTATTCTAACTTGGGTATAAAACCCTTCATACTGCATCTATAAATATATTGTTTGAGGAGTAAAATGATTGCATTAACAGGATTATTGTTTTTTCCTTTCATTCCCAAAATGATTATTTTGTTTGTAAATTTAAGTTTCAATTGTACTGAGTTCAACCATGATTCTATTTCGTTCCATTATCTATAAATAGGTTCACAATCCCATAAAATGTGATTAATTGTTTCAACTTCAATTTCACAAAATGAACATAATGGTGATGGTTCATATCCAATTTTATAAAGAAAATGGTGAATTTATGACAAGAGTGTCTTATACCTTTAATTCACATATTGAGAGTTGGGGATATGTCAAATTCAAATTTGTTGAATGTTAATTATATGGTGAAAATGTAGCCTTTCATAAACTGTATACATATTGGTATGACATTGAATACATTACAATGACGAAATTGAATTTAGTGGACTCCAATCGGATGACATTGTCCCTGCTTTGAAGCAAGATATGATGAATCCATTCTAAGAACAAAACTACTTGTTCCTACCAACATGACGCTCTGAGTTGTCTGTAATGTATTTACTCTAAAATTTACAACATGTATTCTCTGACGTGAAACGTTAATTCTCTGAAAATTCAGTGATAAAATTCAACATATAGGGCATGCATCGGAAACTCAATTCGATATACAACTTGATTTTATAAATTCAACTCTTGATAAGCAGTCATAAAATATTTAAGAGGTTATGAATTTTCACTGCTTTAACTGACTGTTTCAAGATACTGCATTGCATACAAAACTTCATTATAAATCGATAAGTCCCTCAGATCTTTCCATGAAATAAGGCCTTATTAAAAACATACTTTGAACTATTCATTTAAAGCGAAAGCAGAGATCAAACAAAAATTAACATTACTAGTCTCTAATAACACAATATCGATACCCATATTTTTCATGTATTCAGACATAAAATAGTAAAATCTTCATTGTAATGCATTAACTATGGTGGTTACCGTGTTTGAAAATGTCAACAAGAAAAAAGAATATAGGTAATCAATCAGCTATTCCCTTGAAGCAAGTGTCATAATAAAAAATATATACAATTTGATCAACAGCAACTCCCTCTGAACGAAGTCATCCCCAAAGAGTGAAGGTTGAACAGTTTTGTATGGACAATAATTACTTACAACAATATCAATAGATAATGAAGATCAATTTTACTAACATAACGGCGATGATCGGTTGTATTTTAACATAGAAATTTTACATAATGAGCGTTTTGAACTTAAACTTTGATTCCAATGCTTTTTTCATCCATGATTAATGATTGTTTTTTTAAATAAATAATGTATGTCAGTCAGAAGCGTCAAGTTTGCCTCGTATTACAACCTTGGGAAATTAGTCTAAAGGTTTCATATGAATAACTATGAATCTCTTCTCTTTCGGGTCCATCCTATTCTTTGAAGGGGAAGTGTTGCCATGATTCAATTGTTCTCTGTTAAGGATTCAATTAATAAATGGGTATCTTATTTTAGTACCAAAGTAGCTTAAGGTACCACTCAACCAGATCTAACCACATACCAAGTTCAGTAAAAAATATGTACTGATCCTACCGCCAAAAATCATTACATTCAATTTTTTTTAAATATATTTTTGGACACAAGTAATATTTTTAAACCATCTACACATCGATATCGACCCTTTGAAAAAAATAAAAGGTTTTAAACCATCAACACATTTTATCAGCCCTGTGAAACATGTTAAAGGTTTCAAACCACGACACATCATACCATACCAAATAAAAACCATACATGCATTAACTACATTGGTGTTTGCTTATTTTCATGTAATTTATTAACTGTTTTCATGATTACCGAAGGCAATATTGTAAATGTAAATTTTTTCAATCGTTTGCCATAACATGCTAGCTTTAAGCAACATTAAAAGATCGTATTTGGGATAGTAAAACTTCCATGTGGCTTTCTATGTTTGATAAATCGTTAAACACCGTTAACGGCAATGCAGTCAAAAGGAAAATTTCATCAATATCATTGACTTTATAATCAATAACACATGGAATTGTTGTTTGAAACACTGATCAAAAGTCACAGTACATCTACTTTTATATGCTTGGAAGATAACCATAACAATCAATACAATTTCAGAGGTACAATATCGAGTTTATTTTTCCTTTTGATCCCTTTATTGATTCTATTCCAACAGTTCCCACCCACAGATAAAAAGACTTTCCGTCACTAACCACTTTCTTAAATATGCAATAAGCAACATGAGGGTAAACAAATTACATTCAGTATTTACTAGGCATAAATGCTCAAAAATCAATTTCTACTTCCTAAGTGCTTTTTACAAATGAGAAAAGTTGGCAAAGTTAACTTCAAACAAATATATCATCTTAAATGATAAAACATGAATGTCTTCTTGTGATGACAAAACATCATAAATATCAATATCTGACAATAATGACATTACACGGAACATCGGTTCAGTTAAGTCACTTGTCCTACAATTATTGTATAATAACACTAACAGGATTTGGTATTGACCTGAAGTCAGACTGGAATCACAACATTATTTTAATGGTTTTACGGATTGTTTTACGGGTTTTGTCGATGTATAACAGCAACATTTTGTATAAAATCGCGTAAAAACAATCATAATTCGAACTCAGTTGTTCTTAATGATTTTCAAAATTTAACATTTATGTCGTGATATTGAGGCTTGTTATACGAAACAATACATAGTTGAGTCAAAATTGAGAACTCCTTAAACTAAAACGGCAAAAGATTTAAATTAGTTATTGCAACCAATGACCCCTATGAAGTCACAATTCGACTTAACCGGATCCGTATTTTGGGATTTACCATCATAAGTATATGATGCGACATCCAAAATGTCCGCCGTTTGCGAGACGTTCAGAGTGAAGAAGCTTAAGGACTCGTAGTTATCAAAATACAGTCTTTCCGGTGAAGGTGGGGGGTTTTGTTAGGAATAGGAAAGATTTTACTTGTTACGAACCCAAGGTATGCCGGATGTGATCGAATATGTTATATCTGTCTTTGCAGAACGTAACTCGCAACTGTCAAAAGTGTACTACTGTGTCAGTTGATTGTTACGTCACAAGGAATGAATGCACGAGGTATCGTTGCACTTTTTTTCTGCATTCATCGATATGTGGTTACTAAGGGGTATATCAAGAGTCCTTATGGACAGTTATAAAACTTTTGCGTCAAGTGTCCAAGCACCATCACCACGTAATTTTAACTTTTATTCAATGTTTACAAAATGTATGAACATTGCTCAATTAAAAGTTTTAAACATAACAGTTTAGGTTTCAACTATGTCATTACGAATTCAACTGACATCCCTCCTTCTGACAGCCTCTTGAAGAAATAAATACAAACTTTTGGTAGGTTCGGTGAATTGGGATCGAAAGGTATATTACCAAGTATATGTTGACACGAAGTTGAATTTGACTGCATGTCACATATAAGCATAGCAGATGACAATAGTGCGATGGAGGTAGGTATAAGCGTCCTGACTTCTTTATACTAAGTAGCTATGAAGGCGTTGAGATTAAAACCTCTTTTAATTTGTTTGCAACGGGAGTAACGGGCCTGTGTGATATCCCTCTACCTAAGTTATCTAATTACTCTTTATCAAAAGAAAATCATCTGTCAATGACGTTGTGTTAAAGAAGAATCTATATGGCAGTGATCAGAAGGAAAGTGCACGAACATTAAGTGGATCAATATATATTGTCAATATTGTCATGTTTTATACATGTATGTACATGTATTGGTAGTTGATTTCGTAACATTCAGTTTGGACTGTAACTCATTTTGAACTTGCCGACAAGTGCAATATATTATTTCTTAAGGTTGATTTGTACAATTTGCATACTTTTTTTGCATTTGATACTTTCAGCAAACCATCTTGTAACATAAATGAATACGCTGAAGTGTAAACCATTAATGACATTTCGCAAACTAATACTTTTCAACTACGATGTGTTACCTACGAATCATAATAATTATAATTTTGGTGCTCAACGTCGTCACATAAATAAAGCTCTACAGATCCATACTTCCTTGACACTGGCATATTGCTGTGTCGTCTACTGAACTCTGCTCTCAGTGTCATTGCTGGCTCACCATCACGAATGAGTTTGGATGTTATTGGTTTATTCCTTAGTCTGACCGTTACAGACAGGATCGGAATGAGAGAGAATGATAGATATTTTGCGTTGAGTCAACTAAAAGATATTTATGATGGTACAAAAAGCTATGATCGACACAATATCTCCTAACTTTATGATCTGTTGTTAGCTCTGCCGACTCTTTTGTAGTACTGAGTAGTATTTCTTTGCACCTATATACGTTTGATGGATGATTGGCTTGATATGTCAAATAAAAATATCATTGTCTTAAATCAGCTCATCATCCCAAACATCTTGAACCACATTATTGAATCAATTACCTGCCAAAAAGTTTAAAACAATAAAAGAACGATTATGCCATTTAAACAAATGTTGAAACCCCAAAAGGTCACTTGTATAATTTTTCCGGATCACTGTATGCACCTCATAAATATTTCAGTGCCTAGTGTCTCATCCTGTATCTTGCAGACGTTTGTAGAGGTGAGCTAAACTATTGTACCAGACTTGTACTTAAACAAACTAGAAAACACGAAGCACAATGGGACTCGTCTGTCTGTACTTCTAAACTATCCAAGACGTGTGTCCTTCTGGTACGCTCTTTAAAGAATTATTCTGTCTTTCCTAAAAACAGTATATTTCTGATTAAGTTATAAGACGGACTGGATTTCCTAATAATTGTTCACTTCCATGCTTAGGTATGATTGATTATTACTGAGAGAACCTTGCTTTTAACTGAATTTCCTATAAAATATAATATTATTTCAATATCTACCTATATGTAGTTGCCACTGTCTATCACCATGTACTGCTATTTATCGCCAATTAGCAGGATGATAATCAACTTGCATAAAGAGAAATAATTTCAAATTCTGCTAATCACGTCTAGGGTTTCTGTCTAGCAGATGATGCTGATTATGTGTTCATGATGAGGGATGTATGTTTGAGGTGTTTTGCAAGAATGCATGCGTTTACGCGACGCTGAACAAAATGGCGACTATCAGTCATTTAACCTAATCTATAGAATAAGGGTATTGTATATGTATATTGCATATCCTTTTAAATGTTGGTTATTTTCAAATTACCGTGTTATCTACCAAGATATTACTTGTTGTCGCGTCGGTAAGATCAAAAGACAAAATTTTCAGGGAATTGTTCTATCCAGAGACTTGTTGACATATCCCCTATTGCTTTCTGTGCGACCACTCCCCTTCACCACCTTCATAGGATGAGTCTAATGTATTCTTTGCTAAAGACAACTTTTTATTCAGTCTATGTTATTGTCTGCATTATACTAGTATACCTTCCTGTCTGAACAAACAACCTCTCATGACAGTAAATCTGATCAGATGTCTGAACAAGTAGATATCTTTGATCTGAACAGCTTTGAAGTATAAACGAGGAGATACTAACTCGTCAGAATATTTTGATGAGTTTTGAGTCTGGTGGAGTGCAAATCAATGTTCTTTCATGTTCTGCACATTAAGAACAAACTCATTGTTTAACCACAGAAGGAATATTTGGAACTTTGAATAGTATTTGCTATTATCTCTAAAAATGCTTTTTCGTGGCTTTGATTAAATTGAAAAATAAATTAGGTTTATTTTAATCAAATTTAAGTAAAGAAAAAGAAGTCGTACAACTATTTTTAACTCCAAATGAAAAAAAGCTATTAATGTATGCTGTCATATCTTTGATTAAATACACCCGTATAGGCAGGTATTATTTTCGAAAAAATGAGGCTTTTGATTCTAAAACTTATGTTTTGAAATCGTTGCATTTTGTGTAAAATTAGAGTAAAGAAAGAACTTAACTTTAAATCAATGTTAATATATTCATTATCATTTTCAGTAACGTAAAAGAAAACGACCCTTCAATGCCTATTTCATTTGGGAAAATCATAGAAATTACCTTTTATTTTATGATGCACAGTGCCTCCGCGGCTGTAGTAATAAGAGTAAAAAGTAAATATAAGGTTCTTAATTTTCCATGCTCTCACTGTGGTGTTGTGATGTTCAGTCACCGCGATTTTAGCTGCTGTTTCTAAATCCTCGGTGGGGTTTGATATTACACGTTATTCAACTGTAAATTAAATCTTTGTAAACTCGAGAAAGCTTAGTAATGTTATCAAGTTTCTTGACGTTTTTGCATGAAGACACCATTGGCATTAAAACATGACGACCATCCAACGAATAAGTGTTGCAAATCATAACAATTTGATTGGACTTATCCAAATCGTTCAATTTCAAGCTTACACTTTGTTTTCTTTTAACTTTTGATTCCTTGACACAACTCTAATTGCATTAATTCAACGCTTTTAATTCTATGCCAGTAAACATAATCAAATAGCCAGGATGATCTGAACTGCTTTGACGCTGTGTTACTAAATATTTAATGATTTTGAATAGGTTTTGCTTTAGCATCTTTCATGATATTGCTGGTAATAGGTAAAATCGATGTTCTACAAGGTTTCGGTGGAATAGCTATCGACAATGCTCTAGAGGTTAAATTTACATTGTTGATCCTTATATTAGTTATTTTGTCCATTTAGTTTTCGTTATGAAGCGGGTCACAAAACCTCAAAACGTTCTTGTCAGATATGAGGTAAGAATCAATGTTCTATGAAGTTCTCAGCGGACTTTCTATCGACAAATGCGTCTATAATGAAGCCATGCTGTTCTCATTAATTTCAAATCGGATAGAGATTTGAAAGTCTGAGTATCACTTTATCTCACAAACAACTTTAAATGGTGGATTGATTTAATCATTGCCAGTGAATGGCCAGGAAGATATGTTTATGTGTTATCAATTCAAGTGTATTGCCGCAGCACGGATCTCAGACTGAGAGTTGTGTAACGGTAAGATCTTACAAAAAGCCTTTAGTTTGAAACAGCATCATCTTATACTGAAATCCTGAAAATATTTAGTTCGAAGCATGCATGATTTCACTTTAAACTCTATGGCATTTCTTTACCCTGAAAGTTTCTTCGTGAATCTGAATATAAATAGGATTATTCATGGCTTTATTATATTACTCTTGTCCAACTACCAACTTTATTGTGGGATCTATTTTATGCAAATGTTATCGGACCTAGCAAAAAGGTAAACCATATCCTCACAGATACTTATTGATATATTCTCTCCCCACAGAGGTAGATCAAGTCATAAAAAGTTGATATTACCTTTGTTCTAATCAGACCAAATCCGTTGGTTCCGGTTGTTTCCTTTCCACAATCCATTTGAATTTTTTAACCAAATGAACACGCTTCATGTGTTGTTCATATCTCAATGGTGTTTTTTCGTGGTCAAGTAGCCAACATAAGGATTTTAGAACAGCGTCGCTGATTGCACAACTAACTTTGATTACCTCCAATCAGGCACCTCCCGTTCTATCCCACAAAGTCGGCGAGTTAGAACAGATGATGCATCAACATGAGTTGATCTGCCTCTGTGGGGAGAGAATGACCACCGGTGAGCACCCGTCTTCTTATGCCAACCTCTTAATTTCATGAAAGCTTTTGAGTTTGTTTAAATTGTTTTCTATATTTATTAGATTTTTGTATTCTTGTAGGATAGCTTATCAGAGTTAAAAGTTCTAGCACTTTTTATAGTGTTTCATCATATTCATACTGGTGATGTTACCGCATTCGCCATTTAATGTCTTGAAACTGTGTGATAGTTTCTTGCAAAATTATCGTCTCGAATGTCATGTAGAGAATAGTATTTTAGAACACTTATGTCTGCATTAATCAGTTTTAATGGTTTCAAGTTTTGTCACCCCTTGTATCAAAAACAAAAGTCTTGAAAAAATACATAAAAACTGCTTAAAGGAATTGAATTCTCAACTACAGGAAAAGCAAACTTGCAAACTGTTTGGTCCTGTCTACGTTGTGCCATCGTTGGATCATCATCACGGATAAGACAGAAAGTCATTAGTTTCCCTCCACGTCTGACTTCTACAGACGGGGTCAGGTTAAGAGAGTGTTAAAGATTCCTTGCGTTGTGTCTGGGACAGCACTAGACAGATATTTATGATGCTACTAACAGTTATGGTTGGCACGATTCCTCGTAACTTTGTGATCTACTAACCCGTGTCTATTGTTAGCTTTCCAAACGAATGCATCTGCTGATTCTATTGTATTATTAGCGTAATAGAGAACTAACCATAATTGTCAATGGTTTGCTTATAATATATTTAAGGTTATTAGTGTATACATTTGAACAAAAAACTAAACATTGCACATGACTAACAATTCATGTAAAATACATTTCTTGCATAAACATTCGTTTACGAAGGTTAAAAGAATTGTACATAAGACGAGTTATCAATTTCCATAATTTACAAAACTTTCCTGAATATTAGATTCAAATAACTAAGTCATGATCTAAACATCTTGCACGTCATTACCAAATCCTCACCACAACAGATCAATTAAACAGAAACCTACAAAAAGTTCATCTTTAATAATTCTTATTGAATTATTTGGATGCTTTACTAATTAGAAAGTACAGATCATGATGAATTCCTTAAATTACACCTTTTCATTCTACTTCTTTGTGTAACCATCCGTTCAGGCTGTTTTTGATTGTAGCAAACTTCAGAGCGAAAAGATTTGTACTTTAACAAACTGGAAAACATGAAGCACACTGGGACCTTACTACATGTGCTTCTATATAATTCAGGGCGGTTGACCTTTAATTTATTCTATCCATGAATCAATTCTGTCTTTCCTGCAAGCATCATGATTTCAGAATAAGTGATATAAGTTATACATGTAGGATGCAGTAAACCAACGCTGGTTTACCTGCATGGTCATGAAGGATCGATTATCGATGAGATAACCTGCATCACTCCCCTTCAAATAGATTGTTGTAATTACCAATAAACTACAGTTTTAAGGAGGTTGGACACAACAAAAATATCGAGATACTAAGAAATAGTTAATTTGATCTTATTTTGTTGATAAATACGTCTCGAATCAAATTACCTCATAAAAATACCATGTCACCACAGTATTTGTTGAAGAAGTGCCCTCTCGTAAGGGCACCTGATGATGCAATATTTTTATATGATTATTCATTTTGTTTTTCTATTAAGACATTGCAGTATAGAAACTAATGCAGAAAGAAGAAACTTGAAAGTAATATGAAGTACAATTATATTATACATTATATGAATACAAACCTGTTTTTTTTAGATCATTTCATTAGTTAAAGGTTAGTTAGGGAAATGAATTGTATAACAAATACTTATGTACACATTTATCTTAATTTATTTAACTAAAACAAACTGCTCAGTAACAAAGGTATCCAATCTCCTTAATCGGTAAATGTACTGCTTTAAATAACTACTGTTCTTTCAATATTTCCATTTTCCAGGTTTGCTTACTATACATTCCTTCAAGTATTGACATTAAGTAGAAGTCGGAGCAAAAAGAAGTATCTTAATGTTTTCTGACATCCATTAACCAATGTAGAGAAACAGAACATCCATTCTTAACCTTAAACTGCCAGTAAGAAATTTAAGGACATAAATCAACCATTACTGGAATACCTTAAAATTGTGCCCATAGGAACCTGAAACCTGAGAAAACACTTGTAGGGAAACAACCTAGAGCTTTGAGCTTCTCAACATATGGTACTACATGTCATGTTGCCATGAGTGCTTTGTTAATGTCATCTAGTATTGTTTGTGAATAAAGCTGTAATGTTTTACTGGTGTGTAATTGATATGAAATGTTATGAATGTCTCATGAGAAAATGAAAACAACTGTATATTCTGTAAATACATTATGTTGTGAAATACAGCAGTGGTAACATAGATTTTCAATCTTACAAACATGTTCATGATTTATTTTGCAAAGATACTTCATATTCAGTCATGGTTTATCTGCATTTCACCTGAAGACCTTCTAGACGACAGCCACTTTGAATGTTCATGCTGTCCTCCGTATGAAAGGGTTGATTCTAAATCTAAAACAGATTGGCAGGGGGTTTGTGTCCAAAATGTTTGTCTAAAAGTTATTGAATATTGTTATCCCCAAAGATAAGATATTTGTGCTACTGAGTGTTCATCGTAAAATAGGCACCAAAATAATTCCACTTTTCAATCTATAAGATAAAATATATGGGATTTTTTAACCTTTGAGAATTATTTTATAGTACCTCACAAATTCTTCTGGTGGATTTTACAATTGGGAACAAGTTTCTAATCATTTTCAAATATCTATAACCAAGATGGCGAACTTAATGGTCAGCCACATTTTGGTTAGTAGTCGATACTCTGGGACATCATTATCTTAGTTGGAATATTTAAAATTACTCACTTCTAAGAACATAAAGTAATTTAAGAACACATTTTGTCTTCCAAACCAAGTTTATGGGGAAAATTGTTCTAAAAAATACATAGTTTTTGGCTTGATGATAGTTAAAAGGAGAGAACATTCGGTATTTTATTATTTTTTCAATCGAAATCTTTACTTTGTCACTAGTATACTAAGATACACATCCAAAACGCTCAAAATACAAGCTAGAAGTTAAACGTAACAGTTGATATGTGATATGTGTTTTGTGTTACGCGATATGTACTGTATGACAACCAACCTCGACACAACACGAAACCATTATATATAGTCGGAAAACTTTTTTTCTGCGCCATGTATAACCCCCAGTTAGTAAGAGATGCGTTCATTGATTGCCGTTCTATTAATATGAAAGGGACTTTTACTTTTATTGTATTCACTGAATCGTCAAATTTGGCCCGTGACGAAGACTTTGAAGAACTCTCGTACAATGTACAATTCTTTCCTATGTACAATTATCTAAGCTTGCCATCGCAGACTGAAAGACTTGAAAGAAATACAAAGTGTCCCTTTATGTTATTCATCGTATGGCAAATTTAACTTCGAAATTAATATATTTCGTCTGATTACGTTTCTTGTACTTTTCTATTTTAACATACATGATCTCTAGAAGTTAAATTGAGATTGCTGATACTTACATTAGTTATTAGTTCCTTCATATGAAGCGGGTCACAAAATCCAAAACGTTCTAGTCAGATAAGAGGTACGAATCAATGTTCTATTAAGTTCTCAGCGAACTTTCTATCGACAAATGCGTGTTGATGCTTATGCACCTTGGTTTCGTCTATGATGAAGTCATGCTGTTCTCATTCATTTCACATTTATCGACAATCCTGACGTTTGATATTGAGATGTTGAAGTTCAAGTATCACTTTATCTCAAAACTTTTCAAAGAGTGGATTTGATTTAATCATTGTCAGTGAACAACCAGGAATATATCTTTATGTCTGATCAATTATATATGTTCTTAAGAAGTACGGATACACATGATTTAGAGACCTTGATGGTACCATCTTGTATGAGAGCAACAATTAAACTTGAATAGCGTCGTGTCTTGAGTTCCGAAGATATTTAGACTTCAGGTTTAGACTAATTGGGATTGATATTTTCAAACACCTTTTACTAAATGTAAATATGTAAATATTTCTATGCAAATTCTTAAAGGGATATTAGATAAGGCTAATAACATGCTACCTGTAAGAATCAGCAGCTCACAATACAGATTTTAAAAATCAGAAATTTTTATAGTTTTTAACAGACATACCCACGAACTATTCAATTAATATGGTATGACGCTGGTTTACCTGCATGGTCATGAAGGATCGATTATCGATGAGATAACCTGCATCACTCCCCTTCAAATAGATTGTTGTAATTACCAATAAACTACAGTTTTAAGGAGGTTGGACACAACAAAAATATCGAGATACTAAGAAATAGTTAATTTGATCTTATTTTGTTGATAAATACGTCTCGAATCAAATTACCTCATAAAAATACCATGTCACCACAGTATTTGTTGAAGAAGTGCCCTCTCGTAAGGGCACCTGATGATGCAATATTTTTATATGATTATTCATTTTGTTTTTCTATTAAGACATTGCAGTATAGAAACTAATGCAGAAAGAAGAAACTTGAAAGTAATATGAAGTACAATTATATTATACATTATATGAATACAAACCTGTTTTTTTTAGATCATTTCATTAGTTAAAGGTTAGTTAGGGAAATGAATTGTATAACAAATACTTATGTACACATTTATCTTAATTTATTAAACTAAAACAAACTGCTCAGTAACAAAGGTATCCAATCTCCTTAATCGGTAAATGTACTGCTTTAAATAACTACTGTTCTTTCAATATTTCCATTTTCCAGGTTTGCTTACTATACATTCCTTCAAGTATTGACATTAAGTAGAAGTCGGAGCAAAAAGAAGTATCTTAATGTTTTCTGACATCCATTAACCAATGTAGAGAAACAGAACATCCATTCTTAACCTTAAACTGCCAGTAAGAAATTTAAGGACATAAATCAACCATTACTGGAATACCTTAAAATTGTGCCCATAGGAACCTGAAACCTGAGAAAACACTTGTAGGGAAACAACCTAGAGCTTTGAGCTTCTCAACATATGGTACTACATGTCATGTTGCCATGAGTGCTTTGTTAATGTCATCTAGTATTGTTTGTGAATAAAACTGTAATGTTTTACTGGTGTGTAATTGATATGAAATGTTATGAATGTCTCATGAGAAAATGAAAACAACTGTGTATTCTGTAAATACATTATGTTGTGAAATACAGCAGTGGTAACATAGATTTTCAATCTTACAAACATGTTCATGATTTATTTTGCAAAGATACTTCATATTCAGTCATGGTTTATCTGCATTTCACCTGAAGACCTTCTAGACGACAGCCACTTTGAATGTTCATGCTGTCCTCCGTATGAAAGGGTTGATTCTAAATCTAAAACAGATTGGCAGGGGGTTTGTGTCCAAAATGTTTGTCTAAAAGTTATTGAATATTGTTATCCCCAAAGATAAGATATTTGTGCTACTGAGTGTTCATCGTAAAATAGGCACCAAAATAATTCCACTTTTCAATCTATAAGATAAAATATATGGGATTTTTTAACCTTTGAGAATTATTTTATAGTACCTCACAAATTCTTCTGGTGGATTTTACAATTGGGAACAAGTTTCTAATCATTTTCAAATATCTATAACCAAGATGGCGAACTTAATGGTCAGCCACATTTTGGTTAGTAGTCGATACTCTGGGACATCATTATCTTAGTTGGAATATTTAAAATTACTCACTTCTAAGAACATAAAGTAATTTAAGAACACATTTTGTCTTCCAAACCAAGTTTATGGGGAAAATTGTTCTAAAAAATACATAGTTTTTGGCTTGATGATAGTTAAAAGGAGAGAACATTCGGTATTTTATTATTTTTTCAATCGAAATCTTTACTTTGTCACTAGTATACTAAGATACACATCCAAAACGCTCAAAATACAAGCTAGAAGTTAAACGTAACAGTTGATATGTGATATGTGTTTTGTGTTACGCGATATGTACTGTATGACAACCAACCTCGACACAACACGAAACCATTATATATAGTCGGAAAACTTTTTTTCTGCGCCATGTATAACCCCCAGTTAGTAAGAGATGCGTTCATTGATTGCCGTTCTATTAATATGAAAGGGACTTTTACTTTTATTGTATTCACTGAATCGTCAAATTTGGCCCGTGACGAAGACTTTGAAGAACTCTCGTACAATGTACAATTCTTTCCTATGTACAATTATCTAAGCTTGCCATCGCAGACTGAAAGACTTGAAAGAAATACAAAGTGTCCCTTTATGTTATTCATCGTATGGCAAATTTAACTTCGAAATTAATATATTTCGTCTGATTACGTTTCTTGTACTTTTCTATTTTAACATACATGATCTCTAGAAGTTAAATTGAGATTGCTGATACTTACATTAGTTATTAGTTCCTTCATATGAAGCGGGTCACAAAATCCAAAACGTTCTAGTCAGATAAGAGGTACGAATCAATGTTCTATTAAGTTCTCAGCGAACTTTCTATCGACAAATGCGTGTTGATGCTTATGCACCTTGGTTTCGTCTATGATGAAGTCATGCTGTTCTCATTCATTTCACATTTATCGACAATCCTGACGTTTGATATTGAGATGTTGAAGTTCAAGTATCACTTTATCTCAAAACTTTTCAAAGAGTGGATTTGATTTAATCATTGTCAGTGAACAACCAGGAATATATCTTTATGTCTGATCAATTATATATGTTCTTAAGAAGTACGGATACACATGATTTAGCGACCTTGATGGTACCATCTTGTATGAGAGCAACAATTAAACTTGAATAGCGTCTTGTCTTGAGTTCAGAAGATATTTAGACTTCAGGTTTAGACTAATTGGGATTGATATTTTCAAACACCTTTTACTAAATGTAAATATGTAAATATTTCTATGCAAATTCTTAAAGGGATATTAGATAAGGCTAATAACATGCTACCTGTAAGAATCAGCAGCTCACAATACAGATTTTAAAAATCAGAAATTTTTATAGTTTTTAACAGACATACCCACGAACTATTCAATTAATATCATTATACTGACAGCAATGATGTACACTTTATCACCAACTGACAACACTGTTTAAGACATTTCAGTTCCCGAACAAGAGTTAGATGGTCTTTAACTAGGAATTCGATACAAGAGACATTCTTTACTTACTGATATTGTGGTTGACTAATATCAAGATAAAAAAGAATTATCGCTCATGGATGTTCGCAATCTCAATGTTCAAAATGATTTGTTTTCATGATCTATACAAAATGAGCGAACGATAAGTTTATTTAATTGTCCTTATAACAGTCAAGTGTTAAAATAAAATATTAGATATTAGTCAATATAACACACTTGCGATAGTTGAATATTTAATACTGACAATAAATGTAAGCCTTGTAAACATGGCTTGGAACAGTGATCTATAATCTATAACATTATGTTGATGGCAAGAAATAAGTGCAAAATGTCATTTTACGCTTCATAATAAAATAATTTATCCGCCATAGAACGAATGATACGTTTATTTAATTGTCCTTATTACAGGCAAGTGATGAAATGATACTTAAACCGGTAAAAGAGATAGAAGCCAATATTAGCATGTCATTGTCATGTAAACATAGCTTGAAACGCTGATCTAAAATGTATATAATTATGTTGATGGCAAGAAATAACTTACAAAATGTGGTTTCACACATTCATTATTATGTATTTATCAGCCATTTGAAATCGATGATTCTTTGTTACATCCGATATCTTCTTAGGTTGTTCATTTACTAAATTCACCTGACAACCTTTCTGTCTGGTAAAACAATTTCTTCTTGATCCACTGCCTATTGAATTTCTGATATTAGTGAGAGAAAGATAATTGTAATTCCAAAATGTACACTCTACAAAGCGTATTAAAATGAATTACACTCTTGCCCTCTGGCGTCAAATGAAAATATATTAATCTTCAACAATACTTGTTAGTTGTTTATTCTAAAAGACATGAAGACCAAAAGATAAGGAATAACGACCTGTATTTGAAAAAAAAACTTGAAGCATTGACAAAAACAATGCCTCCAGATATTCGCTGTGGCATTGCTTATGGGGTTTTCGCATTTTAATTCTTTCAATCAACATTTGTACAAAATAACATTACTTTTTCATTATGTTTTAAAAATCACAAATTAGGAGGTAGTGTCATGCGTTTTTGGATCCTTGTGAATTAGAGTTAAATGGCAGTCTATCTAAATTTGACATCTATATTGAAACAGTTGACATAAGTTTGTTTTAAACTATTTAATTTGTATTTTATACTTATGATTTGAAATAAGAAATCACTGTATCATCATATTTCATTATCAAAATATTGCAAAAACGTGAAATATATAGTTTAGAGGATGATCTTTCTTTCTTTCTCAAAGGAATATCATAAATTATAGTCTCATGTGCTTTGACAGATGCTTCCCTTAGATTTTGTCCCCAAATTATTTTTAAAATAATTTTGTGAACATATCAATAAACGCGACTAAAATAATTGTTACTATTTTGAAATATATTTGATAAGAAATGATCTTTCATATTATCAACATATTTGTTTCTAAAAAAGAAAAGTAACAATTAATGCTTTCATCTCAAGATAAGGCATAATGTACAGAAGTAGAAGAAAAGTAAATGACAGTTTTGGCGCAAAAAGATTTGAAAATTATAATAATTATTTTCTTTCATTGGTATTAGTAAATCTGCTTAATAGTGTGACGTCTCTGTGTATTTGCCGTTATACTTTCTTCGTAAACAAACTATTTCTAAGGACATTTGTGAGGACATCTGTATTATATAAAGTGCATGACATGTTTCCAATTTCATAGTGTGATTGTTTGGATACTTCAATGATCCAGGAACAGCACAGTTTATCATCGTATTCCAAGTTTTATTGCTCACACTTTCAAGTAAAAAAACGATGCCATCATGCCTTGTCTTGAAGCAAATCTACCTCTCACACAAATCTAGTCTACAGACAAAATATAAATGTTAAACTTGTCTAGCAAGCAACCACAAGCAATTATCAAATACATCTCGAGGGTCAATATGCACATAACTAAATGACAACCTGATAGCAGAGACTTTTTAGCAAAACAGTAAAGTGTCTTTTAAGGTGATATAAATGTATATTCTCAGACATATTTTTCTTGCAATGTTGGTTGATTAATTCAGTATACAGGATAACTGTCCAACTCTGAAACAAAAATATATTAATGATCAATAACAGCAAACTAAGCGTTTCTCTGGACGATTTTGCATGTTGAATTTTCTTAACTTATTATTCAAACTGACTTATGCAAGATACAAGTTTATTGTTTATACAATCTGGTTTAACAAGATACATGTTTATTGCTTATACAATCTGTTTTCAAGTTATTCAAACCTTTTATCTCCATGTCTTTATGTGCTCTTGTACCTTCTTCCCTTGACCAAGTTTCGTCTGGACAAACACGTCTAGCAACCCTTTCAGTTGCAGATCTAACAAATCCATTGATCCAAATGCCTTGCTAAATCACTGAACCTTTATGATCTTATAACATTAAACGGTCCAGGAACATGAGAATGCTTGTCAACCTTGACAAACGATTGTTGTATTGATCTTAAAGAAAGGACAAGAACTTTCTAAATACCTATTTTTTATCTGAGAAAGTCACATCACAAGGTCATAATTTCCAATTGCATCAATATTGTTCACAAACAGATCATTACAAAAGTTTGTTTGCTTGTTTTGTATAAATCAACAATTGCTTATTTAATCATTGAACTGAAGCAAACGTTTTCGAACTTTTGTTACATAAAATAAAACATAAGCTTGTTCAATAAACTTTAAAAAGTTCTTTAAAAGTTCCAACAATGGAAAAAAGTTCGACGAAACTTAATAATAAAAATAACTTTATAAAATATATGTAAATGTATTATTTAGAAAGTTATAAATCATGTTTGCATTTATGCAGATGTCCTTGTACTGAAGTGATTGATGCTGTTTCTCTTGTAACCTTTAACGGAGCAGTAGCCCGTTTTAGGGGGAATATAAGGTGATGTCAGGAAAATGAAAATTAATGGTTCCAATTGAAAGACAATGTCTTTAAACCCAATGGAGCAGTAATAATTCAGATATATAATGCAAAGTTTAGCCATGAGATTCTTTTTTCTTACACAAAATGAATTAAAGGTGTTCACACAAAATGGCGGCCAATGGATTTTATGTGAATCCGTATATTTTGTCCTCTGACTATTGATGATTGGCTCGTGTAATGAGATTTTTGACACTGTCAAAATAATACATTTTGCATTAAGTTACAATCATCAGTGATCAATTTGAAATATAAAACCATCAAAAGACGTGCTACTGCTCCTTTAAACACTGCCCTTAGAATTGGCGTTTACGAAACTTTATGTGAGCTTGACTACTAAAAAGTTTGGCCATTTTCCTCAAACAAAGTTGATGAGCATGAATAATTATCTTTTTTAAAACAGTTTTCAGCAATAATCGAAACATTAAAGGGGCAGTAGCACGTTTTTAGGGGGAATATAAGGTGATGTCAGGAAAATGAAAATAAATGGTTTCAAATGAAAGAAAATGATTTTAAACTAAATGGAGCAGTAATAATTCAAATATATAACGTAAGGTTCAGCCATGCGATTCCTTTTTCTTGCAAAAATGAATTAAAGGTGTTCACAAGAAAATGGCCGCCAATGGATTTTATGTGAATCCTCATACTTTGTCCTCTGACTATGGGTGATTGGCTTGTGTAATGTGATTGTTGACACTGTCAATATAATACATTAGGCATTTACTTGCAATTATAAGTGAAATTTTTGAAATATAAAATTATCAAAAAACGTGCTACTGCCCCTTTAAGTAGTTCTCTAAAATCAACACAGGAGAGAATGTATCTCTGTATCAATGATACGATTGATCAGCGTTTAAATGTTCCTAACACTTGATGTAATAACACAATTAATGTCCGATGGTTAAATAATGACAAGACTGTTAATCAATGATTACGTCAAACACATCCACGTTTAATAGGTACTCCACGACAAGGATGTTTGTCCAGACAGAGACGTTGTCTTGACAGTAAGACAAGATTTAGACCTTTGATTGTCTGATACGTACTTCCTTCCTGCATTCGTGCATTCGTCCAGGATAAACACTGTATTCCAAAGTTGTGAATAAAAGTGTAAGTTACTCCACAGAAGCAGTATGGAAGAATTGTGTTTGTAAGACAACAGATAAGGGGAGGAAGATTAACAATATAATTTCTTTTAAATATCTTAAATCTACAGTCGAACACAGTCTTAATTTGAAAAATTACATATATTTGTGAAATTCACTTAAACTCATAAGGCAATCATTGGTACGAAGAAAGTCACTTCGAAAGTAAAGTTCGCCCAACCATCTTTCATTTACTGCTCTGCATATACTGAAAACGTGTTTAGAGCAAGGAACACGATATAATATGATGATAAATCACTATCAGTTATTATGAAACTTGGTTTAAAAAAAAACATGTTAAGGTAAAGTTAAGTGTACAGTTGTACATCATTCAGAAATAATTGATAGCTTATTCAGCATTTGATGCATGTGAATTTACAAGAAAACATTTATTACAGGAAGAATTTGTCGAGTTTGGTATCAATCGGTCAGGAAGAATTACTTTTACGAATCAGATTAGGCCTGACATAAGTTGGTGTTTAAGGTGTTTTGAACAATATTTCAGCTATTATTGGATGATGCCATCCCAAAGAGAGTAGATAAATCAGGGAGCAAGGGATAGAAAGGATGAGAGAAAAGACGGAAAGAAAGGCATAGTCAGAGATAGAAAGCAGGGTTTAGAAGGACTCGCATTTGGTCTGACTTCTACCCGTCGTTCTGTCAAGCTTGGGTGACCCTACCAGGAGCATAATATATCCAGCTGGAATAACTCTTGGGGTCGCCGAAGCACACAAACCACAATACCACGATAAAAATCATCTTCCGCACGCATCGGGCGAGATATGCATTTACAAGAAATTCATATTCACCCTTGCGACAACTCGACGGGAAAGTTGTGACAGGAAGTAGCCTGATTATTGAGCTATGGTGTTGGCCAATCAAAAGCGAGGATATATTTCAATTGAGCAAACAAAACTGTAATAAAACGATGCGATGTCTAAATAGAAACTGAGAGATACAGCCTTATTCTACGCAGTTTTTTGATGACCTATATTCACGCATCGCTTTTATGAAAATTTGAGAAAAGGTATTTTATTGAGGAAACATGTTTTGGAAGTGAGAAGATGTATTTAATAAAGAAAACAGTTTATTAAACGAGAGAATTTGAGAAAAGGTATTTTATTGAGGAAACTTGTTTTGGAAGTGAGAAGATGTATTTAATAAAGAAAACAATTTATTAAACAAGAGAGAATTTGAGAAAAGGTATTTTATTGAGACAACGCCGTCAAGAGCATCTTCCCCAACTCATTCATCACAGGCTGCTTTTTCAATTTTCACGCAATGCATTTGGAGAAATACACAGAGGGTAGGACTGGCTACAGAGTTTTCCTCGGACTAAAGATGATGGTCCGAAGAGCTGCCGCTCTTCCCCTTGTACCACTTGACAAGGTAGAAGATGTCTGGGCCGATACCATTGGAGATAGTCCTGCAGGAGAGAAGGCGATCAGGTTCATGGACTACATGACCACCACCTGGATCGAGGGCACATGGGAACCGTCCATGTGGAATCACTTTGGAAACGAAGGACACAGGACAAACAATCACCTGGAGGGGTACCACCAGATCAACAAGGTTGCTCAGAAGAAAGTTCCGAATATCTATGAAGTGGTTCGGCTTCTGAAGAGAGAGCAGTCCCTGACGGAAGTCAAGCTACAGCAGTTACAGGGTAACTGGCGGGAATCTTTAAGGAAGAAGCGCTACTGGACCATAGACTCGCGACTTCGAGCCCTGAAGGACGATCTCAGGAACAACATTATCGGAGACATCACCTACACCGACCACGTCTCCGAACTTCTTAAGTTGTCTTGAACAATAGTAGCATTGTATATTTGTAAATATTTTGTATATAATTTTGTGAACAAGATGTGTTCCATAAAAAGATAAAAGTGATGTCATATTAAAAATAACTGTGACAGAAATCTGAATTATAGATTCCGACATGAGAGTGTTTAATTAAACAACTGTGTACATAATCCTGTCTTATATAATCCTGTTATTTGTTAGAGTTGTTTATTGGGTGCACTCAGCCGTTACGAAGGTGACCATCTACTCGGACGCCTACGCTCATCGGAGCTTGTCGAGTAGTCAATTTAGGCTTCCCGGACCATAACCGTTGTCACAACGCAACTAAGGGATTAATTAGAAATTAAATTTCTCTTCGAGTTCGAGTTGGACTGACGCAAGGGACGTAACTCTGTTTGTCCTACAGGGGGCGCTGATAGAGTCACAACTTTCCCGTCGAGTTGTCTCAAGGGTGAATATGAATTTCTTGTAAATGCATATCTCGCCCGATGCGTGCGGAAGATCGATCAAGTTATGAATAGTAACTCGATTGTACTTTATTCATATTTTCCTTTCATAACAAATTCTTTCAGAACTGTAAATGTTAAAACAAAAAGATATCTTTACAAAAGAAGAAGAGAACCCAAAATATTACTTAATACTGAGACTGATACACGCAAGTATCCCAGTCAATCAAATATACCTTTATATATGTAAAACATGATCTATGAAATTAATGTGTTAAGTCATGGAACCATCAACAGTCAAAGTTTTTAAGACATCTGTATCAATGAAATATACTTCAAGATACCCATATTCCTAATCAGTAGCATAAGCACTTTGGTAAGGTGGTTCAGCACCCAATCATGCAGAATTGTTTGCTGCCATGTAAAATGGATTAAAACCAAAGTAGATATCACTAATCGTTTTTAATCTATGCAAATAGACATAACAAAATGAGCTTCTTCCCATTCAGTGTTTTCAGAATAAGGTGTTCGTCCAGACAGGAAAGTCGTAATTTGAACTAAGTAAATGATAACATATCCTAAAACGATGAATCAAACATTGCAGAGAAAGCTGCTTACCATAAATTGTAAAACTTAACATTATACATTCAGGTTGAATATAGGGAAATCCGTTGTAGACCTGTCAAATGCAATACTTCAAACAGTTGTGTAGCGGTTATCATTCCGCAAGTCTTGTACTCACATTTCTTATAACTCGGTAAAGTACTATACGTAAACATTGCTTAATATTCTTAAACTTAATTTAGTAGTAATTAAGAGAGTTATCACATCCTTTTCTAGGAACCAAAATAACAGTTGGTTAAAATGATAACGTTATTTACGTAAATTGATTTTCGAGATTTGTGATTGTGTAATTGGCTGCATGCATGTATGTTCATTGTATATGTTTCTTGCTCTTATCAGCATCTTTGTTGCTGCTATGTTGCTGCTAACTTTTTTTTCAAAACTGCGTAGTAAGAATAATTGTATTCACATGCGAATGATGTTGTGACTGTAAGCATTGACATAATGACAACGACTTTAAGGTTGAAGGGTAGCTGTTAACTGAAGGTTAAGTAAAGTGTTTCTGTCCCTTGTTTGTCTGACCAACTTTCTGTCTGGACAAACAACTTCAGCACCTCATTCACTTGCTGATTCTGACAAAACCATTGATCCACAGATGTTGCTAAAGCACTCAACCTTTATAATCTTAAAACATCAAAAGGTTAAGAATCCTGAGATTGCCTGTGAACCTTGCAGAACGTTTTCTAAATTGATCTTTAGAAAAACAAAAACACATTCTAGCATTGATTTTCTCTGAACACCCCATATCAAGGTCGTAATTTTTCCTTAATTATTGATCACTAAACGTTCATTTCAAACATTATTGCACTTACCATACTAAGTCGAACATATTTTGTCAAAGAAATGTTCAAGCCTCATTTAAGAAATCGTATTGAAAATGATACAACCATTGTCAATGAATCCCCAGATATCCATTATTTTCTGAAATAATTCAAAAGGAGAGGGAGGTTAAATGTAAAACGTTTTAAATAATGTTGGTTCAGCCTCATGATTCGGAATTCCATAAACGCTAGAGTTTATATTAACTATCTATGTATATGTTTGTTCTTGACATTGTTCTAATTGTGAAAGGTTGTTAGTTTGTGTATCAGAATAAGACATAATTGTTCATCTGCTCCTCTTGACACAAAAAATGGTGAGACATCCTTTATCGAACATTTTTTTTTCAGAAATCAATGTTAAAAGGTTTTGAAAGATTGATCAACACTTTTATGTTCACGAAACTTTTGATGTTATAAAATAATGACGGTTCGATGATTTAACAGAGTCTGTTAGTGTTAATCAATTGGTGAGTCATAAACAGCCAAGTGAAAGAGGTACTCAAAAACCACAATGTTTGTCCAGACAGCGCCTGTCTTAACAGTTAAGAGGAGACCGTTGACTACTGAATTCACCAAAACGGCTTTGAACAGTGCTATGTGTTGGCAAAACCAATCTTACCTGACCCTTAAAAGGATACATTACGTTTGGTAATGGTGAAAGGGTGATATGTTTTATGACAACAAATAATGTATTAAATGGGTATTTTTGTGAATGATAATATGTGTTTCCCTCATCAGTTTTGGTTTGGGAATAATAAATCTACTCAGCAATTGTACAATGTATATGAAGTTGCAATGAGAGTTTGAAATCAGTGATCATTATTTATTACGAAACTGATAAATCTGCATTTACGTTCAATTTTAATTGCGTGTAAAACAACTTTTCAGCAGAACTTGATTCTGAAATACGGTAAACTATGCTCTGTTGATATGGGAATACTATCGATAGGAATGCAAAACAAAACCAAAAACAAAAACCCTTAAAACCCTTTTTTTTTCATCTTGTTTATTTAAACCAAAGTTATTTACAAAGCAAAACACATTTAATGAATATGATTGATGACATGTATAGGTATAGTATACGTGATGCGTGCTCACATGCACAAATGTTAGTCTCAAGAACTATCTTAAACTTCTGCTGCTGTAAGTTACCAATGGTTATGTATTAGGAAAGTTCCAATTGCTATCAACACGTTTACTCCCCATGTAACACTACACCGCCTGTCTTGTCAGGAAAATAATCCCCCAACCAATAATTGACACGAAAACTCTACCATTAAGTCTTTAAGAGATGTTAAGGTATATGTCCTGAGCGTTTCATGGCATTAACTACATGCACCAAATAGTTTATTCGGTTGTTAGAGAAAAAAGAACTTTGATAGTAATATGTAAGTGTTTCCCTTCCAAAAGATAATAATTAAGTCTATTCCCCCCGAATCATAGAAAGCCAAGGGCCGATGGATTTTAGATAATAAAGGGTTTGAAGGAATTTTCTTAACCTTTGATTTTGACTTTAACTAGGATTGTCTTTTTGAAATTAGAAATATTGTCCTCATACACATGGTTTCCTTAAGTTGAATGACTATCACGTATTTTTTTGATAGGGTGACCGACGTGCTGACTAGTTACTTAACATATATAATATTGCTAACTTTACCCGTCTTTCATAAACTAGTATTTATGCGAATAGAAATAGTAATATATTGTTGTGATTTAACACATTGATGATCAAATGATCATCAAACTGCACGAATTGGTAGTTCACAAAGTCAAGAAAAATCAGCGTTGCTTATTATTTATTGAAAGTGAAAACACTATATCTAATACTAATACATGTACCCAATTGTTTCATATTTGCGAATAGTCAACACTGACTTGATTTCGCGCAAGGACGTGCTATATTGATCCAAAACATGGTAAAAATACCAGCATATTATTTAAATCCGAAACTAAAACCCTATTCGAACCACCAATTACTCAAACAATTTACTAAAAATATCTCTATTAAAGTAGAGGTTATTTAAGTTAGCTGACGGATCAGGTTTTCAGCTTTGAAGACTCCTTTAATTATCAAGGAAACAATTGCATATCGGTTTTGGGGTATAAATTCTCTGGGGGGGGGGGGGGGGGAGAATAGATGGAACCAAACACCACCAAATCCGTTCATGAGTTAAAATCGCTTCGTTCTTACACTTCATTAGTTAAGATCAATGGACTCGACTGGATCAGACATCTGGTAAGATATGGACGTTATAAGGTGTTGTTTGTCCAGATAGTAAGCTGCTCAAATGTAGTGCAGTCAAAAACAGGGACCAGATCAGAATAAGAGGTTTGTGCTGGCACAAGGAAAACGAAAGTAAAAAACGTTTTGTTAATCGAACGAATCGCCGAAATGTTGAAAAATCTGTTTATGTTTCAATTTATCTTCTTTTCATGTGTTCTTTTCTTTCAACCAATGTTCAAGTGCATGTAACTTAAGATTTATTCTGTTAAAAAGTCATTGTGTTTTAAAAGTATGTTCTTCATTCAATATAGGTTTGAACTGTGACAAATAGGCAATATCGTTTAGATATGATCTTACGTAAAATGAGTATATCCGTGTGTATTAAATGATTAAGAGGATATGATTTTCCCCCAAAATGTTGATGAACATGATCGTCACAATTTAGAATATAAACTTATGCGTGTGATATATTTCATTCAAAGTGACAAGTACATATGCATTTTCTTTTAAGTTCGGAAAAACGGCGGTTCCTTTTCAGCTTTGTTGGAATCAACCAACCACCTTCCATTTGTTAAACCTAAGCTGGAGTATTTGTCCCTTGCCACTCATTTGATTTCAGTATTATAAGATCAACTGAAGTCATTTGTCTGAATGGAGACCTTTTACTTCCGACACCGTTAACAGCTTTCTGAAATCGAAACTAAAACCCTTAAATACTTTCACTTTGTATTTGTAAAAATAGAGGGGTTCAGTAAAATGTGACAGTAACATGAAGAACTCTGTGTCTTTGAAATCGTCAAGGTTTGAAGATCTTTCTTTGATTTAAAGCAGAATTAGAATCAACACCATGTGTTCTTTTCAAACTTTGGTTGTAAAGTAATTAGTTTTGAGTTAAAAGTAGCCTTGATAACACACAGGTCTTTTGGAAAAACTGTTGTTGAATTTCCCGACGGAATAATATTTCCTTTGTTTCAGCGAACTCAAATGATGAGATTTAATTAAGGCGGTGATTTGATAATTTTACAAACTGAACCTCTGATCAGAATACATCCGTTTCAATGTATAAAAATAATTTTTTGACGTAGGAAAACTTTTTTTAAGTAATCAATTTTGTACAATAAACATTTCTAGCTGTTTAAAGCAACATCTCTTTAATATATTTGATTAAAGACAGTGAAAATGAACATAGTTTAATGATTTGTTATGTGTTGCTCTCTTAATAGCAGTGTGCTAAACTGTTAGCAAATTAAGATTGACAATTTGACCTAAAGAAAATTGCCTTCTCCAAATTATGTATAAATAATTTTTTGTTTTCTCATTTCATATATGCTTGAAAACGGTATAAGAATTTATACCGAAACGTCGCTACTATCCAATAAAGAAGTTGTTCATCCATACAATTACTCTTGTCTTCCTTATACCATCAACTTCTAGAATGCCACTCAAACAGCTTATTGAAATTGAACTTAAAAGATTGAAGGTACATTATTTGGTAGATCTTCACTCAAAAGCGATGTTAAATCGATCACGTGACGATCTCTTTCTTGTTTATCTAAAAAGAACTCGGGAGCAGTTTTGATACCCTTTTTTGCCTCATTTTCCATTCCCATGAACTGAACCCACAATCCGATACGCCATCCTTATTTGTATCAATTGATTTCTCACACCTCCTTGCACTTTTGAAAGTTTCTAATCGCGCTACATAGTATGTAAACATGTCGTCATCTCAATACGAGCACGGAAATTATATCTTTAATTGTTTCTTGTTACAAATCCCTTGACCTTTACTAGATATCTAAAAATCATATTGATATACAAAATAACTGCCCTTTATTTTCATTATGTTAACAGTTTTTCATGCGTGTTAAGAATCATAGTTTTGTCATCTCATTGTTTATTGTTTATATAATGGTGAAAACGACAACTTTAATGAATAACATATTTTCATCTCTATGTTTCATGATCTGTAACCTACATTTACACCAGTTTTACATGAAATCCTGTGTAATTGTATGTGAAAACAAATAGTTTGACATTTGAAATATGACTAATTGCATCCTGAACTTGGCTCATATATAATTATATATTTCTTGCAGACCTAAGGGAAATTAGATTATTTTCCTGCAATCTGACTTCTCATTGATGCCAATTTCCAGGAATGACCTACCGGATATTGGTGTCGTTAGTCGCGCTCTAATGACATGTTCTGCACAATGGCTATTTATTCCAATCGGCTACATTAGTTGTAGGTTCATGCCGATTATAATGCATTATTTCTATAGATCTTCTTCATTCAATGTTCATTAGATAACCTATGAAAAGGATGCTATTGAGCATTCTAGGTAAAAGTTTAAGCGAGTATTTTAAAAATAAACTATATTATGAATTGCAAAAGGTTAAATGTTTAACAAAATAGTTAAAATTATTTTTTTACAAAATCGTGCTCTAACTTAAAAAACAGAAAATGTGAATCAAAGACAATTCTTAAACGCACCACGTTGAATCAAAATCCTATAAATTTGATGCCGGTTTGAATATTTTTGGGGGAATTTATATTTTTTAAAATCGGTCATGATCATACATACACTTGTTCCAAGAAAAGACAACTGACAAAGAGGCACAATTTGAAAATAGAGAGCATTATTTATAACGTTTTATATTCTTAACATTCCTGACAACATATGATTATCCTACTTTAACACCAAAAGATCCCTTTGTGTGAGTCTTTCGCCAAAAAAGGCGGGAATAATTGCAGCCAATGTTTTGTCGGTAAATATTAAGATTGATGATACGTTTAACTTCAAGAGAGACCTACATTTGACTAACATTCAATTGGTTTTGTTACATGCAATATACAAAAGATGCCAATATGAATAAAGATATTTTCAATCTTTCAACACCTGGTAAAATACATTTAATTATATTAATGGAAAGCGAACAACAGCTTTAAATATGTACACAAGCTAAAATCATTCTTGTTATTTACATTCCTATTATCTATATTTATCCTGCTACAAACCAGATCATCAATTAATTCTTTTAAATATATCTTATAAATGTATCACATAAGAAATTGCAAGTGTTTCATATGACGTATTTAAATAGAAATATTGTGGTATTTAACCACGAAGTGAAATTATATCAAATATTTCTACAACTTATCAACATATCAATAATTTGATATTGACATTGAATCGAAAGATATCATTGTGAGTGCTCTTCGAGATAAGTTAAGATAACAAATCGAGAAATGGAGATTACCTTCCATTATATAATACTATCTTCATTAAACGAGTTAATGATAAAGTATAGCACGAGCGGAAGCTAGTTTGACACCAAATCATTCATTGATTTAATAAAAGTAGTATTTAATGGACGGACGTTTAGTGTTCTGTTAATTACTCGCCAGCATTAATCAAACGTTACTACAAAAAAAGGAGCTTTAGAGATTTCCGCAAATTGGCTGCAATCGGGACAGTGATACTTACGTTGTGACTTCACAACTTTGCAATAGTATAGTATTGCCCTAGAAATAGTACACTGTCGTATCTTACAAGGGCGAGTTATAGAAAAAAATACTTAGGTTTCTACTAGAAAAATTTAACACAACAGTTTACTCCATTCCATATTTGTGTTATTTTTGTAACATTGAGGTAAATCAACGAATTTATTGTTATGCTTTTGTTATATTCACTAACACATATATTTCCTCAATCGCATTCCGTTAAACTAAGATATTCAATCGAGGCATTATTTGTAACTATTCTTGATTAAGAGTGATCCTAAAGTAATGACCTGTCTATAAAACCTGGCACTGCCTTGAATGAAGTGTTGTCAATCATTGGACAATTAATTGGCAGCTCCGAAATTCAGACCTCGTGACACTACTTACCGACTCTTCATTTCAGGTTGATTTGCAGAGTATAGGCCTCGACAAATTCCATAGCCCCTTCGTCTAGTAACTGTAGAGCAGAGGTTTTTCATTAAACCTTTTGTTTGCGTTGCATTGTATTAGAGGATTTCGTATCGTAGTCTCTTGCATACCAATCTATAAATAGATGACATATTTGTGTAAAATTAAGGAGGAGTTAACTTTCTCTCTTCTTTGAATAATTTGATTAACACTTATACAAACAAAAGTGACACGTCAACGATATCATACATAATTCAATTAGCTATCCCCTGGAAAGAAGTGTCAACATAAAAAAATTATCAATGTAATTGACAAGAACTCCTACGGAACGATTGCCAGCCTAAACGGCGCTGTTTGTTGTCTTGAATAATATTACTGTGATAATGTTAGCATCAATTCACTGTCCCTTGAATAAGATTTAGACCTTAATTACAGTGATTGGACTTTTAAAATATATCGACATATTGAGTTTGAGTTGAGTTTGAGTTAAGAAATTACAGAACGGCACGTAAAACATTTAAACAACACATATTTACGACCAAGTTGCAATGTCACAATTATTATTGATGTTTGTTTTCAATATGGCATGGGTTGTTAAGGCATATTTGGCGATAAGCTCAATGATTACCTTCCTTTTAATGTTTTTTCTAGCTGTAGGGCAAAATATCTGGATACAGATGATTACTCATGGTTACATGTATTGTGCATATAAGCTGATGATGAACTGCAGTTCCAAGTTCAAGGCGTGAATTTGGTTAATTGTTAAGGAAAGAGGTCAATATGGCTAAAAAGTAGACAAAATGGTGTATTATCTCACAACTTTGAATGTATAAGAAGATCTACAATACCAAATTTATCATCTCACCAATAAGAACTGACTGATGCCGAAATCCATCACCTTAATGCTAATCAGATCATGAGAATGGTAACATAACGTTATACAATTCCGATTATGAACAAAACTAAATGCTCATCAATTAATCAAGTGACCTTTGAAAAACTTACACCACATTTTCAAGATATATAAAGTGATTTCATGTAAACGAAAACATTTCTTAACAATTGCAGGACAATGTTTCCTGAAAAAGAATAAATTTCAATATGAATGTACTATGTTTCACTTCAGCTATGCGAATATATTCCTGCCTCAAATGTCTATAAAGTGTTGGCATAAAAAAGTCTAACGGTGGTTTTTGCTTAAAATGGTTGTTTTATGAAATATGATATATACTGACTATATAAAGTTATTCAATAAAATAACAGATTTATTGGTCAACATCATCGATATGTGGAAGATCAAGCGATATCTCCTAAGAGATGACAGTATAATATTGACAGTAGATTTTTAACAATGCCTCGTCATCGGCGTTTTGTACCATCAGTAATGACGCCACAATGTTTTGACCTCATAAACATGTTGACGTCACAATGCTACAACGTCATAAACACACTGACGTCAGGGCTTTGCTGTGCTGAAAAATGTACATTTTTCATGAAAACGTAATCAAAAATGGTGTTGGATGATAAATAGAATCTCACCTTCGTTTCTTCTTATACTCGTTGATAGAAGTAAAATATCCTCAGCAAGCCTCGGATATGTGTTAGTTTTATCAACTTGTGTTGATATATTTGACACTAGAAGACACTGTTTATCTCTGGTGAGGAAAATATCTTTCTTCACAAAAGTCATTGATGAAAAGGAGCTAAAATATTATTCTACTCTGCTTCATACCATTAAATGCATTGAGTTAATGCAAAATGGAGAATGTAAGTGGCAGGTTTCATATTCAATAATTGATGGTGGTGAATATTTGCGCCTCTTACGATTGAAGAAAATGATATCGCAGTGATAAGTTAATTACCTTGTTCTTAAACAAATAACAAATCTTGAATAACCTAATCCTTGCATAAAAATGCATTCCTCAAAGGTCTTCAATCAAGTACAAATTTGTGGTTGACCTTCGTTTTCTATTCAAAAATAAGAATGCTAAAGTGGTTATACTCAATAACTATGCTCCTGAAGTAATAGAGAGATTGATGTGGTTATAGAGGTTTGAATAACTATGTTACAACAAGTGACAGTTATATAACATGCCTGTGTAAAAATATTGCTTTATATGTGGTCTCTCGAAATATCCAAGTACTCTTTGTGAGATGATAATTGTATCCATTTTTTTTCTTAAAAATGAATCTACATGTATACCACTTGATTTTTGTTAGCATGTAGTAATATTGATTGAAGTCCCTGAAAAGCAAATGAAGTTCTAGCTTGTTGTGACACCAATCTGTTATGTGTTTTTGGATAAATTCAACGAACTGAGTTCATATTCTTTGATTAAACTCAAACAATGAGAGGATTTATGTGGTTTCAAGATGGCCTTCAATTGAGATCATTTATCAAGGTTTAATTCCATCAAATTTCTGGAGCGAACTGGAGTAATGACCTGTCTCCAAAATATGCCACTCTTCGTTGAATGAAATGGTGCCAATCATTGGACAGTTAATTAGCAACTTTGAAATCCTGACCTCGTTACACTACCTACCAAATCCTCATTTCACATTGATTTGCAGAGTATGGACCTGTCAATCGACAATCCCCGAGCCACCTGCTCCAACTTATACAGTTGGGGTTTAATTGCATGAAATGAGCGAGTGCCATTCCTTTGATAGGAATGAAAAACAGTTTTATCTTTAAGCTTATTCACTTTACCTCGTAGTTGCTCACTCTTTTTAACTATTTTATGAGGCGATATATACGAATGGTTGCTACTTCTTATAAGATCATTAATCTAAGGCAGTAATAATCATGCAGAATTGACTGAATACAATTTCAGAAATAATAAGAGACTTTTTCTTACATAATAATATTTTTGAGGACTAAACAGGAACTTCTTGAAATTTACGGCAGATATCATGAGGTATGAACAATTGGAGTGTAAAAAAATAGATTAGAAACCTAGCCTGTCCTGAAAATTAATTGGTCGATTCCGTAGGGGGAAATAATGAAAATCTTTTAAAAGTAATCAGTTCCGGCAAAAAATGGTCAGTTTAAGCACTGGGCATGGTGGACGGCCTACATTTTAAACACTGACAAAATGTGTCGTATTTTCAAGTTGTACGTCTTCATTGATATTTTTTAAACAACCATTCTTTACTGACGGGTGCCCAGAGACTAATTTAAAGATCTCATGAATGGTACAGAAAAGAGTAAACGTCTGCTTATCCAGGTAATCACATCACCTGAAGGGGGTAATTCTGTTACGCATATTCAATTGTCCTTGATGATTTTGGGGGGTGCTCTTAACTATGATTTGTTTAATATACTTATTGAACTATTCAAAGTTATCGATGTCTACAGCACTTTCGTCATTATCGGAGTTGTATAAGGTATCATTGATGTGATTACAAATGTTTCTACAAAAAGAATTGCATGTTAAGCATCCATTTGACCTGATAAGCTTCACTTCAATGTTATCTTAGCTGCGAGGCAAAGACATGTTGAATAAACACATTAAATCACACATTATTTTATGTCTGTGTAAGAAGGTAAACTGATAATGACCTGTCATTTCTAATTTGTGACTGTTCAACTCGTTGATGTTGGCGTGTGCAATTTGTCAATTTTCAACAATGTGAGACAACGCTTATTAAGCAAGTAAAATGAATTGAGAATATCCTTTTGTGTATGACAAAACTGTACAACAAACGTCAAATGTAAATAACCTCAACAGAAGTACTTTTAGACCTATTGTTCTTATCATGTTTCAGGTATTACTGTTATTTGTACTTTTTTGTGCAGAAGGTTTTCATGAAACTTTCAGGGATGATAATGTCATGTAATGAATTAGTTCAGTTTGTTTGACAAACCAAAGTGGACCAATTGAAACACAAATTGAAAGCTCCGCTTTTCTTTAAAATCATTGCTGAAAATGTAAATTTATGACAATCAATATCCTCATATTCGCTGTCTGGTTGTGAATGTTTGTTTTCCATGAATAGAAGTGAACCAAATGACATACAATTAGATAAAAGAGTGCATTCGAATTAACTTAATATATGCTTAACACGTATGGTGAAAATATAATTATAAGAATATAATGCCAACAGGTCCCTCGTCGCGAGTCGTTCATTGAAAAGACCCAACGTCAATGCCCAGACGTTTCTAGAAATTTGATTTAAACTTGACTAAAATCTTGATGTGTGAACAAAATGCGAGTTGATGTTGTGAGAAGATGACACGAAGAGCACATACTGAAGAGATGCAGATGAAAAGTATCATAGGACTGAAATCTTTGAATGAAATAGTTAATCATTCCATCCCGGTTAAAAGATTTGATTACTGCTCAGGTGAGATAACCACCAGGAAGAGCTGTGTTTTCATCAACGATACAAACAGAAATTAAATCTGTATGAATTTTACATATTGATTACTGATTATTTACTACAAAATTTGTTTATCTTGTAATGATTTTGATATGATAGTTGAATGTTCTCTATCTAATATATCTTATTACAAAGCAATGAAAATACTTTCTTGAATTTCAATTATACCGAAAATGAACTTCAAAATAAATTCCCCAAGCATGAAAATTGTCAAAAGACGCAGTAAAATTATCAAATCAATCACACATCTTTTTTCTCTTGTTAGAAGGACAAAAATGCTAATTTTACTTTGACAGTCTTTGCTCCGTTCTGAATGTGTATTTGTAGATATATCGTTTATATAAATATGTTGTATTTTATAACCAAGCTGGGTTTAGGAGGAAAACATTTCATTACCTTTATAATTGTGTTTTAGTATTGCAAGATAACAAGTTTAATTCATTTATATGTGTGCACTAGTCAACAGATCCTCTTCTGATATAAACAATATTCTGCTGTATATGTAAATTTCAGTCACTAATGAAATAGAGCATTTTGTACTTTGGACTTTTTCACAGTAGAATCGATCCACTTGAAAGGAATACAGTTAGTTGAATGACTAGATCCGTGAACATGGTTTTTCATTGTTTGAAAGATCAAGAGGATAAAGACCATCAGTCAGTGTCTGAAGTAAAACGTTCCAATTTGAGCTTATAATCCCTCTGGTTTGCTGTGAACAAATGTTAATGTACTTTTTGTGACTTGGTACACAAGCACCAAACCAAAGTTTGCCATATAAGTCTTTTCAGCGTCTTCCCTTTGAAAATAGCTTTTTAATGTGAAAGGTGTCGGCACAGGTGACAGTCTGCATGAATCATGAATCTCTTTGGCAATTATCTCGATGCCACGGAAACCTTTATTTCAAACAACTAGAAACAGTGACAAATGTTTTTTGCTCCTTGCTATCTATCATTTTCCAGATTTACATGTTTTTTCTCCGGATGTTATGAGAGTTGTCCGGACGTATTGACGGGTTGAATGGGAAAACGAGAATATGGGAAATACTAATTCTAAAATCTAGTTTGTCTTGTTAGTCCGATTTTCGAATTGCAGCAGGAAAAAACTACAGGAAATCAAACCAATTGGATGTTGAATGGAAGATAAATTGCCTTTCTTGATGACTACCATAATTTCTTAAAAGTGAAATAGAAAGTATATATGTTCATTACTCACAGTTGTCTATAGTAACAAAGGCAACACTTTTTGAGGAGACTAGTATACAATAGAGTGGTTCCAGCATTACTTCTCACTCTTAAGGTACTCAAGGAATTGGCAAATCTATAAAACATTACTTACATTGTGATGAGCAACCATGTTAGATTATTGTCCTTAAGTGATATGCAGATTCCTAAGGCAATATAATTCTAATCTGCTCACACATAGTTTGTTCCACAGCTGTGGGAGCGGCTCGTTTCTTAAACAAATTGGGAATTGTGAATTTTAAAAATTGTAAACTGCTCACAGCGACATAATATCAAATTGCTGTTGTTATCTAATTAGTTAGTGTCATCATATTTTGCATATATTTAATGCATTTTTTAGATAATTTTGAATATAAAATACTCTTTTTAGCCATTTTGTGTGATAAGGTAGTAATCATGCTCGTATGTTTTGGGATTGTAAATATCATGGATTGTGTATAGCAAACATTTCTCTGGTCTGAAAGGAAAAATACCAGTATTCATTCTTATACAGGATACGAATCATCTCTCACATAATAACTTTACTTATGAGTGATCTTAATTACATAATGTTATTATAATCTCCCTCAAAAGATCGCACTTTAAACATTATGCTTACTTTTAACAGTTCCTGTTTTTAAAAATATATCTGCAATGGCAATTCCTTTAAAGAAAACAATTATTTTGTGTAGTGAGTTCATTACTTCAGGTTTGTTTTGTACAAGAACAAGAATGTACATTGGAATATAACAGTAACTGATCACTGGGATCCACTTGTACTCAGTAGTTTAATGAGACCACTTTTCCGTTTCTTTGTGAACACTTGAAAAGTTTGTTTTGGACAAGAGATCAAAAACCATTTTGCCTAACACATTGAAACAGTGTCGTCATGTATTAAATAATCATCGTTTTTGTTGGTCCCTGGTTTCGGCCTCTTGTGGCTAAATGAATGGAAACCGATCTTAAAAATGTGTGTACTAACCACAACTGAAATAAAATATGACCAAGTTATCGAATCTTGATAAATGAAGAAAGAAGAAACAAAAGATGTGCAGATGCGTCTTTATTAATTTTCAACCAATTGGTACTTTTGTATGGATGACTACCTTGAAATATAACTTGCATTTCTGATTTTTTGAAATTAAAGAACAGGAGTGTGTTAGAAAAAGGAACTAGTCGATCAGCTTCAGTCCAATTGAATTTTTTTGATTGATTTGAACAACTTTTGGACAAGAATTAAGTTTATTCCATCATTAATCATACATTATTTAAATGTGTGATACAATTGGGTTTTTTTCTTGCTAAATTCTATATATTTCAATATCAGTTCCATGGTATCCACATTCCCACTTTCAACATAGAACCACAATAGGTTAAATATTGAAAGTCTAATCTGTATAAAATAATAACTACTTACTTAATAACGAAATAGTAGTCAGCACCTCTGTTTGACAACATGTTTCTGTAGATATGGCCCTGGTATGTAGATCAAGACGAAAGTTGAATATCAAAATAGACATTTGACTTGGTTGTTGACATTAGTGGAAAACCGTTGAGAGTGTGTGTTATCTTAACCATATATTAGTCACAGATGTTTCTCAGCACTTAAAAGGAATAGCTTTAAGTGATTGAGTGAAGTGAGAAAGTGGTTTGATTCTGCGCTTGAAGATCAAGGAGGTTAAGCATTATATATCCAGCAAATAGAGAGCACTGAGCAAGGAAAGGTTCTGGAAAAGTTCCAGGTTTGTGTTCAACACGTTTTTTGTATGTCTTTTTTACGTTATTGAATTTTTCGAATAATTAATTTCAATTAGATGATAATATGTAAAATTTAGGTGCTAAACTTAATATTAAAATGAACCACATCGCAAAAACTATGCACGCAATTTATTTCACTTTTAGAAAACAAAATGTAAAGGATTTTTTAGGACTTAAAACTTCTGTTTTAAACTGTTTTATCAAATGACAGGCATTATGGTTCTTATGATATTTTCTCAAAGCCTTTCCTTAGGAAGATTCCATTCGCATTGATTGGGTGACCAAGTTGTTTTGTACTATACCGTATCTACTTTACAAATGATATCTTACGAAATACATGTTTAATTTCAAATCAATGCTATAAAAGTATATCTATATTACACACAAAAAAGAGACATTAACAGCTTTTTGTTTATCATTTCTTTATTTTCAACAAACCTGATATTTGTTAATTTACCATCAATTTGGAAGATGACACAAAAAGACATTGAGAGCAAATGGTTGCTTCGTATTCACAATCTCTAATGACAGTTGAATCTGAGAAATTAAAAGCAATAATGTAGGTTGATCGATTCAATCATGAAGAAGCCCTGACTCACTGTTTTTAAAGATTGAGGACGTTAAGCAACGTTATCAGCTAACTGAAATATAAAGTACTTAGTTTATATTTGAGCTATTACTCTTTTTGGTTTTGGTAAAAACGTTTTTATTTCCTTTTTCACCAAATACACAAGACCCAAACTAAAACTTGCCTAAAAGGCTATACCTTCCTTTTGAATGGTTTACTGCGAACGTTCTGGTACAACTGACAGACTACATACATCATTAATGGATTTTTCAAAAATATATCAATGTCATGGAAACGTTCTCTTTGCATTCTATCATATTCCACAATTTAATATGTCTTTCTTTTGGATTTTGTTGCCTTGACCTATCCTTTAAAATCGTTGATTTAATGTGAATACAGAAACAAAACAAAAGTTAATTCTACACTCAAGCTTTTCTTGTTGATCCGATGTTAAATTGAAGCAGGAAACAATAAAGAACAAAAACAATGTCACCAATAAAATCAACGATTGACTGGTTTTCTATAAATTTCGAAGGGTGTGCAACGTGCTGAGATGCCAAATTCAGATAAAGAAAATAATTAGGAAGTGGTAAAACTTGCATAAGTGTTGTGTTAAGTAACACTTATGACACAGAAGACAAACCTTGAGCTGCGGAAGAATGATGTCTGTAGGTTAATAAGAAACAATTAAGGACGAATATTTTATGGATAACAACTTCTTATTTCTAAATATATATTATATGGATAACAACTTCTTTATTCTGAGTGTATTTTATGAATAACAACTTCTTTATTCTGAGTTTATTCGTCATTATTTGACTTCCAAATTCTAAATGCCACACAAAGAAGTTAATAAGAAACAAGAGAATATAACATTTTACAATAAAACCACTGAATATTTCGAAAAGGAAAATTACTTTATACAGACAAACCAGCCAACTTATCTTATCTTTAATGTAAATGCAAAATCACTCTGAACAAAATTAGATAACACCATGTCGATGACAACCGTTCCCGCAGGATACATATCCCATTTCATATGCGAAATAAAAATATTGATGCAGATCATGTCTTGATTTGGAAGGATAAGATCAAATACGAACTCTGTAGATAGACACACTTAGAGAACATTGTGTTGCTGTAGGATATTTACACTGTACAAATTACATCATAGAAGGATATTGATGGAAACTAGATATTAAGATTTTTCATTTGTATATGCTAACAGTGCCTTCAGGTACGTAGACATTTGTCTGCATTTTCAATAAGTTGGTTTTTAAAGACGAGTGTTGATTAAGTTGACACACATTCCATAAAAGAGGTCAAGTTGGCATTGCAATTTGCTTTTAACACGATTTCAACAAAGTTTTACTGACCTCAGCTCATGACATCTAAACTGGATTGAGTTTATATAAAAAGTTGTTCGTCGAATATTTCATGAAAATGACAACTATTTACACGTATTAGTAATTCCATACTATAATGGTAGGACTGCAATTGATTAATTATTGTATGAACGAGCCTGATTCTCTGTTGAAAGATCGAGGAGACATAGTGCATTATCGTATTCACTTAAATGCTGAATTGGAATTAAACTTTAAATTCCACATGTTGTGTTTATCAAGTGTTGTATGATTTGTGAATATCGTGATACAACGACGTCTTGTTATCCTGAGAGATAAGACAGCTTTTCTGGCAACCTTAGTCTAATTTCTGGAAATAGCCTGATCATATGCAAGAATTATCATTATCAAGTCAATTTAAAATAGAATTGCTAAAGCATTTCCGTAATTTCTTCACAAGTTTCATTTCATCTTCAATTTTACATCATCACCATAACCTCTACATGTATGAGAAAGCTTTTAAAAGTAAATCTGAGAAAACTGAAATCAGAATTTGTGATATATATATATAACATTTTATCTTTTAAAGAACGTGTAACAAGTGTAAAGAGGAGGATTACGATCAAAGAAAACATATAACCACATAGGAGACGATGGTTTCTGTAGCTTATCAGGCTATTGTAATGATTATCGTTGTGCATAAAAGCAAAACAATGAACTACATGTAATATCTATAAAGTAAGATCATAATATCAGTGTTAAATATAAATATATCGGAAATGCATTTAGTCATTTAAAACTGTTTTGATCTACTATATTATTAAAGGTTCATCTTGTTTCTATTTATCAGATTTAATGTCGACAAAACAAAATTGTTAAAGTTATATACCATACACGTACATCAGTACCTCTGTTGGCTTTTTAGGCACGCTAGACAGCATCAAAATACTTAAATGATGAATGAAACTGCATCACGGTGGAAGCATTAGATCAAACTCAGTCGATAATGACAATTACCTGAGGGTATATATCGAATTACTTTTAGCATGTTCAAATATTAATGTAACTCATGTCTTGAGTAGGAAGCGTGGAATCAAATATTTTCAGAGTGCCTTCTGTTCATGATAACTCGTAAAGAATATTTTTCTGCTGCAGGGTGTTTGAACTGTACTAATTGCATTGAAGAGCGGTCTATAAAGGGTTACAGATAATAGCATTTGTAAATATGCTATTGCAAAAACTGCACTGATTTATTTGTATTAGCAAGTCTATTTTGTTTTGACCAATCTTGGTTGAGTGGAAACAAGTCAAAGTAAAGAAAAAATTGCATTACAGTGTATCAGGAATAAATAGCATCTCGTAAAATTGAATGAAAATGATGAAGTGCCATGGTTAAATGTCGGTCAGAACGTTGTTTCATGAGTGAATATAAGAATAATCAACGAGTTGCGAGGAATTACGGATTATCTGTCCTGAGTTAATTATTGCGATAAACTCAGAGCTTCAGCGAGATTTGAAGTTAGACTATCATTATCTATGCTGGTGCTTTGTTATAACTATCGTTTAAACGATCTCTCTAGCATGTAACACATCTACTTACGAGGAATAGCTTAAGACAAAATTGTATATGCTTGAGACAAATTTGGTTACTACAGGTATATAAAGGAAATTGTGGGCTGCTTAATAGTGTCTTCTATTCAACATATTGTTATTTTTTATCAACTTGTAGCTTCTGTGCTATGAAAAGTGCTCTCTGGAATTAAACTAATTTATCGATGTATTTGTTATTTGCTGTTACCATTTGACTTTGGGGGAAACATTTCGATTTAATGAATGAACAAAGGTAGAATAAACAGAAGAATTTTAAGTATTTACGAACCTAAGAAAGGACCCGTTTTCATGTTCAATGGAGAAACACAAGCACTGTATAGACTATAAGTTTCATATTGAACAATAAAGATGATGTGTCGACAGTATAAAGGTTTCATTAAATAAGGCAATCAATATTTTGATTGACTACAAAATTTTACAACAAATATATAATTTCCTAGTGGACATCAGACGATATTACATTCATTATCACTAGTTGCCAATATGTTGAGGGGAATCCATTGAAACACTTATTACCGTTTTACATAACTACTCTTTAAAAAAATGCTTTTTCTAACAGTTTGTAATTATTTGATAAAACAATAATCCAAAATTTTAGGTTTACTGATACATATCTTAACATTTATAACAAAACATAGATCGACAATGAGACAATGGTATCACATTCATCAAACAGATACCAAAATCACAAATGTGTCCTTACAGTGGACACTAATAGCAAACTCCATAGATAAAACCTTAATCCTTCCACATGTGATTTATCTCAGAATTTCCATTCGTGATTACAGGCTATTTCAATGTAGCGACCCAGACCATCAGGCCAGACAACTTAATCTTGGGCAGACAGGACTGAGTGGTGAGTTAGTAGTTTGGTGCGTCGTTACCTGAAATAGGAAAATCCAAGAAATCCAAAAAATTTTAATAAAATTCATCTAAATTACAAAGGAGTAGCAGCATTTAAAACATATTACTATATAATGCCCTAGCCATAAGATAGTTGTTAATCATGGCAACCTTATGCAATATAATTTTAAGATTTAAGTTTTTTTCCAAGTTCAACATGTACAAATGTAGCACCACAACGGTGTATTGATTTAAATGAAATATCAGCCTTTAATTAAAGGTATATGTTATTCCTGTTTAAAAAATCGGGATTCTTATTGATAAGTTTTAAGACAGATTTTAAAGTATCAACATCAATGATACATTTTTGATAATTAGATTACCATGTTTATGAAAATAACCATTTACGACAAATGTAGATAGCCCTCTTGTTTGACAACAAATGTTCAGTTACTGTGAATATGACCCCGCTATGTAGATCAACACAATAGTTGACCATCACAACAGACATTAAACACTATTGTTGACATTAGTAGGGAAGCGTTGAGAGCATTTGCTATCTGAACAATGTTCCATCAATTTGTCACAGATGTCTCCCACCACTTAAAGGAAATGACTTCAATTGATTGATTGGAGTGAGAAAGTGGTTTGATTCTCTGCTTGAAAGATCGAGGAGCTTAAGCATTATCTAGAAAGTTGAGTACTGATAAGAGTACTTAAATTGAAAAGCTCAATTCGGTCAGATTTGTGTTGAATAAAGGTTTTCTTTCTTAAAATTAGTGCACTTTTATCCTCGAGCGTACAAATGCAAATTAGACTATGGTTATATCTAAATATAAAGTGCATATTGCTACTATAATATCTAATGAACCATAATGAAAATATCAAAGGAATAACGACCCTTAATAATTTCTCTTAAGAAAATATAGAATTGACCAATTATACAAACCAAATGGAAAAAAAAACTTTCACAACTTGACCAATAACAAGGAGCCGTTTCAAAATGTCCCTTAACATGAATAATAAAGTTGTAGTCCTCCTACGCATTGTCATTTAAACTTCTAAAATTACTGTAAAAGAAGTCTTTTCATCTGTTGACCATTATCAATCATTTAAAACCAAAATATCTAATTCATAAAAATCTTTCTTGATAAAAGAAATTAATATTAGTTTGTATAGACAACAACAATCTTATCCTGCTGAAGTAAGTTTTGACGCAGGATATTATTTCCATTTCATATGTAATGTTAAAATATTGGCGCAGCTCATGTCTTCATTTTGAAAGTGTGAGACAAAATAGAATTAAATCGTTTTTTGTTGAATGACTCATTTAAAGAATATTGTTTTGCTGGAGGCTGTTTATACTGTACAAATAACAACATAGAAGAGTTATCGATGGACACAAGATATTGAGATTTGTTATTTGTATATGTGATAGTGCCTTAAGATCGGTTTCACAAAGATAGTCAACTTGGCATTCAGGCTTGGTTTAAATCAAGCTAATCAAGTCTATTGCGTTTTGCTTTCAAAATATATTTTTATTGTCAGACAACGATTATATATGTTAATATATGTGATAGGTGAGTATTTTTTATTCAAATTTCTGTAAATTAAATTTCATTTAACACGTTACCATATCACAGTTTTTGTAGATCACTCCAAAATCCAACCAGAGAACCTGTGGACTCACATAAGAGATGAAATGTATCAACATAATCCAATCAACGGTTAAATGCATAAGTATAGATTAAGTTACACTGACCCCTAAAAGGATGTCAACATTATTCAAGGTTGCTTGTATCCACTCTCATTGTGCTCAGATCATAAAGCACTTGCTCGAGTTGACCTTTCACAAAGGTTTACACCTAATTTAGGCAAATTCTGTTTCTATTTACCATGTTTGAGTGATAACTGAAATGTAACAAACGATATCGGATAAACATATTTCTGTTATTACTATCAGATATTAAAAAACGATACATAGTATTTTAATATTTTATCATATCAATTTCAAAGCAATCATAAACTTCTTTGAAAATGTTCACTTTTTTTACAAACTATTTGTGAATTGAGTACTTTTTTTACTTAGTCAAGATATTTCAGTGTTGGTTGAAATTGCATAACTTAAGAATGTTTGATGAGTGTTTAGTGAAAAGAGAGACCTTCATCACTGCTGAGACGGAAATACACATTTGCATGCTCATTAACAATGAAACTGTACAGTAAACAAATAGTAAAATATCGATATCTCGCCCATTTATAAATGAAGTAATGTAACATATACATTTGATTGTAAAAAAAGGAAATCCTAAATACCTATATTGAAAATAACCCCATCCAGCCCTAGCCAAGTGGGTCATGTACAAATGTAAGGCTGTTATGTACTAAACTCCAAGTCATTGGTAACTATCGGTAAGAACAAAAATCCTAACACTTTTTTTACTCAGAAAGGAGAGCGAAACAATCTAATTTTAATATTTAAATTGCGCATATGGACTCAAGGTTGACACCAAGCATCCTAGTGGGGCATTGTCCTGGCATGACAGAAAGCATCAAGCATACTTTGGTCATCGATTGTAAGCTCATTTAGCCCATTTAGCCTCGAAGCATTAAATTGACTCAGTCGATTGTAACAACTCCCCAAGGATATATTTTGCATTACCTTTACCAAGATCAAATATTAGTATAGCTCATGTCTCAAGTTGGAACCGTTAAATCAAATATGATTAGAAAGCTATCTGTTCATAAAAACAAGTAAAGAATATTTTTCTGCTGCAGGCTGTTTTAACTGTGCTGATTACATCATAGAGGGGTATAAATAGTGACAAGTTCTTTGTTTTCTTTGTTTGTACTTGCAAAAGGTGCATTAATATGTCTGTATTTACATACGTTTCCTTTTGAGATGTCGTGATTGAATCAATAGAATTAGACAAAGTAAGGAAAAACGTCATTGCATGGGACTCAGAATAAATAGAACTTGAAAATTTATGTGATGATGGATTGGGTACAATGTAGTATAAAAATCGTTTTGCTTTCAAGAATGAATCAAATAAGTGGTCATGCATGGATTTTGAATGTTTTAAACATTAAGAGTGCTTTCGGATATTTGCAAGTTTTGTGTTTTTACAGATGGCTTGAGATTTGATTTAGGCGTTCCTATTTGACAGTCATTTGCTATTGGGAGGATTTTTTTGTTGCCTAAATTATTGCAATACGGAATATGATTTTTAACCATATTGAAGTATTCATGATCAATCAGTCAATCAAGTATATTTCGGGGAAGGCGTTGGGACAATGTACAAAACAAAATAAAGATAAATTTGATCATTCATTAGTGGCACAAGGTACAGTAATGTATGATAAGAACGTCAGGGGTAACATTGCTTCCTTAATGTTATTTGAAAAGTTTTTTATTTTTGAAAATTTGGTACATGTACAAGTTTAATAAAGCATTTCTTAACAACATAATATGGTAATGTGGTTGGGAATAAATGTATAACATAAGCATATATTCAAAAGGCAAATCACGTAATTACGTGTTGACATAGATATTTTCTAACATTGTTCTGTTTTAAAACACATCCTGGTCACTAACCACTAAGAATGAAATCCTCCAATTTGCTTAGTACATTATATGAGTGCTTGAAAGAACGAAGAGGTTTACCCGCCCATTGGAGGTCTTTTGAAGAGCTTTGGTCCATCTTGTTTTGTATGTAGCCATTTTTTTTATCTTTCTCTGTTTGGTTTATGCATCCCTTTGTAAAAGATCATATTATGTATACAACAAAAAGAATAAGCGTCCAGTTAAATTCTGCAACAATAAAATTAACCAACATTTACACTACTAGTGACCATCTATCACAGAGAAGACAACACATTAATCCACGATACAGTAAATATAAACAAAACGTTATTTTGACAGCTTTTACAACACTTGACATTATCAAGTGCGTATGTGAAGGAAAATATACTGTAACTGGTGAAATATTTCTTACACAGTTCATTTCAGTTATATACAAAACCATAAGCTTTATCTCCACACAGAAAATATCAGAAAAAGAAAACTCACACCTACATGATTGTTTTGATTAATGACGACCATGTTGATTTTCAAATACATGAAATGACAGCATTGTCGTATTTTGTAGTTATATTAAAACTGAAAGCTTTAACAGGAATTATGTTATCGCCTTACGAGGAAGAGTCATAAATATAACATATCAATTGACATAAAGAATAAAATTTAACTTGTTAATTTAAAATTCAATTTAAAAGAAATTTAAATAGTTACATTATTTTTCATATTTTCTTATAAACTATTCTATCAAAGATTGTTTGTAATGAAAATCATCAAATTTTTGATACATTTTATTTTGTATATTTAATTGATATCATGCCACCAACATCCTCGACCATCAAATATATTTCTCTGGTAAAAAGCATACCGTCAATGTTTGGCAAGTTGATTAATCTCAGCAGAGTTGTGTTAGGCATAACAGTCATCATTAGATATATTCGAATATTATCGAAAATATTATTTACTTCCTTCAGATAATGGTTTGTTAGATATGTTGCCCACAGGACATATGTAATTCCATACACAGTGTTCAAATACAAATAATTTCATGCACTGAGTAGGAAACCAGGAGATCGATTTGACTTGAAAGCCTTTTGATGCATGCATCATAGCGTAGATTGTTTATTGCTTAAGGCTATTTGGACTGTTCAAATGTATCTAGGTGCTATAGATTGAATCAGTTTCAAATATTTTCATTTGAACATGTGAAAATTACTCATATGCACACATATCATTTAATGTTCAAGTTTTATAAGGCTAGACTGTCTTGGTTGAGTGTGCGGACCTTCATAGTTTGGTTTTAAATCATGTTTTTGCACTACACTGCACTAATCAGTAATATATACATTATGTGTTTCTAATAATCACATCACAAGACATCAGTTATGTTTTTAAATGTTCATGTCATGTTTATTTCGTATAATAACATCAGATTAAAAACCAAATTGAATTCCTGAGTTACAACCCTACATGTTATGATAACGACTCAAAACTCATATCATATGAGCAAGGAGAAAGGAAATATGACAAACAAATCAACTTAATGTGCCTACACATTATACATAGTTATTTATATCCATATCATTAAACTACTCAAAGTTTAATCTCGATTTCCTCAGTGGTTCAAATAACCAAGTGAAAATTTTAGTCAGATCTCTTATTGATAGGAAGACAAACTATCGACGTCAGTGTCATTACACTTTGATATACATATTTATGATAACTTATTTATGAATTGTATTCATATAGAAAGATTTTACATTAGGTTTTAGAATGAGCACATTTTGAGACGCCCCTCCATTGTCATGATTTTGCCCTAAAAGCATAGCTCAACCGTAGATAAGGATTCAAAATGACACATAAAATAATTTATAAAACATTGACTCGAAGTGCTTTTCCTTGAGAACAATGATATGTATTCTTTATAATATTTTCGAGGACCGATTTGAACATTAAACACATCTGATGAAAATGAAAGAACGATGAAAAACGTGCCTGTTGGCCTCTAAGGATTTCCAAATAGCTGCAGTGTAATATTTGATGTAGACATACAAAATCTCATACCTGTATTAATACCAGTCAGGACGCCATTCTCAAGAACATGAAGATCAGTCTTTCCATATCAGATAATTGGACCTCCTCCAAACATGTCATGTTCAGCAATGTCGCCATCTGCAATATTCCCCCTATCTTCTACAAACTCTCTATCAGTAAAGACAGCATCTGAACTCATACGCCATACAACAATAATTTGAAGTGAATTACATAATAATTTCAACATACAATGTGAACGATCCAACAACTTGTTCTTTTTGACAAGTTATTACGTTCTTACCTCAAAAGCAATCAATTAATCTGTCAATGAATTTAGCCAATGTTCTACTCTAGTATATTCGCAAAAGGACAAATATCACAATAGACAGAAACTAGCCAATGTCTAATCATTTAAGTAATACAAATTTTTGAGTCAACTTTTCCGACATTGTTAATATTTTGTGGTAATTGTGGTAAAATGTACATTAGATGCTCTTTGATATTTTATTCAATCCAGAAGAGGTCATGATCAAGTAAGTGTCTGTGATATCTTTTGATCCTGAGCATTTTTAGGAATAGTATTATCTTCTTGAAACATCAAGAAATGCTTTTTTATTTTTAAAAAAAATATCGGACTAAGATGGTTTGATATCAGGTATGCACACATGTATTATTGAAATCTAACGTTCTCATCAGAATCAATCTAATGGTATAACATCACTCGTATGTAAATAAAAAAATTCCTTTTTTTCGTAAGGAGCCAAGATAAAGAGTATTAAGGAAATGTTATTTTCCTGCTGTTCATTGGACATTTTTCAAGTGCTTATCTAAAAGGGATTTCTAAATAATAAATGAAAAGGAGTGGTGTTGCATCCGTCATACAGTGACCAGTGCCATTACGATTGAATGATGTTAAAACCTCTTTATTCTTCATGGAGTGAATACCCAATTTTGTTTTCAAATCAATTATGAATACTTTCAATTATTTTTTAAGTTGAGGAGATACTTCAGAACCATTTTACGCTGACTAAAACGGAGGTATTTTCGTTTTTTTGCTGGATACCTTCACACAATTTATTTCTTTTCAAAAGATAATCAATGGATTTGACCGTGGACATGTATTCACAAACTGCTTTCATTATTATCAAGTTTCTGGATAAAGTGCATTGCATTCTAAAACTACAGGGACGATTGATCTGCCTTTTGTATATTTTACCTTTCGGAAACATTTAGATTTTGCAATGCTATATAAAATAGATTTACAATTTGTAAAACTACTCGTAATTTTCCAATTGCTGGGTTTCTTTTTGTAGATATTTTTAAGATAGCAAGTCATTTTGAACCCTTATCATGAGAGTAATTAAATATTTTCATTTTAAGTACATGCATGAATATAGTTTTGCTTCAAGATAACGTAATATCACAGTTTATTTAAAGACAATTATTTTTTAAAGATATTTCGTACTCTATAAACGACCAAAATCAGTGTTGGCACCAATGCGTTTCCATATTACACTTTATGATATTGCTAAAACCATTTACCAATATGGATGCAAAGTATTTTTGGAAAAGTGTTATTCAAAAGGCAGTTAGCTTGCCCCTAGTACGTAATACCCCATAAACAAATAGAAAATGGGATACCAATAGGTCAGCTGGACTGTGGCTTGATAACCAAATGAAAAGGACAACGCATCTATTTATGTCAGTATGTGAATAATCTGAAAGATTGCACTTTGTGAGTAATCGATGAATTGATATGGAAATCCTGTTGGTCAGAGCTAATCTTGGAGAACAAAGTGCCCATGTAAAGCAGAGGAAAGGCTAATGGATTGACCATACCTATCTGACTAAATATGACTCGTTTGCAGAGAAACGGTTTAAGGTTCTAGTTATATTTTCATGAAAGTAAATTATTACCAAGGTGCGTGCAGGAATCAATGATGGTAAATTCTTGTTTCTGTTCTGTCTGTTACAAATAGTTTCCACAGGTATCTAGGAAATTTGAAGTTTACAAACTAAGAGTTTTTTGGGGATTTCTGTAAATTTCACTATCTGATATATTCATTTTGTTTCATACGAGGAGATGTATAAGCAATACAATGGTCCAAAATACGAATATTGACAGACAAATCAGTATCGAAAGAGTCTTACACCATTGATACTATGACCTAGACACCTGGTCACATGTATCAAGCAAAACAATTTTACAAGATGAAATATAATCCTACAATTTGATCCAACCATATTTTGCAATAAAGGAAATTGACTGCAAACAAAATAGGGATTGTGTATCCAAATTCCCATTAGAGTCACTGTGCCCTTAGCTGTGGGTTAAGTAAATGATTCATTATCCATTATATGAGTTTGTGCCACCTCTATCATCCTTGTAAACACCTAGTACTCCAATCCACAGCAGCATTGGGTCATTTTTCTATAGTTCTACATTTATATACTTGTCTTATTGATTATAGATGTTTACGTATTTTGCAGATTACCGTAACGTTATGACCCCAGATGAATTATTGCATACAAATTTTTTAGAATGTTCGTACTTTTTTCTAATTAATGTACATTAAAGTAGACGTTATAACCAAAAAAATCAAATAGGAAGATACATTTGAATATCTGAGGAGAGAGAAATCATTGTAAACAATTTGGTTATGAATCAAGTAATGTCACTGCAATCTATTTGATAAATATAAAACAAGAAATTGACATTTTCTTTGTTGTGTCTTATTACTATTTTCAATGTTAATAGAAAAATTCTTCCTCGCCAGTAACTCGACAATAAGAACAACACTCTCAGTTCCAATGAAAAGTTTCATTTGAGTATAAATGGGTATCATTGAATGCTTTTGGTTATTTGTTATCAATGATAAAACGATTTCACTGTGCCAGAGGGACACATTACCATTGCCATATGTTGTCTGGATTATGCCAACACTTTATACATGATGTATGTTTGGCATTTTTGGTAATGATAAGGATTATATTCAAGGAATCCAATCTTCTAGAGTGGTCTTTTACTCTCTATTACTCAGCCATGGATAAGGTATTTCAATAATGTTGACTGAGTGATTTGATTTAGATATATACAGTGTATTTGTTCTTGAAACTAAATACTTGTTAATATCAATCCTGAACAAATTTACTTACATTCACAATGAAAGGTACATGTATTACAAAGAGTAAGAAGTAAAACAATTTGATAGATTTTAGATTAAACTAATCAGCTGGTCTCTGAAAATTCAAAAAGGAATTTTGTTATCTAACAGTGATTATGTTAGTGAATTGTTAAACCAGTTAACATGCTCATGTTCAAATTAAGTCCTGATTCTTTAGTACTGTTTTAATTCTAGTTGCAAACTTGAATGAATTGAACCCATAGTTTTGCAATGTAATATTCACTGTTACTTTTCCTGTCAAACTATTGTTTTTGAAAAGTATTCTGTGAAATACTTACCGATGTTGTTCGAACTCCACATCAATTCTATAGTATTTTATAAAGTATATTTCAACCATGGAATTTTTGCATAAGATGCAGAGGGTACCTCTCTCATACCATAACTATTATTTTTTCTTTAACAAATAACATGAAAGTAAATACGTCTATAGAAAACATTTATGAATTAGAACAATATCAGAGTACAAAATTGAGTGTGATTACGTGACCTGAAAAAAATTAAATAACTTGATGCATTATTAATATCAATCACATTACATACTCCTGAGCACCTCGTCAAATTATATGTAATGCCACATGGCCTTGGGTGATAGTCGTAACTCATGTTCTCTACGCTTATATACCCATTATTACTACCACGCATGTATTAACAAGCCCAAAGGGACACAATCCAGTTGCAATAAACTGTCAGATCGAGATAAGGGTGTCTGGAACTAGATCAGATCCATATGAATTTAGTTGATAGTGTGATTGATTTAAGAAAGAAACCATTGAGAAACCGACAGTATGTTATTGCTAAACACCGAATAATGATTTCTTACATAGTGATAACATAAACTTAATTTTCCACCATATTCATCAATGCAATTTCTAGTCACCTCAATATGACGTGTGAGTTTCATTTTCATTTTTATTTTATCACTGCATCATACTTGAAAACAGCTGTTATGCGGATAATAATAATAATAATAATAATAATAATAATAATGAAAATTTGTACAAATTTAACAATATTTGTTTTAAATATCTGAAAAGTCCATGAATCGCCTTATATGATTTCAAATATATTGCACATAATAGAAAATATATTGATATTCAACTTCTTTGTACATTAAAATACAATTTCCATAGCTGTTTTTGGTAAGTTATGTTAATAATTGTCGTGGACCAAACATTTAACCTTTGCAAAGTGTTCGACATTAAATTTCATCTGTAAAGTAGTGTTCCAAGAGAGTAAGCAGTTTGTTTGGCTAGCTTTGAATATAAACAAGAATTTACAGAAGAATATATCAATAGAGAATTAAATTTATTAGCCAATGAAAAAACCTATTAATGTTAAAATGATTGGAAATGTTACAACCAACGGTGTCAATGAACATGGTACACTATGGCTGACGGTGGGCATGATTCATTTAGAGAATAACCAACGAGGTACGAGTGATTACGGGATATCTGCCCTCGTCAAAATAATGTTCAGAACATAATGTTCAGAACATTATTTGGACTCGGGCAGATATCCCGTAATCACTTGTAACGAGTTGGTTATTCTATATATAACCCATTTGTAATGAAATACAATTACAAAACGACTGAAAACATGCGATTGAGAAATCATAGTAATGCTGTAGTAAGTGACACCAACCAGCTGATCAGTATTCATACGCGTGTCCAACTGAACATCTCCAGAGTGAATTAGTCAACAACCCTTAAGAATCTAGATCAGTTACAAAACAATATGAAACTGACTAAATATTGACCCTGAATAAAATAGTACACCTTTCAACATTGAACAAATTAACACACATAAAACTCTTAACAAACAGGATTCTTTGACAGATATAATAAGTATTTGAATCGACCAGTCGTCACACTGTACCATCGCTGCGATGTTTTGTTGACGGCACAATGTTGTAACGAAAATGTAAAAAACCTGTCAATTATTTGGCACTATAACTGATAAAAGTGGCAATATCTTAAAGTGAAACTTACAAAGAATGCATCAAACCGAGTTTGTATATCATGATAATCAAGTAGTCAAGTTTGAACAACATGTGTTCCTTTTGATGGTACATTCATTCACGTGGCCAGTATCAAGAACGATAACTCTACGGTAAACAGCCTATGGTAGGATTGTTCCCAGGGCTGATCGACTATGAGTATGTTGGTTTGAAAAGTTATTGCTTTCATGAATGTATGTGTTGAATTTGAGTCCCTATCATGATTAGCTGTAATACATTATAAATGGATCAGTGAAATTCTGGTGCATGGTTAGATTTCATGAATTTTCGATGGCAGCCATGTTTGTTTATGCTTGGGGATAAAAACGCAGTCTTGATGTCACATTGAAATTTAACACGTAGATGAATAGTGTCAAATAATCCTGGGTTTAAATATCAAACTGTTTGAAATATGATATACAGTAAAATAAATTTATTTAAGATTTTTTAAATTCTCAAGTTATGACAATATTAACCCTCCCGGTGCATCGATATTTTACTGCTCTCTGGTGCTTCCCCGGGCCTCATAGACCCATTTTACATTTAGATTGCTAAACAAGCCAAAATGATGACCAAAAGGTGAAAGCATATGCATCTAATGTCCAAACACAAACACTCCTGTATTACTTTCAAAATTAAAAGGAATATAGATGTGATGAATTATTTTTAGTTGTTAATTTTCATATTTATTAAATTAATAGATTCGTTTATCATCTTCATTTACGTAATGAAACTAGAAATTTTTTGTCCATGAGACACAGATGCCCCTGCTAACCAAAACGTCCTCAATGTTGTCAACCACAGAATTTAAAATAAGATAAGAGACACCTTTAGCTTCATTTAAGATCAAACATCCATTAAACTGTAGGAAATTAAAAATTCCAAAAACATAATATGAGATGCACACCTTTAGAATACCTATAAAGCATGTTTGGAAGATTAACGCAGTCTATTCAGTACTTTTTTAAGGAGAAGTAGATAAACAACATCCCTTATATACCAATATGAGCTTTCACTTAAAAAATCAATCATTAAATTAAAAACAAAATATGAGATGCACACCCTTAGGATGCCATGTGTGCAATTTCAATTAAATCTGTTGAACGGTTTTGAGGAGAAGTGGATAAACGATACCCTGTATACACGTAGAGTGGTTACGTACGTATGTATGGACGTACGGACAACCGAGGTTAATCCAATATGCCCCTGCCATATATGGCGAGGGTATAAAAATGCTTGAACAAGACATAAAAAAGATGAATACATGCATTCCGGCCACATTTCAGGACTGTTTCCCTTAGTAGATAATTCTAAGATTTTATTCAATGTTTCATTTCTTTAAAAAAGCAACACTTACCCTTTCGTTTCGTCAATTAGATAGTGATAAGAATGTGTTAGTGAAAATTTGATTCTCTGGTTAAACCATTCACTATACATATTCATGCAGCCAAATATATGATCCGACTGAGTAATTGTGGTAATAAATTAATGATGTACTTGTAATATCCCGTATGAGAGGCATTTGTGGACAGTTAAGTGCTAGGTCTTACTGCAGTGTAGTTATCTGCTTGTTGTCAATGAAAGGATATGGCAGAATAATGCAGACCATTCTGCAGAACATTCTGTAGAACTCTCTGAAGAACATACTTCAGGCATCATGACTTTTCTATCCTTGAAAATCCTTATATAAAACCTGAATCCCCCAAATTTACGGACTTTAAAGCTGCAACTATCCGGTTGTGGAAAGTGATTGTTATGATAAAGTTTGCATAAAAATGTTCAGTGAATTTGACAGATACTTGCAGGGTTTTGATATCCAGCACCGAATCTGCTGTATGAGTACAACATGTGTAAAGGAAATCCCTTGGTGATGACACCATATAGCAGAAATGGACTGGTTGTTGTCGGAAGGGCAATGTAAACTCAAACATTGTAGATACAATGATGTTTCGATTTGTTTTCAATGATTGACGTCCGTGTGTAAATGCAATCGATTTAGATGTCAATTTGGTTTTATCTTAAGCTATCCTGCAATAAAACGTTGTCATGCATGACAATCATCCTTCCAAAGGAATACACCAAAAACAATTTAAGTGACAAGTTTTAACAAATAACGAATTTTGTTCGTTTAAGAACAATATATAAGGTTTAATATCTGATAATATCTTCCAAAGTGGGTCGGAATCGTTAGGAGTATGCATACTATCAACTATGGTGTCTGATACAAATACAAATAAGTTGAAATGGCAACAACCTCGGACAAATTTAGTTTCCATGCACTAATTTTATGGTTACCTCTTTTATAATGAGATTAATTAGGTCCTGTGAGTAATGTTTAAAATGATTGATATTTTCCATACAAATGTCCCGCAGAACACTTACTGTAGATATGCTAATTTCAAGAATTTGTGACGATTGTAATGGTATTGGTAAAACAAAATTGATGACTATAGGCCTCAGAGGCCCCGCGAAGCAATTACCAACTGTACATTTGTAAATTGATATTATATTTCCCAAAAAATATTGTCAATCATCTTATTCTGGGACATTGTTTTGTTAAAGGATTTACAGGAATACATGGAATCTGGATACTCTAAAATCAATTCAACGATTTATACATAACCTTAAAGTGACTAGCGGGCCTCTGAGGCCCCAGGAAGCATCGGGAGGGTAATTTGAATGTCAAATTGAATGCTTTGCTTAAGTTTTGATAACCATAAATCTCTCATTTGACAATAAGTTGACCCCTAGTATATCAAATGCACTGCCAAATGCAATATATGTCAATATGTACCATTCCCCTTTCGTATAGCAGTTTTTGCTTCTGTAAATGTGCGCATTTACTAGTTCGAGAACTTGCAAATACACTTCTACTATACTTGATGAAGATTAGTAAAGTAAACATATAATGATAGCAAGACGTAACTTGAAATCATGAAGGCGAAAAATAAGGTTTTTCAAAATTTGGACCACTGGTGACAAGAACTTGTCTAAAATATGGTTAAGTTTCACGATTTAACATGATGAAAACTATTTCGGTGCATTTTGACACAGAACAATGAACTGCAAATCCATCTATGAAATGTATACCTCATAATTTCCAAGATATTAAATTTTCGACTCACCAGATGTGATGCATTATACCATGACATCTTATTGAAAACCCTTGGAGGAAAGTGTTATTTTGATTATTCCATCAACATGCCAGACACTATATGAATGATTTATGAGTCTAGATCTCAGCCAGATACACGTGCTGTTGCCAAACGTATATTTATATACATGGTTAAAATTTTCAAAATAGAATGGGAAGGAACTTGCTATAACAATTCTACATATACTTGATGAAGATGTATGAAACCTATATGGATAGCAAACAAGTGACAAAACTGGAAATCGTGAAGGTGAAAAATAAGGTTTTTCAAAATTTTGACCACTGGTGACAAGAAACTGTCTAAAATATGGTTAGGTTTACACTTTGGACATAATGAAAACTATTGCTGTGTGTTTCACACAGAACATTGAACTGCAAAACCATCTATTAAATGTATGTCCGGAAATAAAACTATCAGAATTTTTTTTTTACCTTTGACTAAGCTTATTAGTTCCAAGATATTAGTTCGACTTACCAGATTTGATGCATTATACCATGACATCTTATTGTAAACCCTTGGCGGAAAATGTTATTTTGATTATTCCATCAACATGCCAGACACTTTATGAATGATTTATGAGCCTAGATCTCAGCCAGATACACCTGCTGTTGCCAAACGTATATTTATGGACATGGTGAGACTTTTGAAAATAGAATTGGAAGGACATTCAAGACAGCATTACACTTACATAGCATTGCTCTCAAATGTCACAGACGTTGCAGAAAAAATAGACAGGAACAGGAGATAGCGTTAGTTTGCGAAGCAATGATTCGAAGTTCAATGATAAAATGAAGAAATATATATTTTTCTGTTTGAGCTGTGAGAGAAATATTTGATAATGATCAACAAACATTTAATTATCCGATGGTAGTAATCTGGCAGGAAATATTTTACCCTTCCGTGATAATGAAGTGCAAACAAGTATCAACATGAGTTCAATTATCCCTATTTCAGGAAATGGATTCACTTGAATCACAAGATACGCTATAGTTTGGATGTTATTTTTTTTAATCATTAATCAAACGGAGAAGTAGATAGGATAAAGCATGTTTCAACAATGATAATCATCTTTAACTTACTTTTAAAGCGGTTGTTTACACATTTTGACGAAAAGATACAGGCAAATGGGGGCCGCCATGACATTCCGTGGATCAAAGAAAGATAACTCTGACCTGTCCTCTCGCAGAGAGATTTGATTTTCACGTAAACTTTGTTCATGACTATAGAGCTATTTTCATTTACACACTATTATTAACGTAGCAAAGAATTGAGAAATGTGAATATTTCACGTCGTAATATTAAAATCTTTTAGGCTGTGACGTGCTTGAATATTCATCCGCTGTTCCGTCTCTATATAGGTACAATAAAAAGTTAAAATCAATCAATCGAAATGCAAGTTGATAATAAAAAGGATACAGAACTCGTTCCCCTTTCATATTTCAAGTTTACGTCCCTTTTGACATAAACTTGATATAAAAGGGGAAGTTCGTTAGATATCCTATAACTATCTTGTAACAGATTTGGATTTTTAAATAACAAGTTCCATTGTTTATGAAGGTGTGTTTTTTCCTATAGTATTCAATGCATTATTCAAAGAAAGTGTCAAATCTTCCAAAGATATATTCAAAGATAATAGATAAAATTCCAGAAGAATTGTGGAAACGTAACATCATTTATATATGTCAGAAATGGGTATAGATAAAGATTTCAAATGCGATATGTCTATTTTTCTTGTCTTTTTTTAGTTTTAGTCATTTGCAAGAGAGTTACAAAGTCAATTTTGTTTTCCTCTCCGAAATCACCTTATCAATAATCGCCTGAAATGCAAGTTGATAACAAAAAGGTTACAGAACTCGTTCCCCTTTCATATCAAGTTTACGTCCCTTTTTACATAAACTTGATATGAAAGGGGAAGCTCGTTAGATATCCCATATATGTCCTGTAACAAATTTGGATTCTTACATAACAAGTTCTTTTGTTTATAGAGGTGTGTTTTTTCCTATATTATTCTCAAAGTTAGTTGGATTAACAAATATCTAGCGAGCAGAATGCTCTTTTCAAAACAACCATTCATCCAAAATTTAACCTCTGCCTTCAATGCATTATTCAAAGAAAGTGTCAAATCTTCCAAAGATATATTCAAAGATAATAGGTAAAATCCCAGAAGAATTGTGGAAACGTTAGATCATGTCAGAAATGGGTATAGATAAAGATTTCAATTGCGATATGTCTAATTTTTCTTGTCTTTTTTAGTGTTTGTTATTTGCAAGGGAGTAACAAAGTCAATTTTGTTTTCCTCTCCGAATTCACCTTATCATAATCACTTTATTTGATAACCCTCTTGACACATACTAAGATTCAAATGGAGAGTTACTTCGAAGCCAACAACCTGACCCAAGTCAAACTCGCTGGTTCACTCGCTGACGGCTTAGTGACTCCATTTTACAATATATATAGCTTTCTGAATGTGAAATATATTGAAAAAATTATTCAATCATCCGGTAGACAACCTTGCTCTTTTAATCGCAAATATACAGAAACTTGTGTTTTTATCAAATGTTTCACGTTAGCGATAAAATGAAAAAAAAATCTCTTGATGTATATCACCTGTCATCTCAAATGCAGTCTGATTAAAATCGACTGTGATTCGAGGAAAAAAGTGTAAAAATATTATCTCTAGCGGGGTTCGAACCTCACCCAGCCCGGTTTTCCTCTCATTCACAGAGAGGATATCCAAATTGGTTCGAGCCCCGATAGAGCCAATACTTTTTATATTTTATTCCTCGGAGCACGGTCGATTTTAATCAGACTGATCTCAAATGCTGATGATAATTACTTGAATATTCAAAACTGAAATTTTATTTTCATTGTTGGGAATTAACGGAAAATTAAATGCTTACAAATACAAGTCTATCTGTTTATTTAAGAAAGAAGATTACTCAAACGAAGGTATCAATTTTTGTAGTGTCATAAGATTCCGTTTTCTTAACTCAATTATGTAAATGGCGTTCACACTTAAATGTGGAATGCAGTTTATTATTTCATATGTGACACCTCTTGCTACAACTATAAATATGTTGTAAGGAATTCAATGTCTTACCTCTTTAAAATATGATATATTGATTATGAACAGATACTTTGGCAAATTGCAACAATGAAAACAACTAGCTACAGTACCTTCAAGTTCACTCCGTTTAAAGTAATACAAAGTAATTTTGATGACGTATGAAATCAATATCTTACATGTGATTACAAATCATTGTTACTTAAAAGCTTGTTTTGTTCACATATTTTCACGGAAAAGATATATACCAGTTATTGTAGAGCCTCGAGAGATACTATTGTGACCTATGAAGCGGCATGACAAGTGTGATAGATGTGTCCCTTTAGGGCATTTGATTCTCAAGCTGAGGAATTGTTGTGTAAATATAAGCTTAGTTTCTGACCTTTGCTCATTGCTCACACTATCTGCAATTTATGCCTACTTTCCTCAGAATAGGTTGCGATGCAAATGTCAACTTTTTCAAGAACTCGACATATGCAGAAGACCAAATAGTTTGCAAATAGGTCCGACCAAGTCATTTACATAATATTCTAAGCAACATGTCTGTAGATTCATAGAAAATCATGAAATGAGCAAGCAGTTAACTCATAACAAATGAATCAGCAATTGTTAATAAAATTATGTAAATTAGCAATTGTATTTGTCTGTTTCTTAATCTCTGATTCTTAATCTGATTTTAAAATTTCTCACATTTTTTACATGTTATTCAAGATGATTGTTACACGAGTGGGCATGCCTTATAATCTTAAACTTTTCAAGGAAATGATAACGATTATCTAACAGTTATCACTCTTTCGATTGCTTTACACTCTACAGTTTCCAATTCAATATCTTTCATTAATATCAAACTGCAATTAGAAACATGTATTGAAACATAACATCTTTGTCTCATCATTTTTTTCAAGAGCACCATCTTGTTTATGTCAACTTGAAATTAATTCAATATACCAAGGTTATCGATGACATTCAGGAGAGTATTTTTATGACTTAATGTACCAAATGATGAAGGAAATTAATTCAGACGTCAACAAAACTTTGATGCACATACATGTACATCAAGTTATGAAATACCAATACATCCTAAAAAAACACAGAAAAGCATAGCAATATATCATTGTGTTCTTCTAGGAGTCCAATCTCTCCCAACAGAGGTAGATCAAGTCATAAAATGGTTATACTACCTCTGTTTTATTATGGCATCTCCAAATCTAGCCCACAAACTCAGCGTAATAGAACAGTGGCTGTATCAACATTTCATGTCTTGCTTTGCTCAAATGAAGCCATATATTGCCAGCTGCCTGCTTAACACTCTTCACATAAGACATTAAAAATATACTTTGGATACGGGTTTGGAATCAAATATTAATTTATATACAATATGTATATGAAAATTACAATGACAGTCATGATAGAACAGCAGAGGCTGTATCAACATTTCATGTCTTGTTCTGCCTCTGCGGAGAGAGAATGCTATGAGTCGTTCAACAAGGATATGTCGATCTAGACACACAGTATGATGACAAGTGTTTCCTGAGTCACATAGCATAGCAATCCAACTACCTTGAGATTGAGCTGTCTGTTTGTTAAGTTTGGATCAATGCCTTCAAATAGCTAGTTTTCACAAGAGCATGTTAGGTAAGGCGGAACTAATGTTGACAAAGTACAATTTTATCAGCAATGTGATCACCTGTCGTCAATAGCACACATAATGAAGATTTATAGGAAGCAAAATCGGTCATTAAACACCAATCAGCTTTTCATGAGAACGATGGAGTTTGCTGAATCTATATTTGGATTCGTGAGAGGCGAAGAAACATATAAGGTCCAAATCAAAATTTACATCATTTCATAAATTTGTAAGCTATATCTCAAATTTGCAGAAAGGTGATCTGATCTCAACATACAAAATGTTCATGAATGAAGTACCAGTCATATGTAGCTAAGAATGTAAATATTGTAGGTGTTTTTGTGTGTGATGAAATATCTGTTACTTTCATTACTTTTATCTATTTACCTTATGGTACTTTTTTGAAATCGCAAATCACCAGTACATGTTTGAGAAACTTCAGTGACACTCAACTTATTAGAAGAAGTCTTCAAGATTTTTCCATGAGACTTAAAGTCACCACTCGAGCGTCTTTCATCCGCCATTTTGAAAGGTTAGCAAAACAAATGTGCTGTTATATGCTTATTCATTAACAAAATTAACTAATAACTACTTGATTTATAGAAGAGGAGCATATTTACAAATAATTCATAATAAAAGTTGTCAGTTGCAACAACATTTTGTCTTAGTAATGCATTCCACGATCGTAGCTTCGATGATTGGCTTCATTTCACGATGTTTTTATTTTTTGGGCGATACACTTTATTTTTTTGTCATATTGTAAAGTCTTTAACAACTAAAATGCTTATCTCACAAACATATATGAAATTAAGTGTGAAATTATCATGTAAAAATCATATATAATTGTAAACAGGAAAGTCCTCCTGAATTTCGTTTCCACAAAAAATACACCGCTCGAATGATCCCTTTAAGGAAGAGTACATGTACAACTCCTCTATGTATGTCAGTAAGTGAACCGAAGAGAATGAGTGAGAAATCGATGAATTGATTTGGAAACCCTTCTGGTCAGAGCTACAGATAAAATCTTAAAGACAGTGCTCTGTCACGATGAAGAAAGGAAAATGAATTGTGATGAATACTTTCCTGGATCACTTAACTAGGAAGGTTTCTTGATTGAAACATTGTTTTTCCAAGTATGTTTCATGTGTAAACAGTGAATAACATTCTTAAAAAATGCAATCACATTTAAATGATATACCAATTGCTATCCGAAGCAAAATGTTTCTAATGGAAAATAAACTTTATTTTTAAATTACAAATGAAATTCTTGATATGATTCATAAAAATGTTTAACTTGATCTACATTCTTAACATTAAAGATGAAAATACCAACATAAAGGTTTGTAACGTTCTTTAATGTAAATCTAACTATATTGAACTACAATTGCATAATTGTGTACTCTTTTATGATGGCTTGTAAACAATACACTTATTTTGTATTTAGTGACTTTGGTGCTTATGTTATCTTGTATCCTGAAATACTGATGCCATTTCCCCAAAATATATATTGTAGAGGAGGAACGATATTTGTGAAAAATAAACAAGCCCCTAAATAGAACATCATTATTGCTCCACAAATCCGAATACAATCTTGATTTTTTGGGGGTAAGTTTTTGTCAATTGATTATATGCATCTCTCATGTATCATGCTTAAAAATTTATAAAACAAATTTCATTGTGGATTTATTTGATCTGTAACTACGCTTTATTATAAGGTGGGCTCGTCCATTGACTGGACAGCCAAAAGCTTACATTACATTGACTCTGTTCATGCTTCCTGTGTTCCTGATGTGCTCTTTGTGCCATTCTCGTCCAATGTAGGACGCAGCTTCAAGAATAAAAAATTACAGGTCCTCGTAGTCATGTTGATTGTCTGACCTCACAGTGTAAACACGGCTTTTGGAGAACTTTGGGTTAATTAAGAGTAGGTATGTCAGAAAAAGAGTAGTATTTTGGTTAATTCACTTACTTTTAGAGCAAAGGAAATCATAGGAAGAAGACCGGAAGTGTGGTATAACAAAAAGTGTGTAACTACACTTGAAGTTGTCCAATGTTATTTTATATAAGAAAATCTAAAAGTAGATAGTTTGCGTATAATGTGTGATTACCATATAAGTTCATGTCCTTACCATTGATTGTGTAAATTAATCAGATGTATTTAGATAGTTTTGATAGCCTCGAAATAGACAACAAACAATCACTCCCACTTGTGAGATTGTATTCTTAAACTACTGTTCACTATTATTCTAAATAACAGATTAATATTGGGCCACGTGAGATACATTTTAACGCCAGATTTAGACACACTAATACCGATTAAACAGTCTGACAACTGTAATGTGTATTGGGTAAATTTGATCCGAGTTTATGATTCTAAAATGTCATTGCTCATACAGTGCCCATGCATTGGATGTGTACTGTGAATCAAAGCAAGTCATTTTGGTGATGTGATAATTGAACTGCCAGAGGAGGAATTAATTTTTTGCAGAAAAGAGATAATTCAACAAACTGAGTTCGTATTCTTTTATTAAAACTCAAACAATGAGAACATTTATGTGGTTTCTTAGATGACCTTCAATTGAGATCTGTTATCAAGGTTTAATTCCAACACATTTCTGGAGTGAACTGGAGTAATGACCTGTCTCCAAAATCTGTCACACTCCCTTGAAATAAATGGTGCCAATCATTGGACAATTAATTAGCAACATTGAAATCCTGACCTCGTTACATTACTTACCAAATCCTCATTTCACATTGATATGCAGAGTATGGACCTGTCAATCGACAATCCCTGAGCAACTTGCTCCAATTTATCAGTTGTGGTTTAATTGCATGAAATGAGCGAGTGCCATTCCTTTGATAGGAATGAAAAACAGTTTTATTTTAGGGATAAGCTTATCCAATTTATCTCGTAGTTGCTCACTCTCTTAAACTTGTTTTATGATCGATATATATGAATGGTTGCTACTTCTTATAAATCATTATTCTAAGGCAGTTATAATCATGCAGAATTGACTGAATACAATTTCATAAATAATAATAATATAATAATAATAATAATAATAATAGAATATTTATATCGCGCATTTATGCATGCCACAGTATGCTCAAAGCGCACAAAAGATAAAGAGTTGATTAGAGTTGGAAGGCTAAGTGGAACATGTGAGTTTTGAGGTGAGCTTTGAAGGTTTGAAAGTCACAGCAGTCTCTCAGGTTCTGTGGGAGATTGTTCCATGCCACAGAGCCAGAATAGGCAAATGGTATGTGTCCATATTGCACTGTCTTGACTTTAGGAACAAGCAACAAGTTCTTGTCCTGTGAGCGTAGTGAACGGGAGGGTGTGTATACAGTAAGGAGACTGGACAGGTATGAGGGAGCAGTTCCACTGATGCAGCGGAAGACTTGGCACAGAAGCTTGAACTCTATTCGGAATTTTATTGGTAACCAATGGAGGGAGGACAGAATTGGAGTAATGTGGTCATATTTTTTGAGAGAGTGACAATGCGGGCGGCAACATTTTGCACTCTTTGCAACTTCGTTATTTGTGCCTTTGATGCACCGGCCATTAAACAGTCACAGTAATCCAGCTTACTGATTACGAGACAGAACAAGGGTTTTGGCAGACTCAAGGGTGAGATTGTGTCTGATATTTCCAATATTCCGAAGTGAAGTGAAACATGATTTTTAGAGATTGGCCACCTGAGAGTTGAGAGACAAATCAGCATCCACACAAACACCAAGATCCTTGACTTGATCAGCAAAGATTATGGAAGAGTTGTCAAATTCAAGTGAACTGACTTCACACTTAGACCTCTGCTTTTCTGGACCAAAGAGAATGCACTCTGTCTTGGGGTTGTTGAGCTTCAGACTGTTGTCGCTCATCCATGACTTCACCTACTCACAGCATTTGCTCATGTCTGCAAGTGCAGTACATGACTGTTCCTTGTGTGCAGCAAAGATTTTATATAGCTGTGCATTGTCTGCATACTGGTGTCGATGAACTGCATGTTTGGCTACAACATCCCCAAGAGACTTTATGTACAATGTAAAAAGGACTGGTCCGAGGACCAAACCCTGAGGTACTCCTTACTTGAGATGGATTGGAGAAGACTGATGACCGTCTATGAGCACAGTCTGACTGCGGTGAGTGAGGTAGGACCTGAACCAGCGTAGAGCTGTACCGTCGATGTGATACACAAATCTGAGACGATGTATTAATCTGTCATGGTTAATCGTGTCGAATGCCGAACTTAAATCGAGGAGTGTTAAGATTCCAGTGTTACCTTTGTCCAAACCAAGCCTCACATCGTTGAGAACTTTGACAAGTGCAGTTTCGGTAGAATGGTTGGCACGATAGGCCGTTTGGAGATGGTCATGTAAATCATGGCGATTGAGATGTTCTAACATTCTCACGTTCACTGCTCGCTCTAGAGACCCAGGAAAGGTGGGACAGAGGTCTGTAGTTAGCAAGTTCATCACAGTCTAACATTGGCTTTTTCAGAAGCGGTTTTACAAGTGCAGTTTTGAAAACAGAGTGCATTACACCAAGTTCAAGACTTTTGTTGATGATTTTCATTAGGACTGGGAGAAGAACATCAAGGTTCTCTAAAAGCACAGAGGTTGGTAAAGGGTCGAGATCGCATAATGTGGGATTCGATCTCTTGATCAATGTAAGCACTTCGGTCTCAGTGAAAGCCCTGAAAGATGTGAGGTTATGATCTTCACAGTCAGATGGTTCTTGGCAATCTAGAGACACGTTTGAAACATTGTCAGAATAACGATCATCATCGCCAGTTGTGTGAACAGAAGCCTGCATTGAATCGTGAATTCTGGTAATCTTGGTGACAAAAAAGTCTTGGAACATGTCAGGCAGCTTATTAGGATCATACGAAGATGGAAGAGGTTGAGAAGAGTCTTTTCCCAGAAGGCGGGACATGAGTTTATGTAGTGACTTAGGGTCAGACATGGATTCTTGAATCTGGCTGTTAAAGGATGCTCGTTTTGCACGTCCTATTTCCGAGGTGACCTTGTTTCTTGCAGCGCAAAAAAATTGCCGATGCACTTCAAGAGACTTTTTCTTAATCGCTTATAATATTTTTGACAACTAAACAGGAACTTCTTGAAATTTACGGCAGATTTTTTAATCATGAGGTATGAACACTAACAGTGTAAAGAATAGATTGGAAACCTAGCCTGTCCTGAAAATTATTTGGTCAATTCCGTAGGGGAAAATAAAGAATTTTTTTTAAGTAACCAGTTCCGGCGAAAAGTTGTCAGTTTAAGCACTGGGCATGGCGGACGGCCTGTATTTTAAGCACTGACAATATGTGTCATAATTCCAAGCTGTATGTCTTCATTAATATTCTTTAAACCACCATTCCTTACTGACGGGTGCCCCGAGACTAATATAAAGATCTCATGAATAAAACAGAAAAGAGTAAACCTCTGCTTTTCCATGTATTCACATCACCTGAAGGGGGTAATTCTGTTACGCAGATTCAATTGTCCTTGATGAGACAGAGGTGTTCAAGTTAGATGAACCCTTGCGCACGTGAATCATGAACTCCGATGTCGAGGTCGGTGACTATTTTACACACTAGCTCAACGCTATATTGTTCCATTTTTAACATGACATCAGTTTTGATAATGCTGAAATGCATATCTTTCTTTTATATAATGAGAAGGTGAAATATTGACTGTAATTGGAGACACAATGTCCATTTCCAGTAGCAGACATTGTAGTAGCCTCTCGTGCTGCACGTGCAATCCCTGCGGACCGTACAAGCTACCACAATGAATTGATATGAAAACAGATTACAAAAAACTTTATTATGCATATGAATATTTGGTACTATTGATGTTCTCTTTATAAATCCTCAATATATATAAAGAATCACAGATGTTTATTCTCAGGGAAAAAAATTAAAATTCAATCATGAGGTCATGAAAAACATCCTGTCTTCTCAACTGGCCTCCGTGGTCTAATGGATAAGTCACTGGGCGCGGAATCAAGAGGTCACAGGTTCGAACCCATGTCTGGAGTGCAAAATTTGTAAATGTCTTATCTTGTAAAATTGCAGTTTGTCTTTGATTTGCAAAGCTAACATTGAGCTTGAATTAATTTCGGAAATCAAAATATCATCGTTTCACTATCAGGTGTTTATCGCAGTACCGGGTGTTTTATAGGGTATGATTTGTGTGATTACAAATAATTTTACATGAAGAATTGAATGTTGAGCATTCATTTGGCCTGATTAACTTCATTTTAATGTTTATCTTAGCTGCGAGGCAAAGACATGTTGAATAAACACATGATAATACACATTATTATATATCTCTGTGTAAGAAGGTTAACTGATAATGACCTGTAATTTCAAATTTGTAAATGTTCAACTCGTTGATGTTGGCATTTGCAATTTGTCAATTTTTAACAATGTGAGACAACGATTATTAATCAAGTAAAATTTATCAAGAATGTCCTTTTGCATATGACAAAACTGTATAATAAACTTCAAACATAAATAACCTCAACATATCCAATTTTTTAGATATGTTCGACTCATTTATTCAAATGATAAGATAAGTTTTTCATCAATTGGACCATTATACCATGATGATAACTGTCTGGTAAGGTCTTCAAGACCTATTGTTCACATCCTGTTTCAGTTATTACTGTTTACTGTTATTTGTACTTTTTTATCCAGACGGTTTTCATTAAACTTTCAGGGATGATAGCTTGGGATGATAACTTGCAATGGTCGAGTCAATTTCATTATTTTCGACTTGCCTCATGAGTTATTTCCCCCTTGAAGTCTTAACTGTTATGTTCGTACTGGTAATTTACTGCGCAATTTTTGTTATGTAATGAATTTGTTCAGTTTGTTTGACAAACCAAAGTGGACCAATTGAAACACAAATTGAAAGCTCCGCTTTTCTTTAAAATAATTGATATTATATATCTTTTTTGTTGAAAATGTAAATTTATGAAAATCAATATCCTCATATTTGCTTTATGATTGTGAATGTTGGTTTTCCATGAAAAGAAGTGAACCAAATGGCATGCAATTAGATAAAAGAGTGCATTCAAGTTAACTTAATATATGCTTAACACGTATGTTGAAATTATAATTATAAGAGTTTAATGCCCTTGTTGCGAGTCGTTTGTTGAAAGGACCTATCATTAATGCCAAAGACGTTTCTAGAAATTTGATTTCAACTTGAAATACATCTTGACGTGCGAAAAAAATAGGAGTTGATGTTATGAGCTGATGACACGCTGAGCACATACTGAAGCGAAGCGGATATAAATTATCACAGGACTGAAATCTTTGAATGAAATAGTTAATCATTCCATCCCGGATAAAAGATTTGATTAATGCTCAGGCAGGATAATCTTTAAATCACCAGAAAAGCCACATTTTAATTTCTGTTTGTATCGTTGATAAAAACAGA